>JAZGTJ010000219.1:0-174166 GCA_036877575.1 Botia almorhae | reverse complement strand
TTTAGAAAAATTACAAATGTTAAAGGTGCAATACAAAAATGTTACATTGCAAGAAAAAAATGTTACAGTGCAAGAAAAAAATTTTACATTGCAAGAAAAAAATTTTACATTGCAAGAAAAATTTTTTACAGTGCAAGAAAAAAAAATACAAAAATGTGCAAAAAAAGTTTTGCTAATAAATATTTATTTGTTCTTTACATGCAGTGAGTTTTTATTATAAAATATTATTACTCTGGGTTTATCTGTTGATATAGGCACATAACAAACCTTGTGTGTTAATCAACATAAACCAATTAACAACCTGTAGCTAACACAAATGAATTCCTCACATGTGTTTATGAATCACTGCACCCTTATCTAGTCATCTGTTATATGATAGGCTGACATCTGAAGCTCAGTTATCATTTGTTGAGACAGTGCTCACATAGGCAGTATTGACCCAACAGATGCAGTTGGATCATGGACAGATAACGTCTATCATAACTGCTTTGTAGGTAAGAGGGGTCACTTAGTACATCACAAAAAAGCCAAATGTCTCTTCCAGGTCATGGAAGTCAAATGATGTATGTTAGCAAGGGTTCCTTTAGCTCAACTGGTAGTGTGTTAGCAGCACAAAGGTTGTGTGTTCGGTTCCTACATACACATACACTGATAAATTGTATACATTAACTTTAAATAAGCGCAAAGGTTGTGGGTTTGGTTGCCAGGGAACACACACACTGATAAATTGTATACATTAACTTTGGATAAACACGTGTGCCAATTGCATAAATGTACATTTTAGAGCATGGTGTTAACAATGCCAAGGTCATGGGTTCGAGCCCAGGGATTGCACATACTCGATGTACAGTAAACAATGTATAGTATAATGCAATGTAAGTCGCTTTGAATAAAAGCGTCTAATGAATCCACCAAATGAAGATTAGGTGGATTGCTACCTCAGCCAAGACTGGTGCTTAGAAGCTACTAGACAGATATAGCCAATCAAATCAACACATTTAAATGGCCGAAGACCTTCACAGGAAAAGCCTGTCATTCATTGAGTTTAATTTCTATATTCAATATTGACCAAATACAAATTTGTGATTGCTGAACGATACAATATTCTACACCTACATCTTGCACCTGTTGAATAATCAATCAAATTGTCATGAGGAACGACAACCTAAGGGCCCATTTCCCTTCATCCTTATTTAGTAATGAAGCAGTTTTTGTGGTGAATGCAGCTGACGACAGATGACCTGGAAGTGCTATAAGGGTCACGTACCGTAATGCCGCACCATTCGCACCTCATGCCAGCCAGAACGTCTGAGGAGCTGCAGGTACGCTGGCAGACCTCACAGCGGGCACCCGAGGCTATGTTGCCCTCTCGCCAGTGGTGCTGATATGTGTCCTATCAGGAGAGAACAAGGTGATGGGTCAGAAATAAAAATATCTTCCTTTATATTCTACAGTAGAAAAACTCATGTAGGTTTGGAATGACATGAAGATGAGTAAATGATGGATAAATCATTTTTGGGAAAACTATCCCCTTAAAGATGTTTTAGCTAGATTCTTCAATCACAGCAGGTATCAAATTAATTCGGAAATTCATTCTGTGATCTGCTGGCTTTAAATAAAAGATGCTGGCTAACAGATGCAGAAGGTGATGATGAAGTCTTGTTTCTGGTACTCACAATAGCCTGACCTCCATCTTGGTGGCAGAAACGACAGTCGCTCACACTGAATGGGGCACAGTCACGGTGAACGTGCAGCTCGCACGCTGAAACACACACACACACAGGTTATAAAAGTGTGTGGTTTCATAACAACACAGATATTATCTATCTATAAGTATATATCTATATCTATAAGTAAAGCTATCACTATATTCATTCCTGTTGAGTTGCTTCAGGTCTGATCAGTGGAAAAAAAGGCATTCAATTCATGTTATTAATACAAATGTTCGAATTGGTGTGATTCATGGTGTGGTCATTTGCACCTTTTTGACCTTTTTTGTGTGATAGAGAAAAAGAGAGTTTAAGTGTGAATTTCCCTTCAACTCGATTCCTAAAATTCAGCACCACACAAAAGGCCATTCCGCCATTTCCATGGCAACAGCTGCTTTGCAAACATGAACGTCCAGCGCACATAAATGAGCAATAACAGAGTATAAAAAAGCAAGACAAGGAGAAATCAAGGAAAGTAAATGGATTTGGGGAAAATCTGGCTGCTGGTAAAATAAAGCTGTCAGGCTTCAAAGCAGCCCTATTCTACACTTTCTCTCTCAGTGTCCAGATTTACTCATTTTCATCCACTCCTTCAAGTAAACTATATTAGTGATGTAGTCATTAGTAAATATGAGGTAATAGGAGGCAATTCTGAACACAGCTCAGTCTAATGTTACACAATTGCTAAACACAACCATGTCTCTCTGACTCTCACTATTACACTGATCTTTAAGATCTTTAAGTCTTTATGGTCTAAATTAGGTGATTTTAATTATTACTGCAGTGAAAACATAATATAATGATATAATAAGCTTTGATAAAATAATAAATAAAATAATACATTTGACAGTGTTGATGTTTTTAACTAATAGCAGCCATTACAGTAAACCTCCTCTATTCACGCTTTTACACACACACACACACACACACACACCTTCACAGCGTAGGTCCGAGCTTCCTTCTAGATGCTTTCGACACACACAGCAGAACCTCTTCTTCTGACCGGCTGGAACAAAGCAATGTGCTACAGGAACCTACAACACAAACATGAAAATGAGCAATTAATCAGGCTAAGATTAAACCTACCCGCATATTATTATTATATTATTGACAAAACAAAGAAGCTTCTAGGTGGTTGCTAGGACATTGCTAGGTTATTTATTACGGAAACAGAAAGTATAAATCACATTCCAATAGAGGTTTAACAGAATACAGTATTGAAACCCAATCCACACTTAAAGTGTTAGACTGAAACCTGTTTACATAAAATACACCATTAGCTGCACTTGACAATAGGCTAAATGACCTGAGAGTGGTTCTTCGGTATGTCTACTACATATTTACTAGAACCACCATTCTCATAAACCTGACTAGAGCCATTCAAATATTGCATATATATTTAGCGTGTGGAAATACAAGTGACTCATCACAGCCGGGCTGTTACGACACATGGGTGTAATCTGTGTGTGGCTTATAATCATTAAACATCATCTGCATTGCAACATCCTTATAAAAACTAATTCCCACACATGGGAAAAACTCCCGTTCTTCGAGGACAAACTCCCTTTAGGGCATCTTGGCTTAAGTGCAGCTTAAGTGTTATTAAAGCAAAGCATTTTTAAAGTTACTTCACTTTAAAGGCAAAATTGTATGTTCCACACTGTTTTTGTTGACCTGAATCGTCTTTCTGTGACACACGATTATTGTAAAATGGCAGAGGATGGTAACTTGTTTCTGTGCTGCTAGGCATTCGTCAGCTTCAGTTAAGTGGCATTTAAAGACAAATATCTCATGACAGAACACAGCACCCTGTACCATGTGACAGTTTAGGTGAGTCGCTCAAGATTTGTATATAAGGAACACAAAGAAAAAGAGTCTTGACATTTGCTTAGGCAAATCAGGATATTTAGGTGCTTGTGAGGGTGCCAGGAATTAAACTCTTTGATTTCTACGTGCTCCCAGACATGGAACAGCTGCTCAAAGACTTCATTGTCATAATACAGAGAAAAGCTACAAGCAAAAATAAAACCAGTTAAATTTATGCATTTGGCAGACGTTTTTATCCAAAGCGACTTACAGTTCATTCAAGTTATACATTTTGTCTGTGCCCCCTGGGAATAGAACCCACAACCTTTGCGTTGCTAGCGCAATGCTCTACCACCTGAGCTACAGGAACACAACGCAAAAAAATTCTAAACTTAATTCGTCATATTTGTTATGACTTCATGTTCTGTATAATTAGGGGCTCCATCCAGTGTTGTGATGCCTCAATAAAGCAGCGTTAGTGTGTGTAATATATAAAAATGCCTGTCCTGTACAGCAAGCAAGCGTGGTATACTCTTTGGGGGGCAGTTGTGGCCTAATAGTTAGAGTCAAACTTGTAAACCAAAGGTTGCAGGTTTGATTCCCACTGCCAGCAGAAAACAAGGCACCTTTCCCCCAGTTGCTCCCACCAGCACGGCTTAAACGTAGAGGTCACATTTCAAGTGTGGGTTACCATACCCAACAAATACATCACGTTCACTTACCCGAACCTGTGTGGGAAGCATGCACGAACACACGGCCCTGACGTGCTTTAAACACTTCTCGTGTGACATGAAGTTACACACTGTAGAGACAGAGAAAGAGAACAGACAGTTAAAGAGGCTTCCCTACAGAAAATTGAGGATTTCATTCGGTACCACTGACCTATAAGCTTTGGAATCATTATGGTGCCAAGAGCTGTAGGAATATCAGCACGTCATATCCAAAGACGACAGAAAATGGTTCGAAAAATCAAACCATGACTTGCATTATCAGTGCCATACATGAAAATTATCAATGATATAAACTTCAATCATTGGGCAAACATTAAAGCAGGACAACAGCTGCATTTGTAGCAAAAGAGCAATTCTGTTGTTTTTGACCAGACAGTCAAAGACAACAGAACTAAAAAACTGAATTTATAATCTCTAGGGACTATAAATAAACGAAGCAGTAATAGAGCCCACTTCTCGATTCAATCTCAGAAGGTGACTGACATTTGTTGGTTTCGCATGCTTACCAGAAACAGGAAGTGATCTCGCTGCCCATGCTGAGCCCCTTTCACTAACACCACAAGATAAAACATTCTATAGTGCAAAGTGAGTGAAAAGATTGCAATACACGAACAGTCTGGTGCAAACATGTTTTCACTATAGAAACTCACTCTACATATGCAGATTAGTTAGAAACTACATGCACAGGGACAGAAATAAGATTAATAATCAATGCACACTTTTGTCACATGGGCCTTTGCAATTGGTTTAGTGGGCTGACTTTTTTGTAGTCCACGAACACCATGATGTACCAAAGACTCATAAAGGACTGTAATTATGGCTAGGCTGTGCCTTCAAACAATATTTAACCAATTTAAAATGACTGGCAACGAGTAATACCTGCTCATTTGCCTAATTAAAGAATAGATTACTTTTACTCCCTCGCTTTCTCAAGGTGTGTGAATTAATGACTTACCTGCAACTCAAGTTTACAGGTTCGATTCTCAAGGAATGCACCGACTGATAAAACATGTAACTGAAATCAGTTGTAAGTGGCTTTGGATAAAAAGGATCTACCAGTTGTATAAATGTAAGTGAATTAATTGAGAAGTGAATTACTGATACTCTTATCCGATGCGATAAGCAGACTGAATACGTTTGACGCAGAACACGCACGCCTGTTTATGTTTTACTTCATTTAATCATGCTTCAGTATCCAGGCTGCCGGGCCGCTCCATTGGACTATGTGTTGCCATGCCAACCCGGAAGAGTCAGTCATGACTTGGCCGTAGCATGTTACGTAACAGAACGTCTCATTTCTGCCTTACTCTGCCTGGTAACATCCATGTTGCCAATCCGCAACTGCTGTCCTGCTCTGCTGTTCTTACAGGACAACACAAATCCAGTCCAACACAGTAATGTTGATCACTGCCAGAAAAAATCACGCACAAACTATTAACATAGCCTGTGAATTGCATTACATTGTGGATTCATCTCTGCCTGAGAATCAGCAACAGGTTTTATATGTAGTCAAGCTGCACTAGTTTGCATTCACACTGTGAGCTTAACACGGTGCATTGCCTGAACGACTAGTTAGGAAGTTTTGGGTTCACCGATCTAATGCACTGCAATCTTAATAACACTTCAGATTAAGAGCATTGTTTTGACCGTTTTTCAACACTAACCAGTTTTACACAAGTCACCTACTAACCACAGTTAGTTGATGGTGTCTGTTATAAACTGTTGAACATCGGGCTGCAGAAATACTTAAGTTATAAGACCAAGATGAGTCTTTGATTCTGTGCTTTAAATTAAAAGCTACTGGTAAAACTAACTTATCCAAATAAACATTGCACTGTGACCAAGATTTGCATAGAGCCGCCCTGACACAAGCTAAAATGTTAATCGACTCTGTACTTATTTACCCAAATGGGTAACACTGTAAAAAATAAACTCTGTGAGCATCTAACTGACAGGAGTGAGAACATAACACAGCTTCACACACAACAGTACACATCTCCATCAGTTAGATGGATCTCATCAAAGTGGATCTCAAATGGATCTGTATTGTCTCTCCGTCATCGTTCGCTCTCCGTCATCGTTCGCTCTATGTCCTGGACTGCACGCGCATGGGTAATGAAATGTCAATCAAAAGTGCCATAACTCGTAACTGTCATCATAACCGTTAATTTGCACATTAAAACAAAATCGCACATTAAATGACGTGGCAAATAATACAAAATGCATAAAGGTGATCAATATAAGGTTTCGTGTCAGATGCTCTGACTATGAGGTAAATAGTCAGAGAGATCATATATGAATATACCACGATAATCTCGTCTCAAAACCTTGGCATGTAAAAATGATGGTATTTATTCAGGACCAAGGTTTAGCCTACAGCGCCATAGTATACTGTTGTGATCCTGTTGTGCTACAGGATGACCAAATGTATTATCGAAGTATCTCACCTTCACACACAAACCCGACGATTCCCCATATAAAGTCGCTGCAGTGGTGGCAGAATGTCGGTTTGGTCAGGGTCACTTTCCGAAAGCAGTGTCCGGGAGCCTTGACCGAGTACCGCGTCCTTGAACCGGGCGACTGCTGAGCCTCCTTCTTCCCGGCTCCCGGGCTATCGTGCTTCAGCCGACCGCTGTCTGCCATCTCATTCACTTTCAACGCAAAACCAGAAGACTGGTGGTTGTGGAAGTCCCTTGTGATTTCACAGCTCCAGTTATGTTAAACCGAGCCGAGTCATCACTGAATTAATAACGCTTCTTCTCTCCAGCTACGATGTGTATCAAGAAGAATCGGAAACACGTCGCCGAACGTCGGGAACGTTTCAATCAAAGCGCGTCTCTGTTCGATCATCCACACAGACGTGAAATTAAACCAGTATGCCCGCGAACCGACTGCCTTCACCGACACAAACCAACAGTCTGCGAATCCCCAAAAACACGTCTGACAACAGGAATAAAAAAACAAAACCACCGTATTAACATATATGATGAGTTGAGGTTTTAATCAACAAGTCCCAAATAACCCAAATTTTCCTCAGCGTAAACGCTGTAACTTCCGCTTGTAGTAGAGCTCTGGTCAGTGGAAACACACACACATACACAAAACTTGCATATGCTGTTTTTACAAGGCGGAATTCCGTTTTGACGTCGGTGATCGTATTGTGTGACGAGGGTTCCTCCTGTTCATACTTACACACAGTAATAATAAAACATACAGGCTATCTACTGTACACACACTTGTGTTCTCTCATAGCGAGAAGCTTTGATTTCCATAAGCTAAATAGAACTACAACAATCTAACTCTTGTAACGTTTTCTTTTTTAGATTTTATAAAGGTTTTGGTCTTTATATAAATTACATATATTTTGAGGATGTAGGCCTCAGATCAAATCGATTTTTGAGGGTGGGGAGGGGGTATATCAGATTTAGTTCACTTCGGGTGTCAGTTTGGTGTCTAAATTATAGCTGAGTGACAGGCGAACACATATATATAATAACATACACAGGAGGGCTTGATGGGACAAAACAGTGTTTTCCGACGCCACCACGTAGTACTTACTGTTCTTATGCAAAATGTCTTATGTCATTCAAATGACTAAACACACTGCTGACACCCCTTGAACAAACATTACACAATACTACATACATAATTGTCTGTCAATTTACAGGAGCCCCCATAAAATTTTAATAAGTCTGCTCCCGTCTCCTCTAACCTTACGGGGACCCTCAACGTTCACAAGCGCCCCCGCCTTACAGTATATACACGTATAATCATTTGTAAATGTAGAACTTGTAAATTTAGAATTTGTGTTTGCATTACAACAAAAATGTATTTGTATTCATAATGCATCGTTTAAGTTGTAAATTGTCAAACAGATGCTTTGATTAGAAATGATTTTAGATTTACACAGGTACAGATTATGCGGTTGTCATATATTATGAATGCATTTAAGCAGACTTAAAATGTAAGCAGTCTTCGCGGAGGTCGGCGTCATCTCTACACCGTGTTAGGTCATCTGAAGTTGCTGGATGCAAACTGTGGAGCGTGAATCTTATGTCAAAGAATTGTTAAATGTTACGAGTAGGCGCCATCTGCCGACATTTATGCAGAACACAACACATTTGGTAAAAACAAATACGCATATTCAATATACGGGGGATTAAAGCAGACGTACTTCGAAGCTGTAGTTCACAATGAATTCTTTTATTATAAAAGTATCACAATAAAACCATTACAAAGCACACACGTATTCCCTCTGAACAACAGTTTTGCAGGTTACGCAAACATAAATACCAATTTACAGCCAAAAATACATTACAGTGTCTATCAAACCTGCAGTTTGGGGTTCTTGTTAGTTTCAGTGCTTGTGTTAACATCATTTACTATACTATGAAATGAAAACAGAACGGCCAAACATGTTTTGATGACACAGCAAGTCCCCAGTCAGTTCTAAGCTCAAGGCCATGTCTAGACAGTTTTACACAGCAAATGAACAGTTGAGACCCAACTGCACTGAGACCAGATCTAAACGTTCATATGGTGATGTATAAGTCTGAAGAAACAGTTTGAAGCTGATGCTTAATCAGTATTCTGACAGCACAATAACTGCAATATTAAGTCTATTCTGTTGTATACAGTCTGAGTTTACACAGAGCAGAAGGAAATGAGATTATTCACTCAACAGAAAAACAGTACTGCAAACAAGCTATAACGGGCTATCAAGACATACACACATACCGTACATCCCGAGTCTAAATGAATCACATACAAAAAACACACACGGGAACACGCACACACACACGCACACACATCATAATAGTCAAACACACTTTAAAATCACAATCAGAGAAAAAAAAATCACTGCCCTTGACTAGCACTCTTTTGTTTTGCTTTTTTTGTAGGAGAAACAGAGAAGAGTAATCTCTGCAAGCTTATGACATGTTGCTTTGCTGTTTTTAACAGAACCCTTGAGCAAAAACTAGGAATTACAGATAGCACTAGAAAATAGCTATAAAAACATTCGATTCCCACCACAAACTATGCTGTAGATACAGCACAACACGTTTATGTCTTTTTGGTTGCTTCCAGAGGCATTAAAGAAGGTAGGGACATTTCCCACCCAATCCTGTTTCTGGAAAGCCACATTCCTGCAGAGATTTAAAAACATCTAAATCATCTAATCACGGTCTTTAGGATTAGATGATAATTACAGGCAGGACACTCCTTCAGGAACAGGATTGGACACCCTTGTTCCAGAGTGTCTAAATGATCCTGCATGTAACATAATACCCAGATTGTCTTTTGCATCATGCTAAAATTGTATGACTTGCAACCCCAAGAACAAAGCTTTTGTATGCAAATGATCGTATCCATTGCTCATAGCTTGAGTCAAAGTGTGAGTGAAGTGTGCTGTTCCTGAATCAGATGATTTGATTAACAAAGAAAAAATACTTGAGAACACTGTAGGACTAGATCAGACTAGATCAGACCAGCAGTTAAAAATACACTGAAACGTTTCGCATTTGTAAAACTGTTTGTCATGCAATAAATGTTTAAGCAAAATCAGGCCTGAGAAATCTAAGGAAGTCAGAAACATTACACAGGAAGTGTCACACATACATTTGCACAGAAATTCTGCAGATGTAAAATCTGGGCTCAGTCAAAACGTCACTTAAACACAAATAAAAACATAGCTACTTGTAATAAAAAAAACAATACATCTAACCAAGGAAAAATAAAGGTTCATGTGAGAGCCGGTTTGTATAATACATATTTGAAGCTAAAAAAATAAAATTCCATTCTCATTTAAACAATACTCAGAGTTCCCTCACATACATTTCAGGTGTGGCTAAGGAGCGCACACAGCAGGCAGTGGCCAATCAAAGAGTTTGGAGGCGTGTCCTGAGGTTGAGTGGCAATGCTGCTGTAGTGAGGAGCGAGGAGCTGGTCTTCAGCATTAAGCCTCAGTTTGTCCTCAGGCCCATTCAGAGACACAGTGATTCAGCAAGACTTCAGCTGGGGTTTTAGAAAGAGGTCTCCACTCCACTGTCACATATGCCACTCTCCTCCTGCTGGGGTCCTAGCGTCAAACCCTGAATGGTCCTGAATGGACCTGAGCAATGGAAAACAATACAACAATAAAAGTCTATTAAATCTTTAGCTTAACCAAAACTATTTTTTCTTTAAAGGTTTCGGCTGTAAAATCTGACTGAATGCACCACACTCTCTTATTTGCCGCTGCATTTCTTGGCAATCGTAAACAGCCTACAAATTTGTAATACTATAGTACTTTTTAATACTTTTTAAATAGCAAATTATATGATCAGCATAACAAAAAAGTAACCTGAAAAATTAACATTGTTTTCAGAATTCCTCAGTAATTATAAATCAATTAATTATGCTGAGATAACATGAATCATCAGGTTTAGCTCAAATGTGGAGTCCAAACCAGAATGAACACATGCCTGCCTTGTCTACTTCAAAGCAAACAAATATTCTACGATAAAACCCTCATGGCGAACAGATGCTCATTGCTTACTGCGTTTCTACAGTTAAACAGTATGTTTTCTGCAATATAATAATAGTTCAATTCTTTCTCAGTCTTTCACAACAATACAGGTGACTTTAAGAAGGAAACTTCCCTCTGCTGCTTATTTAAACTCACTCGACACTGACAATGGGCCCTACTCGGACACACTTGTTTCAAAAGAAACTGCTGCAGTGGTTGAGACAAACACCTGACCTCGCTGTTCTGTCTTTCAGTTCTTTTTTTTTGTGAATCCCCTTCGCGAGTGGCGCTTCCCCTTGAAACAACTGCAGAGTCGCTCACCACTGCAGTGTGAGGGGTCACCCTGAGATCATGGGGATCTCCCCTCCACAGCGGTGACAGTGGCTGTTTTGTTTACATCATGGTTAAGTTCATATGAGGTAACGTGAGAGGAACACAGCGATTGTTAGTGAAACGGGGGAACTTCACAAGAGAAGAGAGAGTAGTGAAATGTTTCTCACTTGTACTATAAATTGTTATGATGTGCTCTTGTGGAAAAATCCAATGAGTCACTGAAACAGCACTTAGTAGTACTAACAGAGTAAGGAGACGATGTAAGTAGACGTCTTAAGTAAATGTAATCAGTGAAAAATCCCTTTGGAGTAACCTGCATTTAAGTGCCTTTAAAGGGCATTTTTTATTGACTTTATTATTCTGTGGAACACAAAAGACGATATTTGGAGAAATGCCTCAATGATTTTGTGTCTATACAATGAAAGTCAAAGGTTTCCACTGTTCTTTTGTCACCAATGTACTACAAAATATCTTCTTTTGTGTTCCTCAGAAGCAAAAAGTCATACAGGACTGGAATGACATGAGCGTGTGTAAATGATGGAAGGATTTTCATTTTTTGGGTGAACTATCCTCTGATCAAGGGCACAGTGGTGGTCGTTCCTCGTTCAGCCCTTGTGGGGTTTGAACCTACAACCTTTCAGTTACCAGCCCTGATCTTTACCGCTATGCCACTATCATCATAAGAAATACATTACAGACTGTATAGATATAGACAGACAATATAGATATAGACAGACAATACAACATAATATGAGTTTCTGTGACCTACCTGTGAGCTGAGGTGAGGCATGGACAGCTTTGGTCTCTTTAAATGCGGCCTGCAATAAACTGACAGCATTGCTGTTTCCAACATGCTTCAGTCCCTCAATCAGATCATGCACCGTCCCTCCAGACACCTGCAGTGAAGACAGGCAACAGGCATGTTTAAAGGGCTTGCGCATTTACTGCAGCACGCAATCTTAGAATAAACCAAATATCATCTTCTGTTAGTGTAAATGCTAATATAGTTATTGTTACAGTTATTGTTCTTGGTGTGAACGGGCCTAAAGACGTTACTATATTTATGAATGTGACAAATACAGTACTGTCTAAAAAAATGCTAGTTCTGCTAGTACCGTCCAGTACCGTTTTTTTAACTGTTTTTCTCAGTTGCAGACAAATGTTAGTTTAATATCCGGCTTTATGTTTGTTTCTGTGCGTTTAACCTCGTAGCTGTCCAGCAGCTTTCCAGCCGGGCAGGAGCTGAGCCTGAAGGCACTGGTCAGAATGCCCAGACCCAGGGCATGAGCCAAACTCTCCCAGCCTCCCGTCTGCTCCTCCAGTGCCTGACAGAGGTCCTGCTTCACCTCACAACTCAAGCTGCTCATGTCACCTGTCCACACAAGCCATATAAATCACACATAAACAAACACCAACACACAGCAAGCCGCAAACAAAACTCAGGAGATCTTGAACTCATCTCAGACCTTGTGGTGGAACAACAACAGTGGTGGGCTGATACTCTTGTCCATTAAGAATATCAAACACCTAAGAGCACAAAGACAACCGATAATACAATCACGTTATATAATACAACTGACATCCAAACGTACGGCCCTCTAATAGAGAAAACACACCTTTGGAGAGCTTGCCATGTTCAGAGGAGTTATCCCAGGAACATAACCTTCATCCTCCTCCTCATCATCACATGCCACACATATCTCATCATCTTTAAAGAACAGTGGCTCAAAGTTCTCTCTGTGTGGATCTGCACCTACAAATAGAGACCAGACACTTCAGGAAACAGAAGAGACCGGAGACACGCCACTAGCTGGTTCCTCTATGCACAGAATATGCACCTGTAACACACACACACACACTTCCTCACCTGCAGCCATAAGAAGTGCACTCAGTTTGGTTGAGCCCCGCCCTGCAGCAACGTGCAGAGGGGTGGAGCCATTATAAGTGACACTGTCTACATTTGCATTACCCTGCAAAGACAAAATGTTACTTGTGTTAACTTATAATGTGCTAACAATTTAACTTATAGATTTACATTACATTTATGCATTTTGGTGGAGGCTTTTATCCAAAGTGGCTTACAGTGCATTCAAGATATACATTTGATTGGTTTGTATGTTCCCTGGGAATCGAACCCACAACCTTTTGCACTGCTAACGCAATGCTCTACACTTAAAGTGGAATGTAAGTGGAAAACTGCTAAAGCTATGTAAACTATGACCGCTTTACAATTGTGGCATGTTTAGTAGAACTATATTCAATACAGCCACGTGGAGGTGCTGAACGGTACCTCTAGCAAGAGGCAGCCTGCAAGGGAAAGGTTGTCAGTCTCAATGGCCAGGTGAAGTGCCGTACGGCCACACGTAAGCTCCTGAACCTCCACGTCTGTCCTGCCCTCCAGCAGGGACCTCACGCAACTCAAACTGTTCGCTTGCACGGCCAGGTGGAGCGGACAGAGACCTGAGCACACGACACATGAACACACCTGAGCATGTGTGCCTGCTTCTAATCAAACCTCCAAAAAGCTTCATCATCTTTACTCGTTATCATACATCAGTATATCTCACACAATCAGGTGTACCTGCTGTGTTAGGAACGCTAGTTAACCGCGTCACAGATTTGTGCTTTAGCAGCAATCGAAGCACGTCCCCCTCCTTATGCTGGGCCGCCAGGTGAAGTGCTGTGTTACCATGGCGATCTGTGAGCGTGGCATCCGCTCCAGCCTCTAACAAGGCCTCCACTACTTCTTTCTGCTGCGTTACCACCGCTAAGTGCAAAGGAGTCTGGGATAGATCAAAGGATGCAATTGGTTTTTGAATGCTGAGAAGTTTATGGCTAATGTTTAGGTCACTGTACCTTTTGCCTCTCTACTGCCACCTTCGTTTGAAATATGAAATTGTAGTATTTGCTAAATTATTTTCTAAATGTGGACCTACAAATGTAGCACCATCTTCAGTAACCAGACATGCAGGTCAGTACTCGGACATGCAATACAGTAGCTGAATCCTCTTCCTTCTATTTACAGACTGACATTTTTCGACCCGACAATTTAAATAATAAATTATTATTATAAACTTATTTGAACCAGTGTAAGGTAAGGAGATTGTGTTGAACACTGATAGGTCATGCACTTGTTCAATAACTGATATTTGCTTATTTGTAATTACCCAGAAAGTTGTGGAGTGCGGCTTTAAAGATCCAGGTTTGTAAAAAAAAACGTGGCAGGTTTTGATTACAAACCTTGAGCAGTCATCACTGTGCCCTTTAGTACAGCACTTTAATCTATATCACAGACTAAGCCAGTGAGTTGATAACTAGCATCAGTACCGTACCACCACATCACTGCGGTAATGTTGCTGTATACTGGTGGTATACCTGATACAGATCATTCCTCATGTTCAATACATCCTCTCCGGGGAGAACGGAGATGATCTGAGCCAGATTTCTCACTGCATTCGTCTGACTGTGGATCACGCCAAGATGCAAACCTCTAAACCGCAAAACAGAAAACAAAAATCGGTTAAAAAGAAAACCTCATGTTTCCTGCTGATGTGTTGCTGAGGAGTTTTTCTTGAGAAAGTGGGAAGGTTATGAAAACAGTTTCTGCAGAATTATGAGGCTGTTTTTTCCAGACTTACGTGTCCCCATCCTCATCCCGCGTGGTCATGAGGGGGCGCTGCGGAGCCAGAAGCATTCTTGCGTCACCAGTCACTGCATAATTAAAGAGAGCTTGGGCCCGTCTCTCTGCAAACTCTGCCAAATACGGCTCAGTCACACACTCTGAAAAGAGCGCCGTTAAACATATAGGCTTGATTAAATCATGTCTGGGTTTGACTTAAGGTTCATGATAGGCAAGACATTTTCTCAAGTACTTAATTTACAAAATTAAGTAAAGCGCCTTCACCGTCTACACTGGAAATCAGACCAACTCTTTTACTTTGGTTTTAAAATAGAATTCTAATTAAGTTGTGTTCACACTGAAAGTGTTTTGCAGTGACAAAGCGAACTGGAGTTATTGTATTGACTACCAATGAGAGTGAAGGCAATGGACAACAAACATTGATTTAACAAAGTTTAATATGATTAATATGATTGAGCTGAAAGTATTTGTAGGTCTTACCTGTGGCATCTGACTCCAGATCTTCTGTAAGCTCTGCATCTTCACTCTCTACCCTACAATCAGCTGGTTCAGGTTGGGCACAGATTCGCACCACACCACCTGCTGCTGGATCATCATCATCATCATCACTGATGCTGTCTTCATCGCTATCTTCCACAGGCTCTTGAGATGCTATCAGGAGGAGAAGAACATTCATTGTTGTCTTTGTAAACTTAGTTTAAAACTCACCCGTGAAGAAAATGGCCTTTCAGCCTGTTCAGCAACAGTTTCAGGATTTTAGGGGTCATAATTAAAAAAACAACTTTTTCACTTTTCCAAAGTAAACCTTTTATGTGAGTGTACAGTCAATGCCAGTGTGTTGAAGGCAGGTTGACTGACAGGCAGTATGTTGATTGACAGGTTGATTGACAGCACCTTGATTGACAGCCACTTACTCTGTTTGATGCTGGTCCCGCCTCCTCCCATTCCTGGGGAAAAGTTGTATCCAGACCCAAAATTGTTATAGGTTTGATAACCCTGGAAGTAATGTCCTAGAAGACAAACCCATAAAACTAAAAAAAACCTACTACAAGAATCTTATACAATGTTTCAGCCAAAATCAAATAACTTTTTTTAAAGTTTTGTTTAATCAAACCAGTGCATGATGGGCTTTTTAGGCTTTCAATAAAAATGTATATGACATATTGTACCTCCAGCACCTCCTCCACTAGGACCGCCCCCTGCTGTAGACCCGCCCCCTCCTCCTCTAAACATGCCCCCAGCTCCACCTCCTGCTCCACTGTAGTCTTGGAAGTGAGGGAGAGTCTTCTGTCTCTTTCTCTGGACTTCTTCTTTATCTGAACACAGTTTAGGAAGAATGATTCAGAGGAACAGCCGGATTACAGTAAATGGATCAGGAGTTTGCTTACATGACACCTATAGTGAGGAAGGAGACCAGATACACTGAGATTAATATAGGACAAGTATAGCTGTTTGTAGACTGTACCTATGATCTGTGGATGGTAGGTAAACGACTTCGGCTCGCTTGTTTCATTGTCCGACTTTCTCTTAAGCTGCACAAATACAGAAATGGGCTTCTGAAGGTTCTGGTCCCGATATTTAGGTGTTTTGAAGACAATGGCGAACTGCGGGATGGAATTGGAAGAAGAAGAAAAACAGAACATTTGTTTAAATACAAGATTAGATTTCATAGCATGGTTTTGTCAATATCTATAGCTTTGCAACAACTAAATTTAATAGAGACAGCAATTACAAGACTACCAATTAATTTCAGAACTGCACATGGTCGCAGAAAGTTCTTGTGCTAACCTGTCTGTGGACATCGGTCGGAGAGAAATCTCCGTAGGCTTCCCAGGCTAAACCCGATTCATCGTCCTCATAAAATCTCACCTGAATGTCATCTGTCACAAAACAAAACAATGACATCATCATATATATATATATATATATACACACACACACACACACACACACATATATATACATGAGGAAAGTAAGAATAACTATGAACCTAAGAGGATAGAGGAACTACTGTTTCCAAACACACGCACACACAGAGATATGATTTAAATATCTCAACATTCTGTATGCCTACTTCCGCAAAATATACAGTTTACCACACGAGAGAAACTGACTTGTGGTCAGCAAACATCACTGTAGGCATTAGTTCCCTATAACCACTGCTGTCTGTGAAAATGAAACACTTCTATTGTTCTAATATAGATTTTTCTTCTTGATTTGTTAGGAAATTTGTTATAACCGAAAACTGTTACTGACAGATAAAGAAAGCTCATGGCAGATGCCAGATCAGGGTTATTTGTACAGAAAACCTGTGAGGAACTTTGATGAAAATGCTGCGTTTCAGGTTCAGCCTGACTGAACGGCAGTTTAGACATATTTATGGCGAATAAGTGCGTATAGAGAAAAGGGAATATGACCCATTGATAAAGTACATGCAGATGTGGGTGAGGACACAGGTGGAAATACAAGACGAGAGAATCAAAGAGTAGGTTGGTTTATAACTGACACACAGCAAACTTTCTCTAGCTGTCCTCGGGCACGTTCATTTGAATGGGAGATGGGGAATTCCCTACAGCTGGAAATCTGCAGTAAAAAACAGAAGCTGACTTATCCAGCGTGCCATGCAGGACAGATGTTGGCTCACTGTATAAGACCAGAGTCAAGCACAGATGCAAACACTCCATGAACTCCACACATCTCACACACACACACATCTCTTATCTTTAAAAAGGACACACAAATAATACATTTTTCTATTTAGTTTTACATGATTAAGTTTTTCCTTCTTTTCTTCAACACCAAAATTGAAATTGCCTGTTTTTTGTGTACTTTTGCACAGTACAGTTTTGACTTGTATATTTAAGTCAGGTCTGTTCCAATTAGCTAAACTCATTGAATGTAAAATGAGTAATTCTGCCCCCATGAATGAAGCATGTACTGAAAAAACATGGTTGTGATGTCAGACCTTTAAACAAGCTGTTCTGGGGTTCGTTTAAAACAGTGTTTCTTAATCGGGGGCCCACTAGGGGGCCTCGGTTTAATTTTCAAAGGGGGCTTGTCAAAAATGAATTAAAATACCACAAACAACCAAAAAACAACCAAAAATATCTTAGTGTTCGGTCATTTTTATTACATTTTAATTCTGTTTAAGCATGACAGAGGTGCAGCGCTGGTTCAGAGAGACATTTAAATGTTCCCTAACCTTTCTGGACTTTGTCGCACAGCAGGTAAACCTCCTCTCCTCCAGTCACACAGCCGGCTGTCCGATCCATTCGTACTATCTTCAGATTGGAAGCGTTGGGGGCCTCTGAGAAACCACAAAAGAGACAGAAATAGGCTTCGTTTATTTATTGTGTTTTCATTTTTTGGGAACCACAACGTTCATATTTTATTAACATAAATTCTAACAGCAGCGAGCAGAAATGGCGAGAGAGAGAGATGAGAAACGAAGGAAGGGAAAACGAAAGTGTGGGTCGGGTTTCGTGCGAGAGGAAGCGAATACTCGCCTGTTGTTTAAGAGAGAGTGAGAGCGCGGGATCAAGAGTGAGAGAGAATAAAAAAAAGACGACATTCATTTATAGCTCTGTTCTGTTGCGCAAAAAAAGCCAAAGTCAAATCACACGACCATTCATTTTGAACACTAATATCAACCAACTGGCCTAATATCAACCAATAACCAGTAAATCAGCCAACGAGATAAATGCATGGCATTGTTATTTCTTTCACTGATTAAACATTATAAATATGACTGACAGCTGCTCTGTTAACTCATTAAGAATCTAAGAGAATCTTAAGACATCGTTGGAAAAGTGAAATATGGAATTGAGGATCACTATATACAGTAGATGTAGCCAATTGGTGTTGCTGTCAGAAAGATGCTTTTAATTGGCTTACTCAGTATTACGGCGTTAAAATGTCAGCCGGTGAAGATACTGCTACACTGTTTACGCTTGTCTACACTTTACTTACATGAGGCTGTGATAAAAAACAAGGAGTAATACGAAAACACATAGCAGGACGTGATCCCAAATGTGTCAAAACTAGGAAAAACTTGATAGTTTTGGTTTTTGGTGCAGCACACGGTGTAGTTGTTTATTTTAGTCAATTAACTTGTCAATACTTGTCAATTTAAGTCAATTAACATGTTGTTTGGGATATGTGCATATAACCTCAATGTCATAATGGCTTAATTGTTTTCAAACCTCCTTTAAACATTTTTGTCATTATTTAATTCACGGTATTGTCCAAAAACAGGTATTTAAAACAGCTATTTAAAAAATAAAGCATTTGGGCTGGATTTACAGTGCATTTACAACTATACTGTGAAACATATGCTTAACGTAAATGAAATGATTCACACAATTTAAGATTTTAGCCATTTTTCACCCCCTAGTCAGTTAACCAGTTAAGAAGAAGGGCACTCACTGCTGTCGAAGATGGGCTCTGATATGACCGGATCCAGTCTGCGGGAGAACCCTCCATCACTGTCAGGCAGGAACGCGGTGAACATGAGTCGCACGACGCTCAGATCCATCTCCTTTGCCTGCTGAGTGGCCGCACAGCTTATCAGGTTCCTCTCGTGATCTGAAACACATTCAGAGTACACGGAGGCTTATAAACAGTTTGGAACCTCTGCGTTCCATTAAAGAATCAACAGTCATCCATTCTAATTGCTGATTGGTTTATCAGAAGTCCATCAATCTTAAGAGACTTTCACACTGTTGTGAAAAAAATACGGATCGGGGAGCACTTGGTAAACCGACATTAAATGGCACCAAACTGAGCAGTTTCTGGCCAGAATAAGACACAATGTGAATAAGATACGTACACTCGAAAGTCTGGCTGCATGAGAGATTTACAAGTACGTAAGGGGTTAAGGGCACATTCGTCATATTTTACAGCTCATTTCCCGCAGGCTTTGAGCCAACAAGCTTTCATTTACTGGAACAGAGCTTTAATCACCAGGCCACACCCCTCCATATGCAATATTAATGTAATCAGTCATGGCTCTTAAACACACTGCTGCACCTGTTTACACAGGCTTACCTGAGAGTTCTCTGGGCTGGCGGACCTCTCCTTGCAGGGTATCAATATCATGATGGATGTATATGCCGTAGTTGTATCCCATCCTGCAGGCCTCCACCATCCTCTCGTCCAGAACTTTGCTTACGTTCTTCTTTGTCACATGCAGAATCCCCAGGTTGGGAAAACTGCAGAACGACATTTATGACAGTTACCGTTATTATGAGGTTCTAAATAGTTTGGTGGACGTTGAGGAGTAAATTCTGACCTGATGCTGGTGTCTTTGGGTTGCAGGTCTGCAACGCAGATTCCCTTGTCACACTGTTTGCCCACCAGGCTGTGAGCGTGAAGATGCGGGTGTTGGGTGTTGGTCACCAGCTGAACTACCACTTTCGCTGCACCCTGGTAGTTACAGATCTGGGGAAGGGATTAACACATTACAGCTTAAAAAGAACAAACCTAAAAGTTGCTAGTTTAACAGTCTGATTGGATGAGTCATCAAGGGGTTTTAAAAAGCAGAAAATAAAATTATGCAATTCAATTCAATTTTCAATTCAATTTTATTTATATAGCGCTTTTTACAATTTGAGATTGCTTCAAAGATGCTTTACATATAAAAAAAAGAATACAAATAATAAAACACAGAACAAATGTCACGGACACGTTAATGGTATTATTGCAAATAATATGTGTGAGATGTATAAGACTAATTAGGTATACTAGGTTTATAGTATGTTTATGAATAAAGGGTTGACTGAACCGATAAAACCACAAAGTCATTAAGCCAGATATGCTTGCAGTTTACATGGAGATGGCATATAAAAAATAAGATCTTATGGGACAGGGGTATTAAACATTTGCAATAGTACCATGAACACACACAACACGCAAAAGTAAAATACATGCATACATAAAATATATACAATAAAAATATCATCAGTTTACAATATACAAAACCCTAAGCTAAGTTGGATGAAACCCTATCCCTAAGCTAAGTTAGACAATAATATAAAAAATAATAAAAACACTTATTATTAATATTATTATTATAATTATTATTAATAAACGTTTCACATTTTCATTTGGCCGTTCTTATCAAAATCATCCTTCAAAAACCTCAACAAACACACAGACGAATTAATCAACATACAAACCAAAACGTCTAACTCTGTCATGGCAGCTTGATATAAAAGTAAATCCTACATATTTTTAAACAAACAGAAAAAAGATGCTCTTCTGGTGGAAATTAAAATCACCTCATGTTGTCGTGTGCGGTTCAATTTGATGTCTCTGAGATGCACTTCTGTCAACATCATTACTATAGCAACTGATTTAGATACACAGAAACTGGCTACACAGATCTGAACTCACAGATCTGAGATCACTTCGCAAAAAGACAGTGTAGACGCTTAATCCTATAAATCAGATTAAAAACTAAATCAGACTTTTTGCACAGGGTGAACAAAGCCTTTAAGTCAAAACAGAAGACATTATTAGTGGAGGAAGGTTACAGGTATGGTAATCTCATTTCTTTGGAAATTCCCTGTATGCATGGGGAAAGTGGGCAGAGCATTTGTGGACTTTTCACAACAAAATGTGGCCATTTTTATCAACATCATCTGTGAGAAAACTCAATAAACACACAGAGAGGAGTCAATTATCATTCAAACTGAAGATGTACGTTATCATGTGTCGGCAAACTGATTTAAAAGAAAAAACGAAATTTTATTTTAAAAAGCTGATCATCGTGTTGAATTGAAAAATCAGCTCAGACTGACTCATACACCAAGGTGTGTGGTTTCACTGTGGTGGTTTCTGTAGGCAAAATTTAAATAAGACGCTTTCGCTTGCACAAAATGACTCATAGATGTAGAAATATCAACCTCCAGAAAAAAATACCCGGCCAATATCAAAGAATAAGGACATGAGCAGCGCTAGAAAGATTAAGTTTGATCGTTTGATCTCGTGAAGGGTCTCGATGCAACACATAAAAATAAACAAGGCGATCGTAAATAAATAATTATCGGAGTCAAACAAAGCTGAAATCAGTGAGGCTGCACAGCTAAATTGTAGTATGAATAACAGCAGAGCTGAGTTTTCCCATACAGTAAGCGATGATAAAAAGTTAATTGAACTGGAAGTCCCTACAATAAATGTTTATTTTAAACATATAAAAAAATCATGATGCAGAATCTAATTACTGTAGCAAGAAAACACAATGTAACTTTCAGATTTTAAAATTTCACTTTAAGACCATTTATTGACACTACCCAGGAGAACCAATTCGTTAAAATACTTAACACGATAACATATGACTGCCCACAAACACATCAACAATGAATATCTGGTGTTAAGACATTTACCCGCCCAATCACACTGAGGCAATGATGAGAAAGCCGGATTCTACTAATCGTGCGTGTCAAATACTTTAATTCTTCCAAATGTGTGAAGATTTCTAAGTGTGTCAGTCTGCAGATTCTCCTGAGGAATTCCAACATTAGGAAAAGATTGGGGTAAGTTGTCACACTCCTCGCTTCCCTCTGATGCCACATCACACACAACAATCTTCCCACTAATTACCTCAGTGACACATTGAGAAAATTCCCAAAAGAACATGGTACACAAAAACAGACGTTCTGTCTTGTCTCTATTTCCTTTTTGCTTGCTTTTGTTTATCCTGACTTGAGCTGACACAGATAAGCAGGTAAGCAGATGTAAGAGAGCAGAAGCTACTATTTATAGCTGAGCGTTTCAGCAAATATTGCATAAGCTTGATTTATCTGCTGATGAAAGAGCCACTAAGTCACGCGGCACTCAATGTCAAACTACATTTGCATTTCCTGGAGAAAATACCAGTGCTTACAAAACAACAGGTAAATAGTGTTAACTTTTTAGGTTAATATTTGCTTCTGGTTTTGCATGAATAAAATCCAGCATCAGAGCAGAATCTAATGTTGTCATGACAGTTGATTTTAATGCACAACAAGACAATACGACACGATGTGGCGGATGCAAAGTGGGCTTATTAGATTCAAGAAAGAATCAAACCAATCACGACGAAGCATGAAAATTAAAGCCAATCACAAGTCAGGATGCAAACATTCCAAATTAGAATTGAAATGAAAAATGTCAATCAATAGGAGATTTTTTAAATCTTTAAATGATTGAAAAGGTTTTTATAGGCAGACAGCCTAAGGTTTGTTCTCGATTAAACAACATCTTAAACCCAACTAATCTTAAGTGTAAGAAAACAGGTCATTTCAGGACATCAGCGAAGAACTATCGGTATAAACCTACCTTAACTTGTGGGTAGGACTTCCTGTTCTTCTCACTGGAGGCCCCTGGGAGTCCTCCATGGGAGGGGCCCTCACATCCATAGCGGAACCTAAAGCCCCTCTGGAGGTGACAATGTCAGATTTAATGTTGCGTTATAATTAGCTGGCTACCAGTTTCTGCCACAACAGTGTGTTTGTCTGGAGCTTGTTAAGAATATCTCAGTCATCTGACAAACAATTTTAAACAGCATGTGCAAACATGTGCATTACCTGTTTTGGTTGTTCGACAATTTGGAGATAAGGTCCTTCAACTGTAAAAAAACAAAGAAACTTTAATAAACTGTACTTACAGGAGCAGTTCACTTCAAAAATGTCACAATGAAAGATGTTAGACAGAATGTACGCGCTGCTTTTGCAAGAAATGAATTACTAACGAGAAAGCTCTATAAAAATAGACCATGTGACTCATGCAATGGGTGCCATCATGTGCAGTATTTGAACATACATTGCTAAGACTTTCTGAAGCTTGACTGCATTCGACCTCATTCACGTTCCTTGTATGGATAAGAGAATATTCTGCATAACTGTGTTTCTCAGCTAATCTGGTTGGTTAATATTCCCAGATCTGTAATTCATTTAGATGACTGCACAAACGTTTTAGACAGAACATGCCGAGATCTGTATGTCTTTCCATTGCTGCAAGATATAATATCAATGGCACACAACACTTGCTGAACAGCCCAAACAGAAGTTAATTAAACCAGATGTGGGAAAACCAGAGGATTAGAACATCATCTCATGGACTTTCTGAATGTGACGCGCATTACAGCATGTGCTGAGAGATTTCTGTAGATAACTCCAGGCTAAAGTTCTCGTGGTACCACGTGTTTCCACTGAAGTGCAAGCCTCTTCCTGTGCTGTATAAGGAGACCACATCCTTCATCTAGCGATGCTAAATTGACTACCAGACCTGCATTATTTAACCTTTTCCAGCCCAGATTCACTGCGTCCATCATTATCATCATACCATTATCATCACCATCATTATGAAACGGTCCAGATTTACTGAACTCACCATAAAAAGCCATTAAAAAAATTGAATAATTTATAACTCATTCAAGTCAGACCTAATATGACATAAGAAAGTGAAAACCAAATCTACACTACCCACAATCACGACACTGCACTCTACAAGCATGCTCGGATAGGTCGAGAGGGCATATCGAAAAGTGGTATCTCAGACAGGGTTTCTCAAGCAACCACACCGTGGTGAGGAGCAGTTGATGGCTGTCAGCCGTATCTCTGCAATCCAATGAGGGAGCAATGAGTGGAGAAGAAAAAACAGATCTACTTCTGTCGCACCAATCATTGCACAAATAAGTGTGTGACATCACAAAACAAGGTTTTGTCTTGAACCTGTGATGTTCCTGAGATCTTTATGGTGCCGGTATTACCGAAGAACATTATAGAGCTACACTGTGTGGTTTCCTGGATGGTGACCTCTTACCAGACCTTTCAAATATCAGCAGGGGAAATATTTTAAGTAAGGAGCAGAACAAGAGAAAGGGGAAATGAGGGCTAGCCTTTCCTCACCCGTTCTGCAAATTAAGCAAGTTCACTCACTTCACCTACATTGACCGACAATACTGAAAATTCAGTCAAAGGAGATTCTTACCTGCCCTTAAAGTATTATTGCGTTGCATGGCCTGAAGCGTTGGGTCCATTGACATCCACATCGCGTCCTCTCTGAACGCCTCCAGTGGATCCAAGAACTTCAGAGACAATATAAAACCCACACAGTGAGACACACTAAAAACATGTACATACAGCCTGAGCAAACAACGTACTTTACAAACAGCTCTGTGACTTCCAAAGGGCCCCACAGGCCAGTATCGCATTTTTATATGAAATATGTAACCTAGTTAGTTTAATTAACAGATTAATCAAACTCTAGCTTTATAAATAAGGTGCTGGCTTATGGCTGTTAAAGATGTCACCGCAAAAGGCAGGAAAAAGGAAAAAAACATCTCAGCTTTCTTAGAGACGCTTCCTGCCTGATGATATATTCACATCAATAATGTTTTTATTTTTATTTATTAACTACGCATAATTTGCTGTCAAGCTCACTAAAAAAAATCGAATGCTTTAATCTGTCACAAATCACACAGTGTAAGACACACAGCTTTAATGCTAACACACGTGTCCACGAATGATAAATCTATTTAACGTTGTTAATTCAGACAGCAGCAACGCAAGCTTGAGCGTTACCAGGTAAAACAAAATCACTCACCCCTGCATGGTAAGGATCTTCTTCAGCCATAATTCCTGAAGACAAAAGTTACATCAGTTAATGTCAGTTTAGGCCTGATTCTGATGTTAAATGTTTGTTATTCAAACTGTGACACTTTATCCATGAAATATATAACGTATATTAACATTAATCCTAAGCTTTGTCAAATAAAGGATATGAATTGGAGGCAATCAGTATATGAAACGGTATGTATAACAGTATATGACATAAAACTTGATAGAATGATAGACTTAATTACATTTAACATAACCTTCTTAAAAATCATGATTTCAGACCAAGCCAAACTCTGCCTTGGTCACCCATTACACAAATCAATTATTGACAACAGTGTCATTTTCACCCCTCTGTAGCAAACTATCACAATGTCTTAAAAACTAGTGCGTTGCGTAACTACATCTGTAAAGCACTCGTAACTATCTTCCATTCGAAAATTCAGAACGCCCCTACGATGCCCAAATCTGCTGTCTAGTAAGGAAACGTGCTGTATTTTTAGCAAAGTCAGCACAAATCTCAACATTGTTTCTTTTTCTTCTGTTGGATCTTGAGTTACTACTAACAAAAAAACATGAACACATTCACGAGCTGCTCGTACTCACCCAGAAAAGCTTATCAAACAGGTGAATGTTTGGCGCAGATGTAGAAGTTCCGCCGCACTTCATACGAAGTATCACAACAACCATTAGATGGCAACATGGTCAACTCAAAGACAACAAGCGTGGCTTGATCCTCAAGGGTTTAGGTTGCTTACCTTTCCTGATAAGTATCCGAGGTCCAGGATCAACATCAAACGGCTGGGATCTGGGATACAGAGTCAAGTTTTTTTCTGTTTGTTACAATTTATTTGCGGCACTTAAGTCCACTAACGTAAGCTGATAGAAAGTCAGTTCACAGCAAGTTTCCTGTTTAGAAGGATGGTTGCGTCTGCCGGACGTGGATATGCAGAATGGCCGCCGAGTTCATAAAAGACCGACCGATTTATCGATTTTAATCGCCGGCCGCGGGCGATCACAGTAAATCATGCCGAGATCAACACCTCCGTTTGAATACAGCTTCACTTCCTTACTGGAAATTCCCTGTGACGTATTTTGTGTTCGGTTCGTCTTGTGCTCGACACCGTCCTTCTGCACCCGCTCGTGGACACCGGTGGAAGAACATGTTGTGATTTTTATGATTTGATATGCGACGCAGCGGTATACTGAAGCTCCGCGTCGTACCTAACGCCCCTTAGCTGTTAGACACCTACTGCCTTAATAAAACGGTTATTCCATATATTATAAAATAAACACACAGCAAGAAATATGTACAACAAAAATGCTTTAAAAAACAGTACTGGTCCTCCAAGCACTGTTGTTTTCAGAAACGGCAACACATAGACGCAGTGGCGCAGTAACATTGATGGAATGAGGTCACACGTGTACCTACGCGGCTCAACCAATCATGATCAACACCGGAATTATAACTAAAAAATAATGAAATTTCTACACTAGTGACGGACAGGCATCTGTTTTCGGTTATAAACAATTAAAAACGTTTCTGATAAACAGGTTGAATCCTACAAAAACACAGCCAGGTCATACTTATAATTTTCTATTATGTATATTTTTTATATTTCGCTTAAAGAAAATTAAGGCTTTTTTGGGAACCATTAGGACTGGCTTTGTGATTGACTTTTTTTTTTCCTAAAAATTGTTAATTGATAAACTGTTTAAGATTCAGTCTTAACAAATCTAAGACGTCGCATAAAATGTAGTATTTTTCAAACTGAGCTTAGTCATCTAACAAACGTAATAAATTTCTCTTAAATACTTGAACACAGGCATTTTTCCACAATTTTCCAGATACAAAAGAGTAACATGGAGCTGTTGTTCCTCCCTCTTTCAGAGAACTTAAAATAGTTTTGCAAGTGTTGAGAGAGCTCTGCTTTCGGAGAAGCTTGCCCTCATGTGCCCGACATCCTATGACAAATGATATTTCATGACATCAAGATAGTTTAGCAACTTTATTGAGCGAACAAAATCAACAGCTAGAAGAGCTATTAGTTAATCGGTCATCCGTCAAGAGCTTTCAATCACATATATGCGACGCAATGAGAGAACAGTGCGTTTAGGAGGATAGACAAACGAATAGCTCCTCATTCTAAAAACATCAAAAACAGGAGAGAAAAGGAGTAACAAAAGTTTTCAGACTCTAAAAGTGGACGTGTATTTGCTTAGCATTGTCTGCAGATATTTATTTTTGGCAGACCACAGACCAATTACTTTAATGGTTCCATTAACATGCAAAATATATATTTTCGTAACTGTTGATACAATGACGTGACCGTTTTGGTGAGAAACGATCAGTTATAAGCAAGTATACATTTCACAGACCGTGGTTCTCATTGCTATTGTAAAAGCATATAAAAAAACATGGTCAACCCAGCAGCAGATGTTTGAGGTTCGCTGGCACCTGTAGAACTGTGGTTTCATTTTCTTTAATAGCACCTCTAGCCAGTGGCATGAGTTAAGCGACCAATGTTTTCTCTTAGTTGTTCCTCTCATTTAAAAAAAAAGTCTGAGCTCGTAGTGAAAACATGCTTCTTTGACACGAGTATTTTTCAGAACATAAAGTTGATCTTTGCAACGTCGTGGTCCTTTTGTACAGCATGTGAATGAATATCGAAGGGGGCAAAACAACCGAGCAGAGCTGATATGGTCTGAATACACTGGTAACCGTCAATTCGTTAAGGGGAAAAGGGGGGGAAAAATAGTTTCGTTTTTTCCAGCTCTCCTGGAGATTGGTCTGATTTTCAGGTATCACATGGCGTACTTTTGAGTCCACTCCCGAGCTATTCTGTTGTACCTGTGAGGAAGAGAGAGAGAGAAATAGAGAGATATGAAGTGTAGCGTTTACTCGGATGCTGTTGCAGAGGTAGAATCGTGCATGCTGGGTAAGCGGACCGTCTGCCAACTCGGCTCAGGCCAGGGCAAACACGCGGTGCAGAAGCATCTCAAGGTCAAACACAGTGGTCTCCTCTTAGCCGAGCTGTACTGCAGCCTCCACTGTTACATCCGCTGTTTGTTTTGATGCGTGTAAAAACCAAATGAAACTCTACTGAAATGTTTAACTACATCAAACCTATGATAATACAGATACATCTGATGCTTCTATGCATCAAGTTTCATAGTGCTAATCACTAACAAATCATTACTGGTAAGTATGAGAACAAGAGAATCTGAAAGATTCTGAAGAATGTGGTGAATTATTCTGATTTTAACGCCAAAAAGATGTATGTATTACGCAGTCTATTGGACATGCCAGTTTGCTGCTTATCTGGTACAATATTCAGTATGTATCTCAGTCCGTATGTTTAGAAGATTTTATAACTGTAAATCCTGTAGATAACCTTGTTAAGATAACACGTTGTAGTTCTTTACAGGTAAACACAGAAAGACATACACTTACTTTTCATTGTCTGTTTTATAGATCCGTGCTATCTCTGGCACTAATGGATCATCTGGGTTTGGATCACATAACAGTGAGCAGATGGACAATAGAACTGCAAGAGAAGAATGAGAGAAGTTTGCACACGGCCTCACATTATGTACCACACGGTATGATAATAGTTTATATCTTGGCTATGCTACATAATGATTTGTTCACTTTAATTGATTGCAAAATGTCAGCTCACCTTTAGAGATAGTTAGCGCAGGAGACCACTGTGACCTTAAAATATCCAAACAGATGCTTCCATTACTGTTAATATTTGGGTGATAAATTCTTGTGGTGAATGCAACCTGCAGATTAAAGAGCGAGACGGCCAATCAAACACGCGTTTATCGAGACACACTGATATTTTAACAGAAATCTCTAGAATATCAACAAGTTTACTGTAGTGACGTCTGGCTGGGAGTTTAAAAGGCTGGTGAGCAAAATGCCATGACAGAATCTGCTCTTTGTCCCTATTGAGGAATAAACCTCTGGTTTGTTCATAGATTGTGAATGATTCTTACTTTAGGTGGTTTGAAGGGATAATCTGTGGGAAAATGAATGGTCAGGAAAAACACACCCCCCTGATACGGACTGTCGTTCTGCAAGACAAACACCAAGCCACAGCGTTCTGAACATTCTGCTGTATTAAAACAACCGTCTATGTTTGCATATGCAAATAAGGACATTTTCCTAATATATTCACTTACGGGTCCCATAATTGTCGCCTGCCAATGAAACACTGCGAATAAAGAGCAAAGAATGGGTCGTTATGGTGACCTCAGTGATGTGCTTGAGGTAATGGTATAAGGGGAAATAACTCACAATCATCTCCCACCGGCCCTGCAGAGCACTGTGCTGGAGGATCCCTGCCCAAATCAGTCAGCTCCTACAGAAAGATGCATGGAAATAATGTGATTAAAGAACTCATAAGAACCTATTACGCAAATGTCTTTGTATGTCATCAGCTCTCCTTCACCCGTTACTTTGTTTTCTTTGCCAGAAAGTTTTTTTCAAACAGACTTTAAGGAGATGTATATGTTTGTATTCATTTACTTGCATGCTATTAAATAAATAACATTATGAATCATTGTGTGTATAAACCAAATCGGTTATAATCAACATTTAGACACTTTAACAGCTGAGATGTATTTGTCAGAGGAAAAATTCCGGGAGGTCTTTTATTTTGATGGAGTACAAACTGGTGCAATTTTTGAACTGCCACAGCTACACAACAACCCAAACTGTTGATCCTGGAGCCCCACCAGGACAGAGACACATGTGTCTTTAGGATTAGAGTGGAACAGTGGACAGATAATCCCTTAATTTCACTCCTGATCGGTCCGCTTGCTTTCTCACTGGTGAAAAAAAACGGACGGCTTTCTCAACTCTGGAAAAACACAGGCAGGAAACGACAATATTGTCATCGTCCTAATGCAACTGTGAGAAAACAGAATTGATTGAGCAAAATCTCTATACTTTCCACACAGTCACTTAAAAAAAACAAACAGCAGCGAGAACAGCAGGCAAGTGTTGTGATTTCCGTCTTATTTAAAGAACCCTGTTGAAGAACCTTGATCACATCTATAGATTTTATGTCTTAGTGATAAATCTATTTTTAAAATGCGTTTTATTTAATGACTGTGACGGGTCATTATAAAGTCAAACGCATTAACGTTGTTCCTACTGTGTTAACTCAGCCAAACAACAAAACCTCACACCGCACTGCTTAAACCTTCCACAACATGATAAATCGCAACCATGTTGGAACTAATCTGTACATATCCACACTTGACCAAGTTCTATAAACAGTTTGTGCAGGTTTAAGTAGTTGTATTTTGACTCATAAAACCTGCCAAAGTAATTTAGCCATACTGTTCAGAATAAAATAAGTCCACTAGCACTGGTTTAGGTAATAATGATGGACACTGACACAAAAACACAAAAATCAGATCTCTGGACACACCCAAGCATTCTAGATCCTTCAAACAATTCTAGAACTTTCTCTCTCTCTCTCTTGCTTCATGGGAAAACAGCGGTAGACTGCGACATAAACCATTTCTTAGAATAAAGCATTTTTCTGAGAATTCACATATGCAGAGCGCGGGCAACTCTCTGCGGCGCATGCCTGCACATGTGAGCAGAAAGGAAGTGGAGGTTTCTTTGAAGATGGAGCCATCTATGGTTGTTACATCAAAACAAACACAGGCAGACTAGCTAATATTTTAGCTAATAATATTTTTGACAGGCTGCTCCTCTGAATGTAAGATGACTGTACACCTTCTAATGAAATCTGGATAAACTTCAGTCTTGTGAGAGAGGGATTATAGGTAAAATCCTTACCTTAAAAATAGGGTGAAAAATCTTGAAAGTTTCAATTTTTTTTTCAAACATAAAACTAAAGATGCCTTAGGCTGAATCCACTTAGCAATTCAGCCCGCTTCAGAAACAGTGAGAATGACTGTGATCTATCTCTGATCTGCCCAATAGGATATAAATCTCAGCTCAACTTACTGTTACTTTAAGTTTTCATACTCTTCCCATTTTAAAAAGTGGGCCGGCCTGTCACAAATACTCAAATGTATAAGGAGAAAGTAAACCAGTTTACACACTACCAGCTAGCCATTACCAGACTGCAGCTTCAGATAAGCCAGCAAATCAAGCTAATTAATATTAGCTGAAACATTAATAATTAATTAACGTGGAAGGCTAATGTCAGATCAACAAAAAAATGATCATGACGCAAACAACCATTTTACAAGTGTTTCGGTATGTCAGCTTTATTCATATTTTGATGTTGTAGGTGAAGGAAGTCTTCCTAAGATTCAACATCCACCAATTTAGCCAACCAATACAAGACAGTGTGAACATCAGCACTGACAGCCGAAGCTATTTTAAAGCCTGCATACTTCAGATGAGGGTGTGGGGAATAAACCAGCCTGCCATCTTTTAAGATATGTGGCTGCCATTTGTAACAAGGAGTGCCCAAAATGATATACATTTCAGCTCAACTTACTATTACTTTAAGTTTTCATACTTTACCCATTTTAAAAAGTGGGCCGGCCTGTCACAAATACTCATATGTACAAATATGAGTGATTAACTCATATGATTAACACAAATTGTTGGTGTAATATCAAATAGTCTTGGTTGTTACAGTTTCATACAGTTTATTCAGATATGATTCATAACTTGACACACCATGACACAGACCAGGACATAAAGTGCTTGTTGTATTTCTATGAAGAATACATTAAAATGCTATTGTTAAAAATGTAGAGCGTTTAGGTTGGAAATATATGACTATGGCACTATTACGTGAATCACATATTTGTCATTCTACCTCTAAGCAATAAACATTAATAAATTACTCTTATTTATTATTTAGGTGCATGGGGTTTAGGTTTTAGTCACGTAAACAATCAGACAAATTGTTCATCGTGAAGATGAGGAAAACAACTCATCGCCCCAAAAAATGTCAATCGTGACAGCCCTACAGCCCATAGTCCTACAAACTGCTTGACAAACCAAGTGTTTGGCTGTCAGCCCATAAACATTCTGCTGTGTCAGTCTAAATCATATAAGCCATCAAACTCAGCAAAACACAGTAAAAAGTCATTGGTCGTCAAGTTTAGCGACTATTGTGCAACTCCACACTGGTATAGGCCGGATATTTCTAACTAGAGTAGTTAGTACCTACCTGACTCAAGTTGTTGCTGTGTTTACTAACTTGAGACTCACAGAGGGAAAAACTAAAACAAGGGATGATAACCAGGTACTACCAAGACTACAGTTAACATAACCTACCCATAGCATTTACCCTGAAGGTGTCCTAACCACCCGATTCTGTGGCCGAGATGATTCACAAATATTATTCGTGTGAATCAACGCAGTGAGTTCAAGTATGAGAAATCCCACAGAAGGTTCTGATTTATTATCTCAGTGTCTGACTCACAAGAGGGATCACGGCCACATGAAATCCTCCACATCCACCTCGTCACTGCCGATCCAAGTATTGTTTCCCCTTCTAAACTGCCATTTATGAGGACATCGTTGATATACCGATTACGATTGGGTATAGCCTGTATATCCTAATTCACACCGTGTATTATTCGAGTGTGTCTCTGTCTTTATGAGACTCACAGATAGACAAGACGGATATAAACTAACAAAAAGAAATATTAACGGTAAAACAAAATAGCCCACTTTAAACATAAACAATAAGACACACACAAACTAACCATTTAAACCACCCAGCCATTCACATAGCATTCGCTAACATGTTTAACGTTTGCCAAGGTAAAAAAAAAGCCAAACCCTGTTATGACAGAAATTTTAAATTGTAAATACGAATGACACTTTTTTTACCTTGTGAATTCGTTTCAATGCCATTTTCTGTGTGTAACGGGCTCCTGAGGCCGAGGAACGATGCGATTTATCCGGCTAGCTGCGGCTAGCAGTGTGTTCGCTAGCCAGACACTAAAGATCCGACAGAATCGCGCCGAAACCGAACCCGAAGCCACAAAACCAGCCCTTAAGACGGAGCACAGTAATCCCTGCTGTCCGACAGATTATAATCCCGTCGTGAAGAAAGGTTATTAAATATGAATACAGACGGGCCTGCCTGTATTACACCACTTGTATAGGTATGTATGTATTTGTCTCCTCCTCCTTGGAACTCTCTCTCTTTCTCACTCACTCACTCACTGGCTTTCTCTCTCTTTTTTCTCAACAAAATGTCCCCCTCTCACTCCCTCTGTCTCCTCTGACGCAGCATCAGTTTACAGAAATGTTGTGTTAAATGTTGAAAGCAGTGACTAACAGAGAGGAAACGAGATTATGAAACTGTTGTACGAATATTTGTGCCAAGGTCAGGGTGATTTCTCTCTGTGTCTTGTAGTGGACGTGTCTCAAAACCTAGTGAGCGGCCTATCTAGACGACAAGTTCAGGCAAATGGATTTTTATATGAATAAATTTGACGGTTGTAAGAAGGCTACAAGATGCTGTCTGAAGAAAACAACATTTGCTAAAATTAGTGATCTAGACACAGACATTTTCTTAATATTTCTTAATTTTTCAAAATCCAAAAAGTTGTTGTTTATTTCCAGGTGTAAATTAGATGGCAGAATGTAGTCAACTAGTCAATCAAGAATAACATCAAAGCGCCTTCTATTTTAGCTTAAGTCTACCAAAACGCATGATATATTGTGTGTGTAATGGGAGGTCAACTTCATTTATATGATTAAAGATTCCCAAATGTCTTTACTGTTGCACAACCGTGTAAAATTACTACTGCAGGTATCTAGGTTATAATCATGATGGTATTTCTAGAATATTCATTCAGCTGGGGTATTCTTTTTGTCATCTTTTAGTCCCTTGTTACCTGCTAGAGGTGGTCTAATGTGACTGCTATAAAACTCATGCTTTGCTCTCAGTTAAAGAGATGATTTGACTGTGAGCCACTCCTGTGTGTGTGTCATGAAAAATCCACTGCAGGCAAGTTGATGAACCCACATGCAGTTTACTAAACCAAAAAATACAGAAGAATGACCATATTAGACACAGCCCTAACCAACAGCTGAATCACAACAACAAATAACACTAGACTAAGGAAACATACACACACACACTAATCAGGGGAAACAAGAAACACCTTGACACAGTTATTAGGACAGTGGTACCATGAAAGACTACAAAGACCATAGACATGAACTACAAAACATGACGTCAAAGTAAAAGACATGACAAAATGTAACAAACAGACATGTGAGTGCGTGTTTATTCTCTCCTCCCCAGGCCCAGGATCATTGTGCATCAGGAAAATGGTGGACTGAGCATAAAACTTTAATCTAACCGCTTTAAAAATCTATTTAAATATATAGAAAAAATGTTGATGTGGTATTTTAGAATGTTTTTTCTTCTGTGGTTTTATTGGTGGGTCGCGTATCGGCTTTTAAGGGGCTTTAGAGGGCTTCCTTTTTCATTTCCCTAAAACATGCTAGCAATGAGATTAAACATAGTAGCAACTGCACACTCAACTGGTACAACCCAGTAACACCCTATCAACAATATTAACAAGAGAAAGAAAAGTATTTGATTTCATGGTGATTTTAACATGCAATATATAAGTAAAGATCACCTAAATGGGTAATAGATTTTTGCTTTTGCAATTTTAGAGAGGCTAACAATAACAAGCTTTAAAAGCATAAAATTTCACCCTCTCTTTAAAGCACTCTCCAAAGCCACGCCTCCTTAAGCACATGAACGCATACATCATTTGACAGGCCAGTAGGGCATCCTGTCATTGCATTCAGACCAAATGCAATGATTGGACGGACATTTTATGGTCCTGCTCCTTCCACAAAGGTATTTGTTTATCAGATTTATTTAGAACATTTACTTGTGATTGCTCTTAGGATGTGAAGAGAATTTCAACCAGCATAACAAAAATCGCACACCCTGCATTTAATACAAATCATAATTTATTTAACTAACCAATGAGACGAGTAGCTCCGCCCCGTTCTGCAGGCTGCGGACGGGTGTACTAAGCGCTTGATTTGCGGACGACCAGCAGGCGGCAGCACTTCAGCGCGTATTCCGTGTTTCCATGCAACAGTAAACATTTAAATGGAAGAGGTTATCTCCCCTTTTACCGAGCAAACGTAACAAAGCTCTTTAAGAAGTGAACAACATTTAGAAATGGCCTATTCACCGTCGCCTAAAAAGGCTGGTGTGCCACGAGAGATCTTAAAATGGCTGCAAAGTCTTGATTTATCGTTTTCTCCAAAAAATGTGCGCAGGTGAGTAGATAAGATAACGACACCTCTAACGACAATTCGTAATTGATTTTCACCTGTCTTTCATAAAGGTGTCCGTCGAGCTAAATGACTTCATTTATGTAAGTCTCGTGAACCCATTGTTTTCGTTAGAGAACTGCAAATCGATCGCCATTTAATTACATAAACAGTTACTAATGCGATGCGTAAACAACACGATAAATGTGAATCAACAATAAAGTTTTATAATGTCAGTGTGTCGAATTTCCTGTACGTGTGTGTACACAATTTGTCCTGTCTTAATCGGATAACAAGCACCTGCGTCTTATGTCATATTGTTTACTTACACACTGACTCTTTGATCAAAGAGACTTTTCCAATGGATACCTGGTGGCAGAGATATTTTCCTGGTACTTCCCAAAGGATTTTCATATGCACTCATATGACAATGGAGCATCACTGGCCACCAAACAGTCAAACTGGTCCCAGATCGAGAAAGTGAGTCGCCCTCACAAGCAGTAGTTTAACATGTTGATATGTTCGATCGAGCTGCTTTCTGTAATAAGCCTTTTGCTCTAAAAGTTTCTCGTGAAGCAACACATGGAGCTGTTGAAGGAAATCATAGATGGTACCATTCACTGTAAACCTGGTGCTGCAGAACTTCTAATCCAGGAGATTTACAGCATTCTGACCAGCAGAACGTGAGCATACATACCATTACAGCTGCACACACAAAATCATGCAAATTTATTAGAACATTCAGAATTTTTCAGGCTCTCTAATTGTTTTCTGTTTATTTCCAAGTATACAAAAGTAATTACTAACTAAAATTAGGATCTGCACTTGAGTTTTCACAATAATTCTAATATTGCATGCTATTTATGATGGACAGCCTAAATAGTGTGCAAAAATAGAATGCTCGTGTCTCAACTAATGATGTAATGGAAACAAAAGGTGCCCAGACTATATGTTATTTCCACTGAATGTTTTAGAAGTATGCAGTTGTGCATGCTTTTTCACACTGCTGGTCACTTTGTGTGCAAATTAAAATGGGTTAAAATCACGTTTTCAATCTGCTTTTTTGATACTTCCTGTAGGATGCAGATGGGGTCCATCCAGAAGGTCCACGAAGGCTTCACAGATAAGATCTATCAAGAGCAGTTACCCATGGTGGCCAGAGCCACAGCCTCAGTGGCCATTAAAAACAACCTGCGTCTCAGTGAGGTTATAGCCCAACCAAATATAATAGCCAACCAGCGTAAAGCCCTGGCCATCATACACAGGCACATAGAACAGAGGAAAGAGGAGCGGAACCAAGACCCAAGTGAGTCACTGCTCACCCTGACGTCATATCTTGAATCTTTTCTGTTTGTGACATTTGTGTCATGTGAAAGAATGAATTACTGTAGAGATCAAGTCATTATTCATTAAATAAATGGATGGATGGATAGACAGGGAGCTAGACAGATTTTATATATGCAGTGTATATACTGTATTACAGTGTATTGGTAAGCATGAAGCATTGTTCTTTGTTTCTTGATAGATCGATTCAATGTTAAGCCCACTCTCGGAGAACAGGCTGTCAGATTGGCTCTGCTCGTAGCCCACCAGAGCGAGCCAGACCTTCAGATAAACTCCACTCATGCGGCTTGTTAAGTGCCTGGCCCTGTTTAACCAACAAGAGGATGAGTTGTGTAAGCCAACAGTCTTCATACTCGATTTAAACAAACCTATTTTCATTGTGCTTGCTCAGATGGTAGAGTCACATGTATAAAGTATTGTCTACATTTAATTACAAATTCATTGTTATTAAGAGAATTCATTATTGGTAACAATAACTGGAACATGGAGTTCAGCACAGTGTTCATTCTTGCAATAAACAAACATGCTAAACAAGCACATGCGTGAGTGTGCAGGCTGATTTTGTTGTGCATTTTTGAACAAAACACAAGCTAAAAAGTTCTAAAGCCCTGTTGTTTAGATTCCAACCATTGTGCATGAGTCTCACTGCTCACTGCTTGCTTTATGTCCTTTTTGACAATTGTGGTCGCCAACCTGCATTCATGAAAAATGAGCAGATGTGCGTTCCCCAAAATACTTCCATTTGTATTCAACAGAAACTCACAGATTTGGAACATCGGCAACACATTTATAGAACTGTAGCTGGTATCATAAAAATGCTTTATTAACTGCCCAGCTAACAGGGAATGTTCTCAAAACACCGGCTTACATTCTTTTAAAGAAGTAATTCTTCTCGTAGTAACATTAGTTGGAAGTTTCGTTACCTTTATATATCATATATATATATATATCAAAAAGTTATTAGTATTAAGTCATTAGTGGAATGTTTTAAAAAGTTACAAAATTAAAAATGTTTGAATAATGTTCCTGTACCCAAACTATAACATTAATACGACGTCTTAAAAACCGGGATATTGTTAACATTCCTAAAACTTGGAAATGCAATAGGAAATGTCGGTAAGCATAAATATAGCATTTATCAGTTACCCCGGAATCTCTCAGGCCTACTGTATCAAGATGTCCCTGTGTTGTTTTTTAATGAGGCAGACAAAATTGTCTTTTTCACTCTACCCGAGGTCCACTGCAAATTAGAGTTTCATTTAGCAACCTCACCGTGAGACAAGCAGGTTTTAGGCAAGCTGCCCGAGTCCTTGTTTACCCCCTTTGCCTCCCTTTACCCTTTTTCTCTCCCTTTATATACACACACACACACACTGTCACACTGTTTCTTTCACCCTGTCTCTCTTTCCCTCACAAACACTCACTCGGTCACTGCCACTGTCAAAATACAAAGAGTGTATCTGTTGTTACCATGCGTCCCCCAGCCTCAATTCATAGCGTAAGGTTGCCATGGATATCCAAAGCAAGCATACTGCTTTCATGAATGTGCCCAGAAACTAACTTTCTAGACCTCCTAGTCTCTCTCACGCTCTCTCTCTTCCTTTCACCCTCCTCCCTATTAAATGCCCATGCTGTTTTCTGCCCAAAATGGGTATTTTAAAAAGCTAATAATAGGCTTTGTTTTGAATAAAATACGATGAGGTGTGAATGATATGACCCAGAGTCATTTAATCATTAACAAGACAGGCCATTACTGAAATCACTGTATTGATTCCACACGTATTGATTCGCTTTAATGATTAACTCATTATTTACAATCAGCATCATAAAACGCAACATGAGAACACATTTTAAAGATGCCTTATCTTACTGACCCAGCTAACGGGACGTTATCAAAAACGTTCTTGCAGTAATGTTAGAATAACGTCATATATTACATTAAAAAACGTTATTCTTTAGTAGGCAGTGCAATGTTTTCAAAATGTTAGAATTACAGAACCTGTAACCAAGCAATAACAGTAATACACCATCTAAAAAACTGGACATTTTGAGCGTTGCTAGAACTTTCAAAAAAACATTTTTAACATTTTTGTTACTTAATGGAAGCGTTAGGGAAATTATTATCTGGGGGGAAAAGACTTATTAGAAAACCACTACCAGGAAATGCCATACTGGTCGCTAGGTGACCGATATTAATGTTAACCATTACATCCCTATAGATACCGTATAAAACCCTGCTGTGTTTGATTTGATTGACTCATTCTGTGCTCAGCGAGTGCACGTATGTGTGCATGCATTGCCTCATGGATGGTTTCCATGGTAACAAGGCAACTAGCGCTACAATCGAGCGGGACGTGGTAGCTATCGCTGCAAGCATCTCAAAAGACACACACACATGAGCACATTTGCGCGGTGCATTCCGCTGCCAACTAACTGCATGTTGACGGCTAGATGCCCTTGTAGAGGCCGCTAAGCCATCTGTTATGTGTTTTTTCATCTGGGCCTGCAGCGCAAAACATTGAGGATGCGTGTGCGTGCGAGTTCAAGGAGGGGCGTTCAGACTCGTGTGTTTAATCCAGACAGAAACATGATTAGCCAGAAGGGGGTTCGGGTGTTAAAGTATCGCTCATTAACTTTGGATTTCCCCTCCAAAACCCACCCTGTTTCCACTGCCTACTGTATGCGTCGCACATTGACACATGCACACGCGAACAACACACACACTTGGCGACAGGCGCTAATGTCTCTCTCCCTCCACCTTCCCAGAAAAGCAGCTCCGCCGGGGAGCAGGGTGTGGCTGCGCGTGTGCCCGTCCATAGAACCCGCTGGCATGTGACAATCACATTGGAAATCATTATGTCTTCTGCAATAATGTGATACATATTTTATGTGAACTAAACAATGTGATTCTATAACAAAATTAAAATCATATACGCTTTCTCGGATTATGGGTTAATAAATGAATAAACAAATATATGCTAAGGGGATACTTATAATTTAATAATAGCAAATGATAGCAAAAAAATTACATTGTTAATATTACGGTTATCGATTTAATAATTGAAATTGATAAAAAAGGACTTACAATTCTCTGAAACTGTGCAGGAAGAAACAAATAATGCAATAATATATTTACAACACATTTTGTAACTAACAAAAAAGGCGAAATTTAGATTTCTGTCATTCGGCAAAATGGGTGTGATCTGGACAGGTCCAAATATCCAGGTATCATCTGATTATTTGAACAGGCCGATATATCTGTCCACCATTAGTTTTCACTGTGGAAATGTGTTTCAAAATAATGATCCTATTCCCCCAGAATGAGTCTTTTATCTGAGTGTAACCAGTATTATATTCAGTGTCAACTGCTGGTCAACATTTAGCCTTTTATGCCTGTGCAGTGATGCTGTGTTTGAAACAGAGCCCTTTATATGAAGGCACTCAGGACCGGAATGTTAAACATGGCATAGCAGTATCAACACATCAGCCATATTGTTATTGTCAATGGACAAACAATGTTTTTGTGATGTAGATTAAGAAGCTGTTCACACTGTAATTTAAACCGGCTGGGCAGAGCGCAGTGCAATAGAATAGGATTCAGAGGTCCTGAGACGCCATTTAAAGTTCTGTTAATTGACCAACAGTTAAAAAACGAGTGTCTCGTGTTAAATACTTCCGAAAGCAGCTGCACCCTAATGGCTTTCCGAATGTTAGTCTTAGATAACTAAGAAAGTGGGTCAGTCTTTACGGTTATTGCAGAACTTAATACTAGCAGTAGAATTTTGTTTTAAACAGGACATGCTGATGTATCTCTGAAATTGTTGGCAGGTCATAAGCTAGTGTTTGATGTTATGGGGCCAGTAAAGACTGTACAGTAACTGTTAGGCATTTTAAAACGCACATTATTGGCCCATTGCAACACATGGAGAGACAGACTGCAGGAAAGGTTCTCCGCTAATGCTAATTTAGAAGTCATTAAAATGTTTATGTACATAATATTCACAGAAGAGAACAGTGTTTTTTGTGATTGTTGTGTATATAACTGTAAACTGTTTTCTATTCAAGTGTGGTTGTACAACAGGTGCACTTACTTTTTTTGCTATTAATTTTCAGAAACAGGTAAATAATAAGCATTGAACCACATTATTTAGAACTGACTGCTTTTCCTCATGTATTGAGATTCTAATATTTTTTAAATTGTGTAGTTTGTACCATTAGATTAAGGTAGTTTGTGAGGTCGGAGGCGTTTCACTTTATTTTGCTAATGAGCTAAATTATCTTCATTAGCATTGTAGATTATCACGATCTTTGCAGATTTGTACAGTTAATGTGTGGCTTAATAAATGCCCAAATGTTCAGCTTTATAAAATAAAGTTGTGTGGCGTTTGATGCTTATTCTAAACATATATTTTTGTCTCCATATTGACTCATTGGTATTTCATAGGCAACACACACACACACAAAGTATCACGTGATGTGATGACCATATGATGTTAAATTAATTACATGCATGTATATTTCATTCATGCTATGCACAAAGCAGTAAAGCTGAACAAAACCCCCTTTTTAAGATTTTAGAATTGTATTTATTTGTATTTATGTTGCATTATATGTACATGTATTAATTTTATGTTCCATTTGATTCAATAATCAATCAACAGTCGTTTGTTGCAATCATATACATTTTTCATATACTATTTTTATTATGAATTTAGTTCAGCAGAGCTCAACAGAGATGTAACCCAGCAGTAACCATTCTTGTGTAGAGGAGGGGTGTAAAGAGGTGGGTTATATTGGCTTGGTGCTCGACTCCCCCCAAAAACCCACCTCTCACTGTCTGCCCAGTGTGCTGATCCATGTTTTGGGTGGTTGCCTTTGTTTTTGTTGTTGCACCTGAGGTCTTGTTACCATTCATACACGCACATAAAGGCCGTCAGGTATATAAAGATTTGAATGTCTTGGCACACACTGGTTTGCATAAGCCTGTGTTAAGATGCCACACTGAAGCTTCTTGCACAGAAGGGAGATCTGTTGGAAAAAATCAGTGTTGACAGCAGCTCTCCTCTGTGAGGAACAGGGTAGTAGCAGGAGTGGACGAGTGAGGAGAGGGAGGAGGGAGCGGGAGTCTGAACGAGGGAGAGAGAGGTAGAGAGAGAGACTTGTGCACCGAGACCCAGCCTCAGCCTCTATTGTGGTAAGCAGGCAAGGGAAGGCGAATAAGCAGCAGGCTTTAAACCCACAGGCGCAACACTGGTCACTGCTGTGGAGACTCCCGAAATCGGTGGACAAGGCAATATGGAGGAGGATATGGATGAAGGACAGCCCCAGAAGGGTAAAGGAATGCCTTTTCCACCCATTATTTTTCCATCCATGTTTCTGGCTCTGTTGTTTATCTTTGTGCCTAATCCCTCCGTGTTTTCCATTGTCTCTGATCCCATAGATTATAACATGGGGTTATTAAAAACATCATAATATGGGTTATTATATATTTGAATGCAGGACGAAGCATTTTCTGCTATATTTTTTAAGATATTTTCAGATTTTTCATGATTTTACCAGTAATTTATGCACACATTGTGTTGCAGTATTTTTATTTATTTTTTGCGTTCAAATATGTAGCAACTTAAAAAGAAAAAAACACGTCCGAGCAAATTTGACTGCTGCCCACATGCTTCAAAAAATAGACCGATTGTGCATTGGACAATGATTGTGTAGAGGGGTGTGTGCAGGGGATGGAACCTGTGTGTGTGTGTGTGTGAGTATGCGTTTGTGTGCGTTTTTGTTTGCCGCGCATTTCTGTCGGTCTGTCTGTGGGAGGTTGAGATGGACGCAAGAGGGGCCACGTCTGCATGCGATGGGCATTTAAATCAACAAACCTAATCTATTGTTTCCTTACCCAGACCTCTTTTCTTCCCTCGGCTGTGTGGGGTTCGCCCCCTCATTCGTGTGCAGCTGCATTTGTTTGCTTTGTGTGTGAGAGGGAGTCTGCTATTTATAATACCAGCACTCGCCTTGGCTGTGGTTTCAATCTCCGGGTAGACATCATTGTATATAGCCTTTCTTTCAACTTGGTGGTCTATATGGAAAACATTTGCACATTTTTGCATGATTACATGGTAGCGGACTGAAAGAAAGCGCATAAAAAAATAAAAGGAGGAAATATAAAAATACCTCGGTTCTAATGTTGTGAAGTCTTCTCCTCTCGTTCCATCCATGATGGTTCTTTATTTCTAAGATTTGCCCCCTCCCTTCTAAAGCAGTCTGTGATTATAGGATGGTGTAAAGCAGCCGTGTCGGGTTCTCTGTGCTTAAACAGTCATTGAGTTTGTGTTATCTATCCTATATCTATCATATGTCTATATCACACTAAATACAATGACGTAATAGATTCATGACAGAATAACTGATTTATGCACAGCCTGCTGGAATGTTGTAACAGTATGTTTTTGTTCTAATGATCTAATTTTTGGTTTACATGGATATCATCTGTTGAATCAAGAGATGCCATGACACGATTGACTTGCCTCTAGTAAATGCATAAAATCTGTCAATATTAATTTTTATGCTATTCTGTTAGTATTAATAACATGACTGTATTTTATATATAATTTTTGCCATGTTCATTTTTGGTGACCGACATTATTTCACTCAATTAAAATAAGGAAATGAATTGGTCTTTTACGTAATACTTATCAATGCTCAGGTAATTCCAAAACACTTGAGGTTGTCTAGGTGTCTCAGAAAGGTTTCTTGACTCCATGAAGGAAAACCAAATTTCCACTGATCGGCTGTAGTTTATTCAAGTGCATTGACCAGATCACTGACCTAGTCGACCAGCAGTCAGCTGCACATTAGATGGAAAAGGGAACTAAACCGTCTCTTGGGAAATGGATATTTCATTACCTCTTATGATTATTGGATTACAGAACATTAGGCTGTTAACACACACATACGCGCTCACACCATTCTGCTTCTCAGCTTTTGTTTATGGATTTTCCTGCAACTTCTTCCATCTCCATCGCTGACAGACTGCTGGTGTTGGATGAGTTATCAGTACAAACTGACTGTGAAACCTACACTGATTCTGATACGAGACGTTCATAAGTGATAAGTGTGTATGCAGCACGGCCTGCTGTTACACAATCTCTCAAAGATGTTCATAGAGTTATGTGGAACAATTGCAAAGGATTGTTTAAAACGTTAGTCTGTATTATCATACACCTCCTTTCTTGTATTAATTTGATTATTTTTGCTAGTTGTGATTGGCTGATGTGCTACACGAGTGTTATTAGCTTTTTGGTTGAATTTTTACAGGTTTCATTATAATCATAATATGGCTGTCATGAAACTGTGGCGTAAATCTCTTATTTTCCTCAGTGGTGGAATGGATTTTAAATGGTCCAGCAGGCTTAAACTGCCAAACGAAAGCATGTGGCTTTAATTGCATGTAAAAGCATGTGGTTGTAAGATACCAGGTTGTTTAAATGTCCTTTTTCCTTCCTGACCCTCTATTGTTCTCGCACTTTGGTCGAGCCTCCCGGGGACCCAGCAGTTTTACTAATTGTTCTCAAAAATTGGTTCATGGATATTAATAGTATATTGCTTCTGTAGACTATTGTTCTCCCTATTGTTTGCAATGGACCAGATGACCATGAGAACAGGTCCGTTAAAAAGCAGAACAGGTTTCTCAGATGCTAGAGTCGTTTATAAGAGCACGTTTTCTTCATTTCCAATCCAGACACAAGCAAAACACTCACAAATGAGTCTTATTGGCTTAATTGTGTCACTGCTGAGCTGGGTTCATCTTCTGAGAGAAGAAATTGATGGTTTTGGAGAACACGAGAATCTTCTAGAAGCATCACTGTGGGGCGGGATAGCCTTCGCTATTCCTGCATCGTTCGGCGCTGGATTGAGCAGAGCTGTTCTCCCCCCATAATCCTTGTAGATGTATTTTACCGTTCAGCCCTTTCCCCTCTGAATGTGTTGACAAACGGAGCAGTAAGTGGGTCATGGCGAGCACAGGCCCGACCCATTCTCAGACCCCGCGCTTCCATCGCCGTGGCAACCCTGCTGGTTGATTAAACATGCGCAGAGAAGCCGCGTAGACGCGCAGTGATGAAAACCCGCTCGCTGCTAGGGAGGGGTCAGAGATGAAAAACGAAGCGCCCCCCCGTTTTGCCACTCGATGGGATTGAGTTCAATTGAATTTCGATTCATTTTATCTGGACAGAAAACACTATTTTTAGTCTAATTAAATGCTAATCACTTTATATAAAAGGCTGACAGCTTAAGAGGGTCCAAATGAGCTCGTTAAAAAATTGACTTTGAAAGTAAAAGGGTAAAAGTAAACAGCCAGAGATGCTTTGTTTTTGGCATAATCATCATCCCTATTACCTTTAATAAGGGAACTCTGTCGTAGCGCCCTGGGTAAATAAAGCTCCTCCTCTACATCTCTATTTCTCTCCATCTGCCTGCCTCCCTGACTCCCACTGTCTTTACTCTTTCATCTGTCGTAATCTCTTATCCCATCGCTCTCTCTTTCTCGCTCCCTTCCACGGTAAGGATTAGCATTAGTGTTTAGGCTACGGCCCTTTGTCGCACGTTCTTTGAGAGTCCTGTGAGAACGCTTCCCTCTGAACTTGTCTGGATATCAGGGTGACCGCTGGCTCATAGTGACCCCACCATTCGTGGGATTAATTGGGTGTTGGGGGAGGGGCGAGGAGTGCCACTGTGGCTGTCAGACTGACAGATGGGCGTTAGAGCTGGGTAGGGTGAGTTTGGGGGGGAACGAGGGGGGGCATGGGGGCAATGGGGTGGGGTAAAGAGTTGCAATAGCTTTATTATTACAGGATCCTCTTAGATAACGCATTTGTTTATGTTGCCTGGGTTACGTCTCTTATTTGTACGCATATATATAAAAACACACCACAAGTTTTGGCTTTTGCTGCACTATTTAAAAAGAAATGACAATATTTGGTCTGCATGTGATCATTAGTGAGTCAGCGAGGGAATCCTATAAGGATTTGTTTTACAAAATACAATGCAAAGTCCTGTAATGACAACGTGTGCAATACACATACATATTTAATGTTGTTTGATTGCCACCCATGTGTGCTGACTGCCATTGTAATGCAATGTAACGTTGATGCCTTCAAATGTGATTACACTCAGCCAAAGAGGATCATTTTTAACAGCGATACAGAGTATGTGGTAATGTAGCAAAGCAAACCTATAGATCCATCAGACACTACAAAGAATCCCATCCATACCCTTGCTGTCTCATCTTTAGCAGTTGCTATGACAACAGGTTGGTCCCTTGCCAAAGCCACTGTAAACCAGGTCTAAGGTTTATTGCATCATTACCATAGCACTGTTTGGTCTGTCTTTCATAATTCACAATCAGAGGCCCAAGTTGTAACGGGCCACCGGCTTTAACCAAGCCATAGTCATAATTCTAGTTCAGTATAAATCAATGAAGTTCCATCACTCAGCAGGAACATAGAACTCACAAGCTGAATCACATCTGCCTTGATTTGTTTGAGCTGCCCAGCATAATTCACATATCTGTACAAGCCTGTAAAATATAAATATAAAGCCAGAATATGAAAACTCAAAGACATCCCAGCTAATAATTTTAGGTTTAAGAACGTCTCCCTAATGTTAAAAATGACATTGTTTTTCAGACGTTGTATTAAAGTTATTGCTTGGTTCTAAGAACATTAGTCAAACATTTTTTAAATTCTATAACGTTTTCAAAATGTTCCACTAACAACTTAAGAATAATGTTTTTGACATATATATATAACATTGAAAAAATTGTTCTACTAACGTTACCGCAAGAATATTTTTGATAACTTAAGAGAAAAGAGAATCTTAGCCAACGTTCTGATCACTATGTGTCAAATCCGTCCATGTGCCCTGCCTCATGACCATTTTAATATTCATAATTCATACTGTTATGATTCACTTCAATATATGATGCCAAGAGGAGAATTTAAAACAGTCTGCCGCAGGGACAATTTTGCAAATCACTGGAGAGTAACAAACAGTGGTCAGCTGGACCTCACTGGCCCTGGCTGAGAGCGAATGGATTGAGGATTTAGTTCCAAACGTCTGCATACTTGTTAGTCTTGTCATGCAGAGGCTGGGCTCTGTGAGAGTATACACGACTACTAACACTTGGATAACTACTTAGATAACATTTAAAAGTTCTTTCTGAAAAGCACAAGAGACACTTCTTAACATTATGCAGCGACACCTGTTAGTTTCACAATATTTTGAACTGAGACTGATTTAAAAGTACCTTTTTCTCCACAGCCTTACTTTCTAGATGAATAACATCTAACCCTGTTGTCTTTCTCCTCTCAGGATGTACGGAGTGTTGTCTGAAGTGTCTGGGCGGCATCCCGTATCCATCACTGATCGCCACCATCCTGCTGTACGCTGGGGTGGCTCTCTTCTGTGGGTGTGGTCATGAGGCTCTGTCTGGAACGGTCACCATCCTCCAGAACTACTTTGAGGTGATCAGGGCACCTGGAGATGCCCTGGACGTCTTTACAATGTAAGTGATACCAGCACATCCAATAAAAAATTATCATTTTAAATTTTTTTTAATTAAAATACGGTTTTAAAAAATACCTAATTCAAGAATTATTGGCTAAAACCAAGTTTTAATATTTCGCATACTTTTGACAAAAAGTTTGATAAAAAGTCTTGTTTTATAAAAAATATCAAATGAATATATTAATACATTAAATGAATACTTGAATATTATTTTTTAAATGAAACACGATCAACTTTACAGCAAACGTTCAAGTAAAAAACAAGACAAAAAAACGGACTAAGTAAATTATTAATAATATTTCATCTTCAATATTTAATCTAATTTAAACTAATCAATTCATGTAAATGAATGTAACATTAGAAAAATGTATATACAATATACATTTTTATTTATTTTATGTAATATTTATTTTCACCCTTCTAGATGTAGTTATTGACATTATTTCCTCCTCTTCCTCCAGCATTGACATTATAAAGTATGTGATCTATGGCATCGCCTCAGCCTTCTTCGTGTATGGCGTTCTCCTGATGGTGGAGGGCTTCTTCACCAGTGGAGCCATTAAGGACCTGTATGGAGACTTCAAGATCACCACCTGTGGACGCTGCGTCAGCGCCTGGGTGAGAAATCACTGGGGAGCTTCATGCGTTGTACTTTAGCAAAGGGCAAGTGCATCGCCGCTCAGAGTAACTGCAGTACATTAAGATTACGTTCTTTTATAGGCTGTAAAAGATGACACATTAAATCTGAGTTACGCCTGTTTCATTTGTGCCAAGGGAAGCATTGTGAGTTTTGTGTGGTTGCAATCACTGAGCCAGTTATTGTTAATGGTGTCTTCCTCGATAAATATTTTCCTCTAAATCTATTTGTTTTATACTCCAATTATCTAAGGCTGTGAAAATTGAATGTAGGTAAATGTGAGCGTCTTTGTTTTATTATATTGTATTTACATTTATGCATTTGGCAAAGCGACTTACAGTACATTTAAGCTATACAATTTGTCAGTGCATGTGTTCCCTGGGAATCGAACCCACAACCTTTGCGCTGCTAACGCAATACTCTGGAGAAACACATATTTTGACTTAGTTGTTCATATAGTCATAGGGCATCTACTGTAGATATGACTCTTAAAATCTGTTTTTTTCCAGTTCATCATGCTGACCTACATCTTCATGTTGGCCTGGCTGGGTGTGACAGCATTCACCTCTCTGCCTGTCTTCATGTATTACAACATCTGGTCCCTCTGCCAGAACACCACTGTTCTGGCAGGATCAAGTTTATGTTTTGACCCACGCCAGTATGGTACGCTTCACACTCTATGAGCGTCGCTGACTAACATTTAGGTGTGATTTATTGTGCTAGGGTGAAGATGGTTTGTCTTAATTTGTTGTTCGATGTATAAATGTATGCAAAAATAGTAAGATATTCATTTCTATAATTTTGTAAACCTTATAAAGGCTAGTTTTTCTTGGGGAATGAGATATATTATGAGATATATTATATATTAATATTTTGGATTTTAGGTATTGTGCCCATAGGAGAGGAAAAGACTGTGTGTGCAGTGTCGGATAAGTTCTCCAAAATGTGTGAATCAAATGAGGTGAGTCCGCATTGGTATATATATATATATATACACAGCATAGCATAAATGTATATACTGTATGTATAGACATAGAAAGCTATATTCACAAAAGTATTTCAGTGATTCTATAGGTCACTTCTACAATACAGAGCTATTATTATGAGCATACTGGTGATTAAGGCCTCATTCCTTTGTCAATATTCTCTTTCTGAAAGCTGGACATGACTTTCCATCTGTTTGTCTGTGCACTGGCTGGGGCTGGAGCAGCAGTCATTGCAATGGTGAGGTTTCACAAGCGTGCACTGCATAACGTGCTAGTTACAACAAACTACACAAACTACAGTCTGTAAATAAAAACATAAAATATGTTTGAAATAAATGTATGTACATATTGTACAAATATATATGTTCAAATATCCATATACATAATTGTCCCAAACACATTAAAAATGTATTAAGTAAAAAAAGTTTCACTTTAAATATCGATGTAAGCATCACAACAAAGACTATTAATATGGTATTATACGTAAGTATTATAAGCCAAGATTTTATTTTGTTTTAATTGTGCAATTACAATAATACTTACATCCTAGATATCTGTGTTCAACATTTAAGTCTAATGTTTAAATCTAATTTATTGCATTGCATTACTGAATTGATGCACGCAATAAATTAAACACAAATTATGTAGCGTTAAAAGTCAATGAGTTGCCAGACAATGTACCGCAAAACAGGTGAAAAGGTGACAGTTGGATTTATCCCCTTGAAACTGGCAACATTCTGCAACACTTTGCAACATGTTTATTATGATGATGATGACCTGTTGGAATGACATCACTTAATTCAACTGCTTTATGCGGGTCTAAAGGAACTGAATGAAGTCATGAATCATTGTCGCTGCTTTTCCAAGGCATTCTGGGAAATATTTCGAGGATCGGTGGCACTGGCAGCTCTCTTATTGGTTTTCCTTTCTTGTTATTTAACATCTTTAATCTTGCTGCTTGTTTTCCTTCCCTTTCCCTTTGTAAGTCTCTCCTCGTCTCTCTCACGCATACGTGGTGAGACGCTGGGCATGTCCTTTGGTTGTCATGGAAACTGGGAGAAGAAAGGCCCTCGAGCTTGTAAGCAAGCAGCGCTCAGTAATTCGCGAGGAACCATTTTCTGAAAGAGGGAACGTGGTCGTTAAAGATGATGTAGTGAATTAGATCGAGAGCTTTTCCGTCCCCTGCTGTGGAAAAAGCAAATTTTACTGATTGTTAAGCACAACGTGTCTTCACACACTGCGGGACAGATAATAATAATAATGAAGTTTTGCTTTTGTCAAGATGGAAATCGGGGTGGGGCCTTTTTCAAATAATCATGCATAATGTACACGCGATCTGCATAATGCTGCGACCCGGTGCACTGAATTAGACAGAATATAGTGTGTGTCCATATGCGGGAAACCGTATTAGATTATTTTAAATCTGTTTCTTGTAAATGACAAAAGAGTGTTAAAAAGCAAGACTATCAATACCCTGTACCTTTCATTTAATTTGTATAATAATGTTAAATGTATTTCCAGCTATGTGTTTATAGTCCGCACGTGTAAAAAGCATTTGCTGGGTTACATAATAAAAACAAGAGCAGGGATCTTATCACTGAATTTTCTCGCGTGTTTGAAGTCGGCTGTCGAATTTCCTCCAAACCAAGGCACGATGCCCGCCCGCATATGAGAGGTGTCTGGCTGCTGTGCAATGCTGCCACCTGCAGGTGCCACTGCTAATTTTAGAGTGCCCAACATGCGTCATCGCCACATGAATAATGTAAAAAATTATTATTATTAATATAACAATGATTAATTACAAATATGAAAAGTAGCAGTTTAAAAATATAAAAATATTAAATAGTATGAATAATATTTAAATGGCATCTTAAAATTGAAATGAGCTATTCGACTTGCACAAATTTCTCGATCAGTCTGGCCAGGTTGATCCTAATAATATTTATTAACAAAATAAATGTGTCAGAAATCACAGAAATGCCTTGTGTGAAAGTCCTACAAATGCAAGGTTTAGTAGACTCTGTTATGATTCTGTTATTTGATGTTTTATGGTTTTGTCTTAGATCCACTATCTGATGGTGCTGTCTGCCAACTGGGCCTATGTGAAGGACGCATGTAAAATGCAGAAATACGAGGACTGCAAGTCCAAAGAGGAGCAGGAGCTGCATGATATCCACTCTACACGCTCCAAGGAAAGGCTCAATGCCTACACATAAGACAGGAAGCAGCGGCAGGGGCGAGAGGACCCTCAGTGCCTTCACTTCCTGTTAAACGGAGTTTTGGCACTGGTGCAGTCCAGGTGGTGTGTCGTACGACCAACCCCATGGCCAACCCATTACCTCTCGCACAAACATTATGATTAATATTAATTATTATTATTATTGTTATTATTATTATTATGTAGTGCTAGCAGTAGTGTTGTTGGTTTTTTCACATTATTGTATTTGATTTTTTAAGAGATTGTGCAGTTTCTTTTTTCACCTCATACTAAGATTGTTTTGTTTGTTTGTTTTTATGCATTGCTTTTTTTTAACTAAATTTAACATGAGCCATTCTTACGTAGAGGGTCGGTTTTGGGGGTAAAAAAGCACATTTTTCATGTGTGTTTGTCTGTTATGGTCTCATTATCAAAGACTTAAAGCATGAAAACTCTCTAGCTCTTTTTTCTCTCGTTTTTTAATCATTAAGCGGTATGCAGCCCGACACCAGCAGATGGCGTGCTTATTTTGGTAAAAGAAAACTCAAAACTGCGAAAAAACAAAAAACAAAATTAAGATATAACAGATGTACCATAAAGTGTTTATTTATTATTTTTCTACAAATGTCATTGCATAGATTTTCAAGATGAGTACAAAATGGTTATTATTTGCTTGCCGTGCTAGTCCAGTTTTCAGGTGGTCGTCAGTGTGCCATCGGGGGGATTGTAACTCCTCCGAGTGGGAGGCGAACGGTCTATTTGTGGCCGCTTTAAAGCGGAGTTCACGTACTTAAAATCTACCAGACTCCCAAAACAATGCGACTCTCTCTCTGTACTGGCGGCAAGCTACATATGCACAATACTACAGCGTTATGACCCCACTTTTTTATTTTCCTATGGATATAGATGTAGACACAGTTGACAGGGTTTTTATTTGACAATTTTGGTTTTTCACTTTTGTATATAGCCGTTCTGTAAATGTATTTACTGTACGTTAGCACTTAAACTTCAGGAGAATTCGTATTAGATTGACCAAACACATTCCATGACGGGACCGGGTGGGCGAAGGGAGGGAGGGAGGGTGGGCTAAGAGAGGGAGGGGGGGCTTTCTTTTTAAAACCAAAAGAAAACAATGCTGTGGAGAAGCGAAATCCAGGTGACACAGTGATGTTTTGTGACAGGTCACGTGTAAAAGTGGGTTTTCTTTTCAAAGGGGAATAAATAACACAATGAAAACAAAAATATCTAAAGAGCTGACACTATTATCTTGATGACCGTGGAGTTATTCGTTGTCTTGCTAACGAGTCATTATTATTATATTGGACAATGGAGATGTCTTATTCTTTTAATGCCTGGCAACTCATGTTCTGTCAGTGTTTCAAAGAGCTAGTTTTGTGCACTTATTTGACCATTTTGTGAGCTCTTTCTTGGTGTAAGTGCATTGGGATATCAACTACAAAGTCAGATCTCTGTATTGTTAAGTAAAGACTGTGAACTTAAATGTTATTTGTGGCATGGACATGCATTCAATGGTAATTGTTTTTACTGGATCAAAAAAATAACTAATAATATTGGGAAAAAAAACATTTCACCTTTTTATGAGTTTGTTAAATGCGACTGTCTTGCTGGGTCACCCCCTTCATAATGTGCAGTAATTTGAATCGTATGCTGAATACATTGCTCTGCAACTCCCTCTTCTCAATGGTAGTGTTTGATTTGTGCCTGTTTACTTTGTGGTGATCTCTCTAACTCCCTCCGAGTCTTACTCTCACAATATTACTATTGCTTGTTGAGCCCCTGACTTAATACTTTCTCTGAACCCTCACCTCTTCCTCTCTCTCTTTCTCTCTCTCTCTCTTTCTATTTTTCTGGCTCACTCTCTCTGTCCCCATATTAGTCTTTTTTGTACTATCACTAAAGAATGCTTAGTAGCAAGCTGTACCATTCATTTGTTTTGTACATAAATGTGCCAACCGCTTGACAGTGGCTTTCAGATCTGTAGGGACAAACTGCTTGCATTAATAAACATACACTGGTGTACTTGTTAATTAATACGCTATCGGTGTTTTTGTGTCTCTTAATAAGTGTGTATCGTGCTATCAACAAAACATGATGGCGTCCGTCGGCGCACTGATGTAATGTATAAAGTCCCTCATCTTTTTGGATCATTTTTCCTCTTCCAGTGTGGTGCTTTGGATTAGTGTTCGCGTAATAATAATTAAAAGGAGCTTCATCGTTGTCTTCCAGATGGCGCCGAGGAAGGCAGAAACCCGTATTACACTTTGACACTGAGATACAAGGTTTCTATTTACTTGAGTATCTCATTATTTAAAGCAAAGCTTTAACAAACATTCTGTGTTCTTCTCACTGCGAAACGAATACGAAACATTGGTGGGGACCAAACCATTTTCGTGGAGGGGGTATACAACGCATACCAAATTAAATATCTGTAGCTACAAAAACAACTACTGCATTTTATCCTGACATTTTATAAAAATGTAAAACATTTTACCTTAATACAATTATTTAAAAATAAAATTATTTATCTTGATAAATGTCTCAAACGCCTCTTTCTCCTAGTATTTTTCTGGCAAAGTCTTTCAGAATGTCTGAGGCAGGTTTATATTACATAGGTAGACGATAGTTAATTAAAAAATCTCATTTATTCACATTATTAATAAGCTTTGTTTTTTTGTATTTATTTTTGCTTAAATCAATCTCCCAATTTTCGAAAGTCTATAATTTCTCTGGATTTAAGCAGAATTAACCTAGTTCTGGGTGTATTTAATCCCTGCCCGGGAAACCGCCCTATGTTTTGTTCACCTTTAAACCTTTCTGAAACCAAGACTATATATCTCTCAGGTTGGACTGTCAGCCCTCCACCCTGCTCTTTATAAATCATGACCCGGGACTACAGGTTGCACTCAGGTGTCATCGGCACAGTCGCCGCCTGTAACGAGGCGAAACGCAGCCGCAGTCAGACACAGTAGATGCAGCATGGAAAGTGTCACGTGATGGGAGAACCGTCTTTTAGCCGATTAGAGTGCGCCTTCAGAGCGCTTAACCTCCAACAGTCCCAGACATCTGCACGCCCGCACACGCAAATAAACCCAGGCACACTTCCCATCCTGCCGTTCAACTTCAGTGACCTACTCAGCCCTGAGAAATCCTCTTTCTAATTTAGACCTATTCCCCTTCCGCGATCCCAGCGCGTTCGCTCTTCAAAGCTTCTGTTCTTCTTAAGCGACCCGGGTCCTCTCACCTGTTATCATGCTAAACAGAATATATGCTGCCATGCACGTTTCTCGCTGCTGTCTGTGCTTTTTAAGGAGTGATAAAGGCGTTTTTGTGTACTGGTGATCGAGTGCTGGGTTCCGATGCGTGCAAATGTGTCTGCCCGTATTGGTTCAGATCAGTGAAGGATGTATCGTCTGCTGATGGCCCAGGTCCTCCTGGGCTGCTGGAGTGTGGCCCAGCCCTTCTGTCCCGCTCAGTGTACTTGTGCGTACCATGGACGCAGTGATGGCACTGGCGCCAGGTAAGAACTCTATTGGGGTCTATGACGTGCTTGCATTGATTTGATAGTGAGTGTCTTAAAGTGTTTCTGTCTTAAAGTTGAGACAATTTTATGTTTATCATCTTCATAACCCTGTGGTAAGGTTCACTGTATGATCTTGAAGTAAATGGGTATCTAAAATACAAAGAGTGTTGTTTATATTTAATAATTTATGTAGATATATGTTGATCAAAGAATATGCATACATAATAAGCAAATAATGTAAGTGCATTTAAAATGTGGATAAGTAACAATTAAAAAAACGCATGATCATAATAGTAATTTGTTAACAACCTGCAAGTGACTGTAAATGTTTATAATTGTTTGTTTCTACAATTATAAGTGTACTTAAAAAATGTTTTGTGAAAATATACTGAATCTTCTGCTTTAATGGAAAAACATTTTAAACTTTCATGTTGTATATAAGCGCGTCTAGCTTATTCTGTTGTATAAATTGGGGCGTGCGGTAAAACCATTCTGAATCACCAGAAGCACGGCCTACTTTATGAAAAATGAATAAGTAAATAAATCAGACGTCCACAAATGCCGGTTATACATGTATATGTTTTACAAACTTCATTTAAATCTGCGTTCTTTATAAGGCTAATATAATAAAATACATCATGTTAAATCACATCATGCAATAGAGCTTGCCTCTCATTAACCTCTAGTTAAAAATCTGCCTCAGGTCAGTTCTGTGCAATGACCCCGACATGGCGGATATTCCGATGAACGTTCCCGTGGATACGGTTAAACTCCGGGTAGAGAAGACGGCTGTGCGCCGAGTACCAACTGAGGCCTTTTACTACCTGACGGAATTGCGCTATTTATGGATCACATACAATTCCATCACCTCTGTGGACTCTGGCAGTTTCTATAACCTGAAGGTTCTTCATGAGCTACGACTGGATGGAAACATGATAACTACCTTTCCCTGGGAGTCTCTCAAAGAGATGCCCAATCTGAGAACCCTGGATCTGCATAACAACCGGTTGACTAGTGTTCCTGTGGAGGCAGCGCCTTTCCTGGTTAACATCACCTACCTAGACATATCTAGCAACAAGCTAACTACCCTTCCGTCTGACCTGGTGGATAATTGGCCTCCATATTCGGGCATCGTGCCCAGTGCCAATTCTTCACAAAAGATTGTTCTGGGTGGGTAAAGAAAAGTGCATCTTAAAATATTTCTTAGTGCGGATGATCCTTGTTGAAAAGGTGGATTAACACCTTCATGTAAAACACAATTTGACCGCAATGAATGTTTTGTTATGTAATGATGTTCTGACACATTTATTCAATTTGCGTGGAAAAAAGTAAATGTTTAGTGTTCTGTTATATTAATGTTAATGTCAACTTTGTCAGGTTACAGATTAATATAGTGTGATTTGTACATCAACTACATCTGCATGTGAGATACCAGATGATATATATATATAGTAAGGTGATCTTTAAATATTTCAATCTAGTCTGTGTGTTCCTGGGCTTTCCCAAGTTAAGGACAAGCTAATCTTCTAATGGAGCTTTCAGCCGTGTGCCTGCGGCTCTAAAGTTTGAATTTCTTTGTGGTGCTTGTCTGGAAAGAGGATGTAGATGAAGAAAATGTTAATCATCTGATTTATTTATGTAAAAGTACATGTATTGCCACAACATTGACAACCCTGTGCTTTCACCCAATCTTTATGGCTGAGCAGTTTAAATACTGAGCCAGTCTGAAGAAGGGAAGGTCTATTGTATGAACACAAACTCAGTGCAGCTGTCACTGTAATAGTCACACACCAGTCCAAACCCTCAGCTTTCCCTAGGCAATATCCCAGCTAACAATTTTAGGTTGCAAGAACGTTTCCCTAATGTTTCCATTAAGTAACAAAAAGGTTATTTTGAAAGTTCTAGAAACGTTTATGCATGATTAAAAGAATGTTATTGCTTGGTTAAAAGAACATTTTTTAAATGCTCCACTAACTACTAGTAATATATATTTTAATATATAAAATATAACGTTCTACTGACTGCAGAGTTGTTGTTTTTTTAACTTTGAGAGAACTTTAAAAGAGTGTTAGCTAACGTTCTGAGAATGTTCCCTGTTAGCTGGAATCCTCTGTGTATCTGTTGTAAATGCCTGTTGGTGTATCTTGATAAATTCACATACCATCTAAAGATGCATGTTTATCTCTACACTCTCACCTGAAAAGTCCAAAGCACAAAGCAGAAGCTTCTAGAACAGAGCATTACTATGTCCTAATGTATCATCCGGATGTATCAGCAGTTATCACACCCACCTGTTCAGCTGCATCAGTGGAATGCTCTTGTTTACAGTCAACTGGCCTGAGATCCTGTCACAGACAGAATTATGTGCAGACTGTGGTGTTAATGTCCAGCACCTGATAACAGTCAGACAGGACTTCCCGCCTTTAAGATTTACACTTCTGATGCTGGGTGTGAACTGCTGCTTTCAGTGTAATATCCGTCTCATGAGTTAAACCACAATAACTAGTAATGTTGTGATCTTAATTACAGTGTGTTGAAATGTTGAATTAGTAAAACGGTTGACTTCGTAAAGTGGCCATCACAAAATCATATTTGGGTTACAGTACAGTATGGAAACGTATTATATTGTAAATGTACAATATGTATTTAATGTATTGTTTTTATTTGTTCTAACTCAATTTTTAAATCGTTGTAGGTCTGCAGGACAATCCCTGGTACTGTGACTGCCGTATTTCCAAGCTCATTGAGCTGTCAAAGATGGCCAGCACAGCTGTGGTGCTGATGGATCAGTTTCTGATATGCACTGGGCCGGAGAACTTAGCTGGTGTTCTGTTCCAGCGGGCCGAACTGGATCAGTGCCTCAAGCCATCAGTCATGATGTCAGCAACTAAGATCACATCACCGTTGGGGAGTAACGTGCTCCTGCGCTGTGATGCCACTGGTTTGCCCACCCCCACCCTTCTCTGGACCGGAGCTGACGGATCAGCGCTCAACAACGCGGGTATGAGTGTCGGTTCTATCAACATTCATTTATCCTTAAAGGGGCGGTCACACTAGACTGTTGCGCTGTATTAACTTTCATTCATTTGTCTTCTTCATTCAAACATAAGACACTGAAACTGTGAGCTCATGCCAAAAAGTTCCCTATTCTGCTGTGTATAAACGTTCAAAATTAATGAAAAAATTTAATGAGAAGACCAACAGAATACTGAAATATGAACAGATTTCAGAAATGCACATTAACAGTGTTGCATTTTGAATATTGGTGATTTATAATTTATTTAAAAACAGATGTCCTGGAGCGTGACATCATAGTCAAAGTCAAAGTGTGGCTGCTGCTTTAACCCTGAAATAAATCATATCCTCCATCTTGTTACTGGTACTCATACCACTGGTACTCATAACTTGTATTTCATACCACTCTAGTTGTGCAGGAGTCTCCGGGTGAGGGAGTCCGTTGGTCCATCCTCAGTTTGCATAGTATCATGCTCAAGGATGCCGGCGGTTACCGTTGCCGGGCTAAGAACGTCGCAGGGAACGCAGAGGCGTACATCGCTCTGTTTGTGGACGGTGTGGAAACCCCAACGCAGTCTCCATCGCTGAACGTCACCAAGAAGCCTGACGCAGATTACAAATTTGTCAATCAAAACATGACTTCCGCCGCAGAGATCCCATTTGCTACTTCTCCAAGCCCCGCCAGATTCCCAACCAGAGCGGCCGTAACCACACGACCACCTCCTCCACCCAGGAAGAGTCTGGGACCAGGTGGAGGATTGCAGAGGTCCCCACCTGCTGGAGACAGGCCGGCTAGAGTCCAGCAAGGCAAGGGTTCCATAACGGATGAGAAGACAAAGAAAAAAGCTGATATCAAAGATGTTGAGATTGTAGAGGAGACCAGTGACACAGCTGTCCTACTATGGTCAACGGATAGTCTACCTGGAGACACACCCTTAACAGTGGTGTACTTTCCATATGATGCTAAAGACGATAAGGAGTCAATTGATACAGTGATGGGGCAAGGGAAGCTTCTTCTGGAGTATCTGATGCCTAACCAGATGTACACTGTGTGCTTGGTTGCTAAGGGGTTTGCGAAAGAGCAATGTGTGGATTTCAGTACTCTAGATAACACAGGCGACGATGGACAGAACATGTTCTTGATCATTGCCAGTGGGGTGGCTTGTGCGGTCGCCATACCTCTCATAGTGGTGTTGCTCTACAAGATCCTGTGCCTGTACTGTACAGGAAACAGTACTGAGAACAATAGACCAGAGGAGGACCTTTCAAAAGAGACATATGTAAAGTTTGAGACGCTTACCATGAAGCAGAGGACCATGAACGGACAGTCCAATGATCTCTGGGCCCGGAGACAGACTCGGGAATCGGAGCGAATGCTGCTTTGCTCGCGCTCAAGCATTGACTCTCAAATGACTTATAAGAGTGACAGCTCTAGAGCTGAGTACCTGTGTTAATGTATCGCTTTGTTCATGTAACATATCGGCTTTGAGACGTTATCCTGTCTACTTGGTATTAGACAACAACGTACAGTAAAAGATTAGCTCTTGATATGCTGTCAAGCTTGTTGCCTTACGTGACATTTACCTGACTGGTTTAATTCACATATATTTCTGTGGTTGTTTTTATAAAATGCAGTGGAATGTTCAATATATTTTGTGCATGTCAACATGATAAATTAGTGTTGCTGTATGGTCACAATACATATTGTTAAAAATCTTTACCTTGGCCTTTGATGTATTTTACTTTATTTCTCATTAGAAACTATTGAAGGTGTAGAACTTTCTAGTATTTTTGGTGTTGTGTGCATACGGTAAGCAAAAAAAAAACAAAGAAAGTTTGACACATGCCAAGTTCACACCATAGATTCACAACCTATTTATTTTCATTAATTAACATGTCATTTGTGTTTTTAAAATGAGATATCAAACAGAAGAATCAGGCAGATTCCTCAGGCACTGTGTACAACAAGGTTCCTGTAATCCACTAGGTGTATTTCTGGTGTTACTTTTGTATTTTCTTATCTTCCATTTACATTTAGGCATTTGGCAGACGCTTTTATCCAAAGCGACTTACATTGCATTATACCACACATTGATCACTATACATTGAGTATGTGCAATCCCTGGGATCGAACCCATGACCTTGGCGTTGTTAACGCCATGCTCTAACCACTGAGCTACAGGAAAGCTTCTTCCTTTGATTTTCTGTCGTTACTTGTTGAAAATGTGTTAACTAGTAAACATACAAACAGTTGTTTATGTGAGCATGTGTCTTCATGTGTTACTTATCTGAATATGTATCTTGCGTGTGTCGGGCGCAGTTTCTAGTCTGTTTTATCAGTTAGCAGTTCAGTTGAACTCTATCAGGTTTAAATGTCAGTGTGAATTCTGTCAGGGATGACATCACACTTAGTCCTGTGAGTTTGTGTCAGAGGAACATTGTGCTGCATTTCCTGCCTTGCTTAAGTACAACAACAGAGAATCTGTTGTGCGTATACCTGCCACATTTTTCCCACAGCAGTGCCTGTAATTCCTGTGACAATATGACAGTCATTCGAGTAATAAGATTGCGTTTAGCAGGGTAAATAGGAAACAGAGGTGAAGCACTTACATGCCCCATCCCCATCCCCAACCATATGATTCCTTACTCTAGGAGCCAGACAAAGACTATGCAAACACAACAACGCTAGCTGAATAGTTTGTGTGTGCGTATGAGCCAAACATACTTGTGAGAGCCAAAATTTTGCAAATGACCCGACAAACTGAGGGTTTTTAGGTGGCCCTCACTTATATAGATAGACTCGCAAATCATGTTAAACTTCATAATAAAGTCAAAACGTTTGTGTAAGAGTTATGTTTACAGTTAGAGGATAGAAAACACCATTAGCCTGGAAGTTTATGAGGTAGCCTTACTAGTCCAGCAAAACAAATGTGTGTGTGTGAGTGTGTGTGTGTGTGTGTGTGTGTGTGTGTGAGGGAGGGAGGGATAAGAGAAAATGAAGAGGGAGCTTTTCATTACTCACAAGCAGCAGATAAAGCTTCGGGTCTGATCTAATGACCACTCCTACTGAATCACATGCATAGAGCGCAGGACCAGCAGAGGCCAGGAGGTGAACTGGGTTGACCGAGGGCTATTCTTCTAAGCACAGGACATTTTTGTATCGCGTGTGGCCATTCTGAGTGTTCTGAGTTAAGAGTTAAAATCTTACACCAAGGAAAACCTTCTCTACAGCCGTGGCTGGTCTCACCATGTGTCAAATTTACCATGGGGCTGTCAGGAATTTCATACTTTGCTTCCAAAACAGTTAGAGAGCAGGAGGGCTGGAGACTGGAGCTCTGTGCGTATGTGTGTGTGTGAATAGTGAAGCTCTACACAAACCTGGCTGTTCCATAGTAACCTCAGTTTTAACCAGCTTTGTGTGAAAGGACCTCTGGGATGTAAAAACATGTTTTGATATCTCAGCCGTTTTCTTGAATGAAGCTGATCAGCTACATGTGTAAGATGCATGAGGGTTATGGCTGCATGGTATGGTACTGTGTCCAAGGAAATACCAGGAGAGACCTGTAGAAACTGAAACAGGATTATGTTCTGGAGGACGATAGCGGCCACCTTTCAGTTGTGGTTCTGGATGGTGAGAATGGGCCCCGTCTGTGGTTCTGGCCTTGCAGAGGAAGCGTTATGTTGGGGTGGACGTCCTTGGGCTAGTGGTAACTTCAGCTGTGTGGGTAAGTGCATGTTGTGCTGATCATAGTTTGAAGTCATTGAAGTGTGATGGTAATGAGTTGATGCTCATTGAAGTGTGATGGTAATGAGTTGATGCTCATTGAAGTGTGATGGTAATGAGTTGATGCTCATTGAAGTGTGATGGTAATGAGTTGATGCTAAACAGGTAATGAAAGGATGAGGCAGCACATTAAATCATGAAATCATGTTCACCTGTTCACATACTTACCATGTGGCAGATGATGATGCTACATATCATTATACCTAAATCTATATTCTGCTTATTTTGTTTTAATTTGATATTTTTATTATATTATACTATTATATTACTCTATGTATTTTTATACATTCATAGTTTTATAGTAGTTATATTAATTATAATATTTTATAATATTATATTATCAGAAGTATTTTAAGAAGCTCTTGTAGCTTCTGTTTCTGTAGCTCAACTGGTATCGCATTGCAGTAGCGACGCAAAAGTTGTGGGTTCAAATCCCACGAAAAACACGTGTATGGATAAATCGTATACCATAAATGCATGGTAAGGGGCTTTGAATGAAAGCATCTGCCCAATGTTTAGATGTAAATCACCAACGGTGTGCTGAGAAAGAAACCTTCCCTTCATGAGTCATATTTATTCTGATTAGCATGTGTCTGTTAAATATCCCTGTAAACAGTATATAAAAACTCTGTTAAATTAACATTGTTAACATAGCCAATATTTGATAAGTATAAATCATTGCCTTTGCAGGAACATTCCATAATTTGTATATAACCAGACTGGCATTGTTTTAACTCTAATCTAGAAGTAATGACTGATTGTTCAAAAATGATTTGTTTATGGTCTCTGCACATCCTAGCAACATGGCAGTGTCTTTGTGCAATAAACTCGAACAACCTCCGTTAGAAGGCCTCCATTGTGGTGTGCGTCGCTAGGATACTGCTGCTTTATTTCTGGAGGCATCTGTGAGACAGATCTGTGAACCTCTCCCCATTAATGCATAAAAAGACTCGGGTCACGAAGCAACATAAATTTACTCTTTGCATGACATTATAGGTGCTAATGTGGACATAATGTTTTTATGACCAAGAAAGAATGTATTTGTTATCCGACAGGTCGCGTTTATCAATTGCTGTGCATTAGGGTCACACCACAAGAAAAATGTTAAAGCTAACTGATTTGATTTATTAAATACTGCCACCTACATACAATAAAATTAGCACATCCTCTCACTTGTCCCTCATGACCCTCAGCTTATATCTTGCAGCCTTTTGTATTGAAAAAGTGCCTGTGTAGTTTAACTGGTAGAGCATTGCGTTAGCAGTGCAAAAGGTTGTGGGTTTGAGCCCCAGGAAACACGCTGATCAAAAGTACAGTTTTAATGTACTGTAAGTCGCTTTGGATAAAAGCGTCTGTCAGACGCATGTTTTTTTGAATGAGTAAATTAAATGCGTTTCACTTTAAGTGTCATTATCATTTTTAATTTTTTTGAAGATCCTGAACCTTATCTAATAACTGGCGTTGGAAACGGGATTCTCCGAATGAATCTGGATGGTGGAGACCAGAGAAGAATCGTTTCCAGGGTGGGAAGGTTCATCTTGCTGGACTTCCACTTAGGTGAAGGGACCGTGTTCTGGGCCGACATACATGCAGGAGTAATAAACAGAGCAGGGCTGGATGGAACACACAGACAGGTACCATTGAACATCATTAATGACTTTTATAAGCAGAAAAGCCTCTTACTGCGGGTTTGCGTTCATCTTGTAGAAGCTTCTGTCGTCAGTGAAGGGAATCTCAGGAATGGCTGTGGACTGGATTGACAATTCGGTGCTCTGGAGCAATGCAGAGACAGGAACGATACAGAGAGTGGATACAGACGGCAGAAATGAGAAAACCGTTCTGAGAGACTTATCTCAGCCAAGCAGTGTTGTTGCTGATCCAAACGAGAGGTGAAAAATGAACTCCGCTTTTAGATTGTAACAAAAATGGACAAAATAATGTTCAGTGTAACAAAAATGTTAAACACTTTATTTTGAGTTAGTTCTAGGATCGTTCAAATGGTCTAACTATTTAAAACTATAGTAAAACTATAAACGATAACAGTTTTGATAACGTTGAGAGAACGTTAGCCAATGTTCGGAGAACGTTCTGTGTTGGTTGGGTATGCAGTAGTTCAAGGACAGGATGATGCAAGACAAAAATGTAGATCTTTCAGTTATTTCAATAAAAATATTTAAAAATATTTAAAAAAAAGCAGTGAAATTGTTTATTAATGGTGGTAAACATGCCAAATTCAACAGTCCATGTATAAAACTGTAAACAGCAGATACACAAGAGGGCCAAAACTTGAATGGTATTAAAAAATGAAGGTAGCATAAGGACATGTGGCTTGTGGAGTCATAGGTCAACTCTGTTAGCCACAACAACATGTTTAACATTCTTTCATCTGTTCTCTCAGCAATGTGCTTATTGACGATGAGCGGAGAGCGAGAATGACTGAAAGCTTTTGTCACTTTCAGAGTTGTGTTGCTCAACACGCGGGTTGCGTGCTAGCTCTGAATGCTAGCTCTCAGACAGTCACATTCTTTCAAACATGACTGGCACATAGGTGTCATTCTGAGGAAGACTGTTTTACAGAACTCTCTTAAGCAGCACACTGTCCTCACTTACCTGACAGACTCTCCTTATCTGTGAACAGCTAATCCGGCATTAATCGCCCACCATTTTGTTTTTACCTAAACACAGATAAAGATTAGCACAAATTCAGTTGGAGAAAATTAGGGAAGACATTTTCAAACGTACCAAATAAACACGCTTGTGTTGAACATTGTGTAATCGCTTATGTATGCTTATTTGTGTAAAATGTGTGTATATATATTATATATATTAAACATATATATGTACATATAAAACTCTCTATATATCTACATATACTGTATCCTGGTATTTATTGTATCAGAAATATTTACTTTTGATGTTTCATTAATTTTTTGTCATTTCTTTATATTTTAAGACTTTAAAGGGTTGTATCAAAACCTGTTCTTTCAAATTTTCCAGATACATTTTCTGGTTGTCAGATGGAGCGACTCCCAGTATCCAGCGTTCAGACAGCACAGGTGGGCAGAGAGCAACAGTGCTGAAAGTTACAGACAGACTGATGGTTTTGGCCATTGACCACAGGGACAGAAAACTGTTCTGGGTTCAGCAAGTCCTAGGAAGACACACTACACTGGGGTCCTGCAGCTACGATGGCAACATTATCAACGTCTTCAATCAGCCCTTAAGGTAACAATAAACTCTAACATTAGACTGTGTCCTTCTTTTTACATGGTAAAGATGTCTTCCCTGTTCTACTCCTAGATCACAGTCTGTGAGGATGACCGTTTTCCTGGATTATGTGTACTTAACAGACTCTAAATCAAGAACCATAACACGGGTAAACAAGTACACAGGGGGATCCGGGGAGAACGTCACTTCCAGACGGATGTCGCACCCCCCCATTGATGTCAAAGTGGTACATCCCATCAATCAGCCTGTGGTGGAGAGCCCCACTTCGTTCACTCCAGGTTGGTAATGAATGATTTTGTTATATACAGTTTGTTACTGTTACTGAGCATGTACATGACAGATCAGTGTTCAAAACGATCTCCTTACCCCGATTCACAACAGTGAGTTTATAATAATAATTTATCATTTGAGTTGTCAAATCAAGATTTCCTGGAAATTGTCAGTTTGGCTTAATTTGACTTCAACATATGTAAATATTGGGTGCTTAATGCTGAGTGGTCAGTAAAGCTCTGCTGTAACCTTTTCACTGAGCTACAATCTGTATCAGTGCACAGCACTCATAGCTGAACATTATTTATAATGTTATTTGTATTTATACAATATTTATATATTATAAAGCGCACAGCTCCATTACATTTATGCATTTGGCAGACGCTTTCATCCAAAGCGACTTACGGTTCATTCAAGTTATGTGTTTTTTTGTCAGCGCATGGGAATCGAACCCATGACCTTTGCATTGCGAGCACAATGCTCTACAAACTGAGCAACAGGAACATTACACTGTGGTAGAATGTGTCTGAAAGGAAATGCTGTTTGTTCTTGTGCAGGCTGTAATCTGCAGACAGAAGAGTGTGTAAAGATCTGTTCCCGTCACAGTGACACCGGTCCGTGCCGCTGTAGAGATGGATTCTCTCTCAGTAAACAAGGAAACTACTGTGAAGGTGCAACATCCATTTCCCATGTGAAACACATAAGACAGAAACAATAATGTTAAAGCAGAAATCCAGCAGAGATAAACAAGCATTACTTTCTTTTATTCAAACCTTGATAAGGTGCTTCTCTAAAAGGAAGATCTTTGTTTCTCTCCTGTAGATATAAATGAATGTGCGCTGTGGAATCATGGCTGCTCACTGGGGTGTGAGAATGTTCCGGGCTCTTACTTCTGCACCTGCCCCAAGGATTACCTCCTACTGCCTGATATGAAGACCTGCCAAGGTAGCAATAGAAAAAGGGCGGGATGGATGATGAAACTCATGTTTAGAGCACTCTCGGCTAACAGGGAACGTTCTCAGAATGTTGGCTAACTAAAAGATCTCTTAAAGTTATCAAAAATGTTCTTGCAGTAACGTTAGTGGAACTTTTTTTAACCTTATATATCATATATGTCAAAATTTTTATTCTTAAGTAGATAGTGGAACATTTTTTTAAACGTTACAGAATTTTAAAAAATGTTTGAACGATGTTTTTTTAACCAAGCAATAACATTAATATAATGTCTAAAAAAAACAGATAACAATTTAAACATTTTTGTTACTTAATGTTAGGAAAACGTTCCTACAACCTAAACTTGTTAGCTGGGCTGTTATCATACATGTAGTGCGCCTGAGTTTGGGAAGACATAAGTCAAAGAGAGAGAGAGAGAAAGAGAGAGAGAGAGAGAGAGTCTATTGGACTAATTGTACACTGAGGCTAGACAGCACCATGATAAGATGATGAGGTGACATCAGTAATAAGGAACATATTTAGTCAGCAGCTTTGCCTTGCTAAGCAGGTCAAGAGCACATCAACAGCAAGATTAACTCTCAATACAATTCTCTTACACACAAACACACATACACACCTGCAGTTAGGTTTCTTGTTGTTTCCTGACAGAATAGCCATAATGACTCACAACAAATAATTTCTGATTATTAAATATTAGTATTATAAGGTAATCCTCTCTCTGATGCTACAGTATGTACAGTTTCCATCTTAGAACATCACAGACTGTGTTGGAGACCCCTTTTCATACTTTTGATACATTGTGGGTGGGGCTATAGCTGTGACATCATAAAGGGATTGGAGACAGTTTCCTGTTAAGAAGCTTGTTTCCCACTAACCACCTGGCTTTTTGAATTCCAATTACTGGCACTGGAAACAGCACAATTCCCATTTTATGATACAATTTCTCCTGTTCTTAGGGCTTTCCTTATTTAAATCAGTCTTTGTTAATGTACTTGTTAAACTGAATATATTGTTTTTTTATATTTCTACATTGGTAACTGGAATGGAATATTCTTTAGACAGCCTTAATGGATTTTGAGACTGGTGTTTTGTAAATACAGGATAATGGGATTATTAGGTGTCAAAACAGTGACTATTTGATAAGTCTCATGTAGGAACACAGTACCATGAATTCTGCTGGTTTAGAGGCGTTTATGGAACTGGTGAGGTGAGAGTTGTGTAGCTGATGTGAGATCGAGGCCATTAGCTTTACACTGTCCGCGTTGTCTTGTCATTCTGTAGCAGGTTTCAGACCAGCAGGGGGCGCTGATAGGCTGCAGAAACAGTGCCTGTTTACCGCAATACGTTACTAACAAACACTATTTAATGACAGACAGTAACAGCAAACACTGTTATTACACTGTATCCCTGCAATAACGTGAGCAGATCAGTTTGACTATTTTTATGTTTGTGTGCTTTGTAACATTCACTTTTGAAGTGTAAAAGCAATTTACTATTGTTATTTTTTATTAATTAATTTAGACTTGCTCTTTCGAAGTACAGAGAACAAAAACCCAGTGAACCCAATTAATAACATACAATGAATCCTGTTTTAGCGGTACATTGTTTTATTCGTCTGAATTTCCTAATGGACATGTTTCTGCTATATGTTTTTACAGAAGCTAAACCATGTGTGGAGAACGAGACCGTTTGCGATCACGCATGCGTCCATACAGCGGCTGGGGATGTGTGTTTGTGTCCAGAAGGATCTGTACTGAGGGCGGATGGGCGTTCGTGCACAGGTGTGTACTTGTGCAGTTTTGTAAATCAAAGTAACTGTGCACTTTTGCTGTTAAAAACGCATCGTGTGTGCAGCGCTTGTGTATTTGCGAGTCTGAGAATGACGAGAGATTTTGTGGGTGTTTTTGTCACCACTGTCTCTGTATGTTTCAGGCTGTTTGTCAGCAGATCGCGGGGGCTGCGGTCATATGTGTGTGACGTTATTTCCAGGCAGGTGGGTGTGCGAGTGCCGACCTGGATACCAGCTACAGGCTGATGGAAAACACTGTGCCGCCACAGGTAAGCTTCTCTCCACTTTATTTAGTTTTATTCTGTTGCGTTGAATTATTGGGTTAACCATGTAGTTAATGAGTATTTATTGCATTTGCTTCTAATAACCTAAACATGTCTGGTTGCTTCTAATAACCTAAACATGATCCTCTAGCATCTGCTTTATTCCGAGCAGGGCCTCCACCGTACCTGTTATTTGCCAATGTAGTAGATATAAGAAAGATAAACCTAGACAGCACACAGACCAAGACACTGCTGGAGGAGCCAGGAGGCACCATCATGGCTGTGGACTATGATCCAGTGCAGAACAAGGTGGGCGATCTTAAACTCACTTAAGGCCGCTGTTTTTATTATGGGTGTACAGCTGCCATCTAGTGGGCATTTGGTGTAGAAAAAAGAGGCCGTGAGGAAACGAGATGAGCTAACGAGGTCACAAGAATATGCATTTACTGCCACCTGGCGGCTGCATAGCATACATGTAAGCTCGTTCATGCCGACGGGTAAGGCTTACATTCGGATACTGTACAATAAAATACAGTACAACTTCATTGTCAACCAAGGTTCATATTTCTCTTTGACCACACCAGCAACACAAAACAAAACTATGCAACACAAATGTTGAAACCACAAACACACAATAAAACAAAATCAACCGTCTTGGGGCATTTAACGTTACTGTTGTGATTAATATATCTAAATACATTCATATATTACATACGTTAGTAATATATTTAGAAATAATATATATTTAGCTGTTTTTTTTATATATGTGAGTACCAGTCGCTGACACAGAAAACAGCAACAGTATGATACACACGACAGACTCCTGGATTAAAATAATTGTGTATTTTAACAGTTTCTTCTTTGACAATGAGATCATAATACTGTCTCATATGGTGTATTTGGTGTATGTGTGTTTAGGTATATTTTGCAGATAAGGGTCTGAAGACTATTGAGAGGGTTTCATTGGATGGAGGTTTGAGGGAGATGGTGTTCTCCACAGGGCTGGGCTCACCTGAGGGACTGGCTGTAGACTGGGTCAATCGTAAGATGTACTGGACCGATACAGGGTGAGTGGGTTATAGACAAATACAGACTAACATGCAGTTACTTATCAATATGTGTATTTCCTCCACTGATTAAACATTCTGTATTACAGGTTATCGTCTATTTCGCGCAGCAGTTTAAATGGGCTTGACAGGGAAATCTTTGTAGATAAAGACATCCAGAAACCTAGAGGCCTTGCCCTACATCCTCAGGGACAGTAAGACCTTTTTAAATTAAAACATCATCTGATGTCATTGTGTTGTTTCAAGCCCGTATCATTTAGTTGTTGATGACATCATCAAACATGACCGGCTCTTTCGTGTCACTGAATGTTATTGGCATGGAACTTGCCGCCATGTATGATTGTTTAGCTGTGGTAAAAAAAGCCTTAAAGCTATCGAATGATGTCGTAAGACTTTTGGAGAAGACTTTTAACATTAGTAGATTATTTTGTGAGAGTCTTATGGACTTTTTTTGTGGTTGAGAGACATTTGTAAATGAGATTACATGACCAGATTACTCTTACCTAAAGTCTAATAGCTCACAATGCTTTCATATTGTACAGTGCTCATCTGATAAGTCTATATGACTCTATATGACTATATAAACTATAGACTCATACATGGATCTTCTGTCTGTGTGTCTGGAGGAAGGTGTACTGGACAGACATGGGAAGTCGTCCTGCAGTGGAGCGGTCGGGTCTGGACAGAGCCATGCGTGAGACTGTGGTCAGCACTGGACTGGTTTCCCCTAGTGGATTATCTGTGGATCATGGCTCCCAGCGTCTGTTTTGGTGTGACCTGAGTAGAGGTCTGATTGAGTCAGCCAACCTGGATGGTTCTGATCGCCATGTACTAAGCGAGAACCAAGTAGGTGAGGCTTCTTTTCCGCAACCACATACACAGTTGATGCACAAATGATGTAAGCATGAAGCTGAATTTAAAATTGTGCACACACCCACAGAAACACTATCAATTCTTTTGCTATTCAGTTCAAGCCTGTTACAAATGAACCCTATTTAATTTAATTAACTAATAAACTACAAACCAACCCGTTGAGAAGACCAGCATAGATCAGCATGAATTTCAGTCCTGATTCAGGCCGTTATATTCTGGTTAATGCTGGTTTGGTGACTAGAAATCTCTTGCCAGTTAATTTAGTTAAGTGGCCCAGCACAGTATATGCTACTGACCCACCTTTCTTAGCAATACACGCGAGATAATGTATACTTTAGCTGTATAGATGTATGTAAAATCATCATTTCTCCTTTGGCTCAGGTCATCCGTTTGATGTTGCTGTGTTTGAGCACATGCTCTGGGTCAGTGACTGGAAGGATCACCTGCTCTACCAGCTGGACATGAGAACCAAACAAAACCCTGAGCATATCCATGTCAGCTCTATCCAACCAGCTGCTCTGGTTGTTGTCCATCCTCTCACCAAACCCGGTACAGATACTGTGTCTCATTCTCATCTCATTCTCATCTCTTTTTTATATCTCATTCTCATCTCATTCATATCTCATTTATATCTCATTCTCATCTCATTTTCATCTCATTCTCATCGCATTGCTATCTCAGCAGCTTTGAGTTTTGCCATCCTCTATTAGTAATATTAAAAGGGCAGTTTGTTGCTTTATAGTTGAAACTTATTAAACTTATTAAAGCAAGTTGCTTAAGTCTAATCAGCTGATGGGAAAAACTGCCTGCCAGTTAGTACATCATTCACCAGTCTGTGTAGTAAGTCAGTGTAGTGTCTATTATTTATTGCTGCTCTAAAAAGTATTTTAGGAAGTGAATATGATGGTGAACAGTTTTGTGTGCTTGTATTTTGTTATTGTGTAGCTAATTGTGTATACAGCTTATTATGTTCATATAAAGCACATATCAGTGGTTCACGAAATTTGATCCAAAGTAAACTCAGAGGGGCCCTGAAATCTGATGCCCTAAATTTTCTCATATTCAGATTTCACACAGCGTCAAAGCATTTTCATATGGGCGCGCTACGACTACAATACAACTACAGTTGTCTTTATCCACACAGAATCAGCTGACAATGAATCAAGTCTGAGCAATAAAACAGTGAATGATGAGAGCTCACCACTGACCATATCAGACAGCCGTTCAGAGGACCAGCCTGTGCTTTACACCGAGAAGATGGTGTCAGGTAGAATCCGATTAACTGTTTCCCAGTTTTGCATTTCTCATAATCTTCTCTGCCTGATTATTAACACATTTTGTTGTGTAAATGGAGATGTTGTTTGCTTGTCTAACGCTGCTGGACGTTTCCCCTGGTAGACCAGGACGATTGCTATTCCCTGAACTGTGTGGGGAACACTCGGTGCATGCTGAAGCAGGGCAGAGCTGTGTGTCAGTGTGCGAGAGGTTTCACTGCAGATGGGGAGCTGTGTGTGGGTAAGCGCAGTCATCTGTGTGCGTTTACACTGGATGTCAGATGATTTGGCTTCAGGATGGACTGAAACAGATGATCTGTGATGTATGTGTGAAGCCGAGTTTGTGTGTGTGGATATTGATGTGTGGTTTACATGTGTGAGTAGAGTATAAGCCTATTATTGGAGGTATTGACCAAGCTTTATGTAAATGTGGGTTTGTGTACATGTACACATACAGTATTGACAGTACGTGTGTGTGTGTGTTTGCACAGATATCGATGAATGCGCGGCAGGCCTGGCGGAGTGTAGCGACACTCAGTCTCACTGTGTGAACACAGCAGGTGGATATTTCTGCCAGTGTAAAACTGGATTCAGTGGAGACGGACTTCACTGTATCGGTATGAATAAACACACAGTCCATCACTCATGGCATGAATACAACAACATTAAAACAATTAAGGAAGTGTCACAGTATTTCTTACAGTATGCTTTTCTGTAAAGCTGCTTTATTATGTTTTACTATTCATATTTATTATGAAATTATGTGCAATGCGCTATACAAAAACCAGATCTCAATCTCACATACTCCTCCCAATAATACATGTCTCGCGTGTTTGCGTGTGCATCTTTACAGATGTCGATGAGTGTCTGTTAAAAATGCACAGGTGTGATGTAAATGCCGAGTGCTTGAATACAGTAGGAAAATATCAGTGTCGATGTCGGTCCGGCTACACAGGCACTGGATTCCACTGTCAGGGTAAGAGTCACCTTTTGTTATACAGAAACCAGTAACCTATCAAAATCATGTAGTGGAGTCTTTGTTTGACTTCTCTGTTTTGTTATGTGTTACGAGATCATGTGAAGTTATTTAATAGAACAGACTGAGTTTGTGAAAAAGGGTCATGCACTGACATGTATCAGACAATGTGTGATATGAAAGGATGTAGCACACTGACCCTATTTTCGTGCTGCGTTGCTTGTTACAGAGGAGTTTAAGAGCGCCTCCTCCTGGCTGAGCACCGCTAGTCCGCTTGATGTCACGTCACCATGGCAACACAACAGCTCTGTACAGAGCTGCCCCTCCACACACGACTCCTACTGTCTGTATGAAGGGGTCTGCTTCTACTTCCCCGAGATGGAGTCGTACGCCTGCAAGCAAGTGTTTGCAAATTCATTCGGATTTCTACACACTTTTTGGGATTGTCTTAATCTTTATCTTTAAAGCTAAAAAAACAGTTGTCTTTAAAACGTCAGCTTCACCTGATCAGCAGTAGATGGCAGTCTAGTGCTTAAAATGACTTTCTGTCAGACATTTGTCCTTGATATAAAGGACACACATTAGGCATGTTCTGCAGGCCGTGTTGTTCTCTGCAGCAAGAATAATGAACGTTACATTGTGTGTGTGTGTGATGCTGCAGCTGTGTGTCGGGGTACATGGGTGAACGGTGTCAGTTCAGTGACCTTGAGTGGTGGGAGCTGCAGCAGGCTGAACAGGAGAAGAAGAGGAACATGGCTATAGCAGTGTGTGTCGTGCTCCTGGTTACCCTGCTCTCCATCGCTGCCTGCATCACCTACTGCTATGGGTGAGAGAGAGAGAGAGAAAGCAGAACATGTTGACTGCACACTTATTCTCCTGCAGGGATTGAACATGATGGATTTAAGTTACTTTAAGCGAAATAATTATAGCTTTCTATTAAAATACTATAAAAAACAAAAAATATCTATAATGGTTGATATGAGACCAGGGCATCTGACACATTTTGCCGTGTTGATACCTCCAATTTGTATTGGATTCAAGAGACAAGATCAAAACGGGCCTTGTGACCAACCATGACTTAAACACATCCTACACTCACCATTTCATCAGAAATCTCGAATGGACGCTGCTGGTCTGGGTTTGTTTCCCTGCTTTAGTGGGTGAACAGCGTGTAAACGTGGCATTAAATTGTTCATTAGGAGAGGACGGCTGCCATCAAAGCCAGAAAAAGATTTGAAGATGTTTTCTTCCCCTTGAGCATGTGTCAAGACACACACACACACACACACACACACACAAACACAGCTGGGTGGTGATTCCCCCACCTGGTTAAGTGGGAGGCTTAGTGACACTGAGCAGTGCTGTGCTGATTTCTTATAGTCTTAAAGCTGCATTCTTCTGTAGGGCTCCTCTTGTCCCTGCACCTCAATGCAGCAGTTGCACGCTTTTAATTACATGCTTGGTTTAGCTTGTTCTACAGCAATTACACAGCAAAATAGGTCATTCCTAGGACTCAGAATGAGCCCAGTGATCTATAACATTATTCAAAAGCTACACAGGCGGCACATTTCTCTCCAAAATTGCATTTTTCACTTGGTTACTTGCGTCGGTTTATTTTTTTCTATGATTTTCTACCTGTATCAGGTTTACATTCACTCTATCGCTCATACGCTAACACACACACACACACACACACACACATAATCACAATATTGGTTTATTCCAAAGCCCATTATTGCCCCAGGTGTAAAGGTGAGGCACACACATCAAATACATGTTTGTAATAATACCACTTATCATGTCTTCGCGCCCCACTGCGACTGTCTGTTTCTTTCTCACCAGCATGCAGAGATTGCTTTTGCCCTCTGTGTCACCTCACCTCATTACCTTACACCTCAAAACATAAGAGTAATTCGACAATAAAATGTTTCATAGAAGCCAGTATAATGAAAATGACATTTAAAGGTAGGATGGACAATTTCAGATAAGCTAGCGATAGCAACTTAGCTTTGAAAGTGTAAAATCCCACCCTCTCTTGAATGCGCTGTCCAAAGCCACGCCTCAGAGATTATTTTTATTCACTGTTGACAGTGAATTATCAATGTGTGTGTTATGAATACTGGCAGTCATCAGTATATTAATGTTGTGTTGTTTGTCAGGTCTAAAAGACGTTTTGGAACATGTCCCTCAGAAGACGATGTGGGTGACATGAGTATGTGTGAAGACAATATTACTGAGACCACAGCAGCTGCTCCACAGGTCAAGTATTTACAGTACTGAGATGTTGTTTCTGTCTTGGCTTTTCTTTGAGAACCTATATTTACACTTTGTGTGTGTGTGTAGATCTTTGTAGTTTTGGACACCAGACCCTGTGGTGATAAGAAAGTTCTTCATGTTGTGGGATGTCATAGAAGAGCAGTATGCCCTGCTTGCTCCTCAAAATCAGGTAAGAAACATTTCTGTAACGTTTCCATTAAGTAACAATAATGTTTAACAATAATTGTCATTTTGAAAGTAATAGGAGCATTTAAAATGTCCAGTTTTTAGACGTTGTATTAATGCTATTGCTTGGTTAAAAGAATGTTATTCAAACATTTTTTAAGTCTGTAATGTTTTTAAAACATTCCACTAACTACTTCAGAATAACAGTTTTGATATATGAAAACTTTTAGAGAACATTAGTCTGAATGTTCTGAATACTTTTCCTGTTAACTAGATATTTCATTGTCTGTATTTCACCTACTGCTAATTTCACTAATCACTGATACCTTGTTTGTATTGCGCAGATTTGCTGAATCAGGGCTTGTGTAATGGCTTGTGTAATTTGTGTGTTTTAAAATCAGGAGTCAGTATTGCATCAGTGGAGTCTGGGACATTACAGAAGGACAGATGTGATGTGGACGGTGCCAGCTGCTCTGTGTCCTGCGACGTAGACAAATTATTGGTTATGGAGAAGACCACAGATAACCTAATATCATTAGAAGACCCTTAGGCAACAGACCAATGATTCAGCAGAAAAGCCTTAATTAGAGGCTGGCCCTTAAACTGTTAATGTAAATGTGCTTCATGTTAAATTCAATGTCATTTAGTGTTACAGCATAGCTAGATGAGGAAATTTAAAATGAGGTTGTTTGTCTACCACGAAAACAAGGTTTGAGTAGCACCGGTTACTTGTCAGCAGATTTCATGCAAAAAATAGGTCACTTCCTGGTCACATGCAGTGATCTGTAAGCGCAGTGCACATCCTACAAATGCTTTTATGCGATACAAATAAGAGCTATAGAATGCAGAGGTCATTCAAAGAGAGATGCATCTTCAGCTGTGTTTATGATTGCTGCCTGCTCTGATTCTTGAGCCACTGTAGGTACAGCAAACAAAATGTCAAGTTACTCTTCACATTGAGTTTTGATTCTGTAAATAGTTAAAATGCTTTTTTGTCTTGAGATGCAGATCTTATATTGAGCCTTGACTTGTCGTTTTAAAGATTGTCATTAATAGTTCTTGTCCTTTTCTGTTTCAGAAAGTAACGTTTTAGTTCTGTATTAGTGTGTTGCTAACAACTACTGTTTTTCTTTTTTATAAGAAATTACAATATAAAACGCATCCTATGATAAACCCACACTGAAAAATAGCTCATTTATTTATCAAAAGAAAACAAATATCTAAGCATATTCATCAACAAATTAGTTGTGCTTTTATTTAAGAATAATGTGCCTGGTTGAAAAATAATTAGATCAAACTTGTTAAGTCATGGGGAAATATAAGCAGTTTTTATTTCAGCAAGCTTTTCATATTTAACCTTCATCTATGTATCTGTTTTAACAACAGATAAAATATATGCTGGGATTACATGGTTTTAACCTACTTCTGCTGTCTGGACCAAACATTCAGAACATGAAAGATAATCGATGATGTATTAAATTGGACCAGACAGAACACAAACAACTGGCCTGATGCTAATTGTTTCTCTATATTTTTACATTTTGTCTTGTAATTGATGTGCTATGTTGTGATGGGTGTGTGTTTATACAAATATGTGATGTTTCCTTATGTTGTAAATGATAACTTACAATGACTAGAATGACCTCTTGACTGAGGTCAGCTTTTGTTAGATAGTCTTTTGTTTGTCAGGAAGAACAAACCACACATTTATTGCTCTCCTATTCTCTCTCTCTCTCTCTCTCTCTCTTTTAATCTCTTTGTTTGCCGTCACTGGTCCACATCTGTATTGATTTTCTGAGAGGATCCACTTATCTATATATTGCTGTGTGATGATATGAACAATGCAGTGCAGGTTGCACTTCAAACTGGGGGAATGGAGCCTGTAATAAAGATGACATTGGACCTGCATCAATTTCTCTGATAACACAAAAGCCAGGGGCCTCCAAAATGAGTGCACATGTTGTCTTTAACGTCTCAGCATTTTGCTACCTTCAATTTTCCAGGGTACACACACAAAAGGCAAAGGCCATATTTGTGTCAATATATTTGCCGGTAAAGTCTATATTTACTGTATTTTATTTTGCGGTACCATGTGGTGAATAGATTTATGTCTCTGTGTTTTTTATCACATTGTAAAACATCAGGATGCCTTAATATTACAAGCTGACAAGGAAGTGCTTTTGAAGGAGATTAAGAGAGGCACAACAACATGTCACCATTATTATAATCATTTCAGTGTTCTGGAAGGCATCATGCTTTTCCACTTTTTCCAACTGACAAAATGTGAATCGGGACATGAAACAATCTGGCCATGCTCCCTCTCTCAGCTGTAGGGAATTAAAATGGGGGGATCAAAGGATGAAAGAGCTAATCCACCTGAGAGTGGAGGAGAAAGATGGCAAAAAAGAGGAAATGTGTGTGAACAAAAGTGTTTGCAGTCGGCCTCTTTTTCTTCTGCTTTTTTTCACAGCTTTTTCCCTCTCATCAGACAGGAAGCAGTTGGTCTGTGGAGATTCCAAAAGGTGCACAGATGAGAGGACTAAATAAGGCATTAGACGCCCACTCAAAGGCTTTGCTGCTGATCTTCCAGGTCAGCACGGTACCCTGTGGCCTGTGACCTGCCCAAAGCCACACCGCGCCGCTGGGCTTTGAGTAGATTTAACGCCACAGATAATGCATGAATTTGGGCACAGGCACATGAGCTTAAGGCTCCATTTTATTGACAAGAATGCTTGTCAGTGCCCTAATAGAGCTGTCAGACAGAACTGCATCAAGGTGGAGACGCTGAGAAAACACCAGGTTGGGGTTTGTTTGTGGCCAAAGGCAAAAGCAGTTTAGATGGTGAAGATGTAGCCTGCAAGATTAATGTAATGTGATAATACTTTATCAAGAGTAAAACTAATAAAACTAACTATCTAGCTATGAATTAACTCATATTGCTTTGTAGCATAATGTAATGGCCCCTTACTACTAAAATCTATAAATATATTAAAAACAATACACTCATAAATGTAAACAAAAGTTTTTGAAACTCTAAAAAAAAGCTAAAATTTTCTGTCACTGCAGCCTGTCACGTGTTAAAATGTTGTTGATGAACAACATTTTAATGGGTGATGTGTGCAGCTAGGCTGTATTCTTATTAACAGCTATTGCGTGAAAGAGATGCATGAATCCACTTCATTACAGCTGCCACCTTTACAGTAGGGGGCGATGACAAACAGCATGAGGGAAATGGCGTCAACTGCGAGTGCTAGAATTGAGGATGGTGTGAAACAGGTAGGATTTGTAACAGGTGTTTATCTTGTCATTTCACCCTACGGCCTTCAATTAGGCAACTCAAACGTTGCTCGGGCTTGTTTTTGCTATGGCCAAATACCGTTGTGTGCCATTTGTTACAAATATGGATTGTTTCGGAGCTATTGGCCTGGCTCTCCTAGTTTTAGACTTTACAAGTTTCCAAAGTTATTTCATATGTTGACTTATATTTATAATATTTAATATAATATTTAATATAATTTTTACTAATCTTAATATTATTTGTAACATTTACTAATACATTTTAATTACATTTGGTAATGTTATTAAATTATGCGCATGTGAAGGTCTGCAGGCGACACAACGTTATATCACCGTTTCCGATTGACATGCTGCAAACTGTGTGTATGCTCTGACCTTTTAAAATGATAACTCGTATTTCATGAGCTTGACAGCGCGTGGCTCATCTTACCCGAGGCGTTTTGTGGCATGCTTTATAGGGCAGTGAGTCACTCAAATCAACTTTATTACCTTACAAGTGGCTTTTTTAAGAAAACTACATGCTTTTTGCGCCCCATTAGTTCCACCGGAAGTGGAAAACTGTAACATTTTCCGTTGGCAATAATCTTCTGAGAATGCAATTAACATACAAATGTTTGCGTCAGAATATAGTAATTGTTAGCGAAACATATTGCATAATTAGTATTTATTTCATAACTTTTATATTATTTGTATTTTTTTTAACATTTGAAGCAGATTTGGGTTCTTTGTCAGTTTCTGTGGAATTCATTACATAGCCATGAGGAGACACATAGCCGTTCAGTACATAGCAATGGGAGGCTTTAGTGTAAAGAAATGTGATTATTTTGTGAATCCCGACTGAGGTCTGTTGAATAGACATTTTGGGCAAACCTCTGGTAAAGCGAGGTGCTAAGTTCACTCAATAACAGTTATGTTAGCATGAGTTTTGTCTTAGCTGTTTTGGTACTAAGCCAGGGCAGTCACTTTAATTCACAGGGCAAAGCACAAAATTATAAGTGAGGACCCCAGCTCTGTCTCAAAGGGCCTGGGACAGTATTCCTGGTTGCCCACCTCTGAACTGTTTCCCCTAGTTGTCTGGATGAGGAGTAATTTTAACAGCTTGTATGTTGTGGAATATTTTAAACCATGCATAAAGTCATGCACATTGAGTACAGAGGGCTCAACTTATCAGCAACTGTTGTTCTTTTTCACCAGTTTTTCTTGTTTCGTCTTTGTCTGCATCACACGGGAGGTTGCTTAACATTTAAAATGGTACCTCCGTTTTTTAGTCTAAAACTGCACCAGTTGTTTACTCATAAACTTGATGCCTCCAGCTTCTGACTGGTGTAAGGTGGATGTCTTGCATATATTGATTTGTTCTGCATTGGAGACACAAGCTTGATGTTGTGATGTTTAGATCCACTACCAATCGCTTATACAAGTTAGTGTCTATAAATAAAAGTGGTCTATAAAACTGTTTATGTAATATAGCCCCTGCTGTAGGTTTCTGAGTTTATGGGCATCAACGCATGAATAACACTTCTGCTTTGGGCCATTTAACAGTACTTTCAACAGATTGTCTATTTCTAGACTTGAAATGTCTCATAGCAGCGTTTTTGTCACACTTGCTCAAGCACACAGTCACCACCCCACCCCGACAGGCACGCACGACACGCTGTCTAGCATGGCTTTAAAACAAGGACAGACTGAACGTATGCCTTGTGCCATTGTTGCCGAGGCGATAGTGCTTCCATCTGGCATGCTGCTGAGCCTGTTCACAGCAAGACTGATAGTTCAGATGTACTTCCTGTGGAGTCACAAGCCAAAATAGAAAGAGTATTGAATCTCAGAAAGAGTATTGAATGTTTGTGTCAGGGCAAATAAAGAAAAAAAAAACAGACACACTATTATTTTAGCACTTTTGGCTCTTTGTTAAAATTGTCTATAGATGCTTTACACGTATGCAGTGCAAATGAACAAGAGCACAATGAACACCATTCAGTGATGGAGATTATTCAGATTTGTTACAGCGAAAATAGACAGGTTGCATTTTAGTGTAAATACGCGTGACTTTATGGTTCTTTAGACAGGGCTAGTTTGGCTAGGCTCTCTACCATGTTGGTCTTTGGAACAGATAAGGTTAATTACGACCTTAAGCCATCGGAAGAAGTCCAGACCGTTTAGAAGTCGAATAACCACTGACTCAGATTCCACAAGAGCCCTCAGGTGTTCAGATAATGTCCAATCGCTGACCTTTACTGGTCTTTATTCTTTTTAAATACGTCAGTGGCTGATGCTGTTGAACTACATAAACTATTTTGCCATTTTTGTTTTCTTTATTTTCTAAAATGATATGCACATCAAATGGAAAAATTGAAAACCTGAGAGAAGTTTGTTGCTGCGAGGCTGAACACAGAACACGTTGTGGCATTTTTAGCTCAACGTGGACCAGTCATCCATTGACATGGCTTTACAAAACTACCATACATACTCGAGTATCTAGTCAATTGAAAAAAATGGAACAGTAACATTTAATGTTTAGACAATTTGTTTAGACATAACGACACAATTCTATCCACAATTTCTTCTAAATTAAAAAATTCTTTGTTTTTTTTTCCAAAACGTCCTTCATTTCGACCTCTCCTCCTATATTCAGTTTTAATTATTTATTTTCCCTCCCTTTTTTATTTATACATCTTTTTTAAATACAGAGATTTGGGCACATAAACATCACATAAAGACACGTTTTTTTCAATAGATCATAATCATAATGACTTCTCAGTGCAGCTCAGTAGAGCTCCCCTAGTGGTGGGGAGGACTACCTCTATACATTAGTAGTACAGTGTGCACAAGCTTTGAAAGTAACCCCTCATTGTCATCACTTCAGTTCGTAAACCTAACCATAAAGACTCTCGTTCATTGGTCCATTTTTCTCTCCTTCTTTCACCTCTGATTGATTTACTAAATATTTAAGCTTTTTCTCATTTTACTGGCTTTTCCTGATAGCATTGGATTTGGTCTTGGTGAAGTAGGCTTCAAAGAAGAACTGACAGAAGAGCACAAAGTAGCTGAGGTACATGAGGGACGACCACACAATGTTCTGCATGTGTGACGGACACTCTTGGCCCTGCTGCATCCACGAGTACACTAGGTAGTTGACAACGCAACCCATCACCATTTGAGTGATCTGGGTCAGGGTGATGAACATGGCGAACTTGCGGGAGATTTTGAAGCCGGCAGCCTTAAGAGCGTAGTAAGAATACATAACCGCGTGAACCAGATAGTTCATGGTCATGAACCAGCCGCCGCCGGCCACCATGTCCTTGTAGGAGTACCAGGAGTACAGCAGTACAGTGATGTGGTGATACCAGTGCAGGAAGATCAGCTTCTGCTTGCGTAACACAATGAACAGCGTGTCTCCTGAAAGCATATGAGAGAGACAGAATGAGAGAGAGATACAAGTGGAGAATGGAGAGAGTCAATGACGTGTTTGAGAAATATTACGGTAAACTGTTATTTTAAAAATGCAAATGTAAGGAAACCAGGAAACTCATTTTTGGTAAAACCAACTGCTTGTTTAAAAAACACTGGTTTCTACGTAAACCAGTGGGTGTTTTAGATGGGCTTATCTGTTCTCATTAACTAGTTTCTTATTTTTTTAACATGGTGAGAGCGTAAAGCTGTGAATATTGTGAAATGCAGAAATTAAATTATCGTTATGACCTCAACATCCTCCGTATCTAACCAGTAGACAATGTAAACATTTAAGGTTTCATAAACACTGTTGTGTAAACACTATTAACTAGTAGCAAGAACAAAGTAGTCAAATAATAATTAGGAAATTAGGGTTTGTAAGTCACGCATTATGTCATTAAAGGTGTGGTGTGTAATTTATTGGTATGTTGAAAAACTTTCTCCTGTTCCACCTGAATGCAGAGAACATTATTACAGTTTATTTCTAACACAGCAAATTTGGCGGAAGGTTTAAATTGGGGGTGTCCAAACAATAAAAAATGGGGTGTTTGCAACAAAACACCAACTGGTTTGCCATTGTGTTATAAGTTGTATGTATAATTGAGGAACCTTTGTCACCTTTTACTTGTGTGTATATACATTTACTGCTAAGTTACCTCATAAGTTTAAGAGTGTGTTTTTAGCTGGTCAAAGTTTGGTGTCCCGTGCTTTATATCACTGACGGCCTCATCAATCATCACACTGGGCTTGACACAACAGGGATGTTAAAGGTTCTGTTACATTGTCTTGTTACATATGTTGTTTCTCTATCAATGGGCTGGTGGCCCACTAACCGCCAGGACACTGCAAACACAATGGGCTCAGGCAGGCGGAAAACAGAACCACTGCTCTCAACTTGGGGCTGTGCTGCAAGGTTCAAACTAGCAATAAATTCAGCTACGCTTTCACGAGCAATTATATTCATACACTGAAGTTTTCCGCTTTGTCGCTGCGGCAGACTAAATTGTGGAGCTGAAACATATTTAACAGAAACCTGTACCTTCTATGCTTATGTTAAAAAATAGTGTTGTTGTAATGGGGTTTAGAGTTTGGGACCTCTGTTACAATTTCTGTAGCAAGATTTTTACATTATGTAAATATTACATTACAGTATTGCAATATTACATTATGCCTTGTGGTTGGTGGTATTGAGTTTGTGATATCTAGGCTTTAACACACAGACAACAACAAAACAGCTCAACTAAATCTATTCCCAAGAAACTTAAATTTAGAAGTCACATAATCTTACCTAGTTCAGGTGCCTTGCTGAGGACGAAAGCATAGGCCCAGAACTTGCTGACTGGTCCATTGTAGAAGCTCTGATCACATACTGACTGCTTTAGGCCTTTGGTCATCAAGATGTACATCATATAACCTCCAGTTCTGACCGCACCAAATATACTAATAGAACGAGAATAGAACAGACCGGAACAAAAGAGAGAATTTATAAACAAGATACTTGTTTGTCTGTTGTTAACTCTATGCAAAACATAACAGCACTAAGTGTTAAAGATAATGATGCTTTATTCTCATTGGCTGGGTTTATTGATTGACAGTCTGTCAGTCTGTTTGTGGGTGGGCACAGATATTTAGCACTCAGACCCTACTTTTAGGCTTCTAATTGGCAGTGGCTGGATCACGTGAGAACCCCTGGTAGTATGGGGCAACATTTTGCGTCATCTCCGCTATAGTGCTAAAGAGTGAGTGATATAGTAATGATGTAACATGAGTTAAATGTAATGAAGAGGTACAAGCGCAATACATCATCAGATACAGGCCTCTTATCTACCATATATGCAGGCATGTGTTTAGAACAAATACACACCTGCCATTTTTGTTCTGCTCTCTAACGGGGTTTAACAAGTGTAGGGTTCTTTCAGGAACCGCGCTGAGAACCAGTTTTAAAGTCTAGCAGAACTGGAACATTTTAGCTTGTGATGGTTTCTGTGTTGCGTTTAGCTTGTGCTACCACTGAGCTGGTGCCTTTGCTGTATTAAGCCCTATGTAATTATGAATAAGCACTACCCTTTTGCCCAGGGCATCTGATTTGCATATTAGTAATTTACATGTGTAATATTTCTGTCCGTTTTTTATGAATTTGAATTGACAGATGCGGTGGAACTTAAAACCTCCTCAGACCGTTTAAACATGTAACTGAAGTCAACGTTACCTGAAGACTGCGAGTGTTAAAGACCACAGCACCAGCGGTTTCCTCAGCTCAAACTTCTCCCTTTGTTTCATCACGTGCCGTCCACCGAGTATACACGCGGCGTACAGCGCAGAGAACAGGAACGACTTCTTCCTGTCGGGAGACATGGTGAAAAAAATCACATTAGCGCTGTCTAAGGAAATCTCGCATCTGCTGTAACAACCTTTAGCACGGCCATCTGCTCACACCGTATTTTTAGTCTTTAATTATGATGATGTAAATGAATAAGATTCGTATTTGAAGCTGTAGACTTTAGGGTCGTAATGATGTCTTAATTAAATGAGGTGTTGCGTGTGAAATGCTGTCCGTGAACGACCTAAAAAAGTTTCCCTAACATTTCCGTTCTTCCATTTCCATGTTCTAGGAACGTTCAAAACATCCGGTTTTTAGCTGTCGCATTAACGTTATTCCTTGGTTATAAGAACGTTATTTGAATGTATTTAATTGGTATTATTTTCAAAATGACAACTTAAGAATAGTGTTTTAGATATATATAATATGTAATGTAAAAAAGTTACACTAATGTTACTATAAGAACTGATACATTATGAGAATGTTTCCTGTCAGCTTACCTGATAACTTAAATTGCAACACAGGAATGTTATAAGCACTGCAATTTAATTCTGTCTACTAATGATCAAGTCTGGTTTGCTTTTGAATGGCACACTCACGCTCTGTGTTGCATAGTCAAATGACCAGATTTTACATATCGTAATCCATGTGACCTGTGACCCTTCCCTGAACCAGCTCTACTGGCAAAGCATGGCGCTAGCAATGCCAGGCACTGTGCATGCTGTTAAAATACATAGCTTGAAGCTGAATTAAATGGTAGCTTCTGCCAAATGCATAAATGTAATGTAAACTACTGTAATATAATCCAGTTACGTAACTGTTGACAAAAGCAAAAGATAAGTCTCGCTAAGTGGTTGCATCCCAGAGTTACCGAGCACAAATCCTAGTCTAAACACTTTTCACTTATTACTCTATATCGTGTGCTTTGTAAAAAAACAAATAGGTTTTGATGTTTTCTTTATCATATCACATCAAATCCTGACCTCAGAATATAATCCATTTGGCTCAGCACGTTTCTGCTTAAACTGTGCTGTCCAAACGCATCAAACATTACATAAATATGTCATTGTATCTCCTAAAGCCCATACTCATCACTTCTCTGTTGCCAGAGTGAAATGAAATAAACTGTTGTTGGATCTTTTCATCACAAACAGCTTACTGGGCTTTATTCTGACAGCTTGCGTTGCTTTAAAGATCTTATAATATCTGGCAGGGCTGAATTGCATTTATCTCATAGCTGGAAACATCCACAGTGTGTCTAATTCAATTCTTGGGGCACTTTTATCCTGTTAAATCTGATTTGTGATCAATTTATTTCTCTAACTCCCCATTCGCTCCTTCTATAGAATGTCAAGAATCTAATTGAAGCCTTTATAGAATTGAATAGAATATAGAATGTCTGTTATAGGGACATAATTGACATCAATTTGCTTCCATTGCATAAATTAAATTTCAGCTACTAGCATGTAGCCTTCAAGTCTTTCTTAGTTACCACTGCTGCACCATAATATTCAACCACACTGTCAAGTGTTAGGCTAAAGAACAAAGAAACAAGTTACAAGCACTGAAATAAATAGAAACAATTGAACAAAGAAACAAATTGCCATTTAGTTTTTTAAGTATTTAACAGCAATCTCAAGTATTCAGGAAAAATACAAAAGAAATAACATTTATAATAAAGTACACAAATTATTATCATTTAATACATTTAACCCATTCAGTGCTGTTGGACATTTTTAGGACCAATTTTAGTGTACGTGTTTGATTGTAGAGGGCTTAGTAAAGCTCCTGAAGTTATCCAGCAGTTAATGCTTGTCTCGTTTTATTGTCAATATTGTTGTATTGTATTGCTGTTGTTGATTAATATTAGTTAAATACACAACAGACAGCGACAGGTCTCTTAGGCTGCAGTTACACTGCAAGGACGAATACACAGATCTGACATGTTTACATTCACTTAAGACATAACCGACTATGTTTACATAATACCATGCCAAGACGGGTAGCTGCATGTGAGCCCTGGAGGGCAGCTGCTGTCAATCAGACTGTACTCGCATAACAGTGTGTACTACTGCTGATACTGTAGAAATACTGGTGTCGTTGTAATTATTTTTCTCGATCTACTTTAACCTACAAATTTCCGTTTTATTTTTGTATTTTTTTTTAATGGCAACCAGAAGTCATCCAGATAGGAGCTTTGCCAGGCCAGCGTTCAACTGGCATTACGTGCCAAAACTGGGGCACGTCTCTCCCTGCCAGTATCACGTCCTGGATGATACGTGTGACTTTATTCCCTTTCCAAGAACAAGTATATTCAATAGGGAAGGTGTCCCAGAGGCTCCGCCGGGCTCTTATTACACCGTTTGTATCGGTAGAGTCATTGTCAATTTCGACGTGATTACTTAATTGAATTAATTAATTCAACAGTGTCTGCATCGTTCATTTATGCATGACCTCCACAGGGATCGTGTGAAGAATGGATCGGCTGCGTTTTATTTCTCTGCCGACTAGATGTGAGAAACACTGACCTCACTCAGAGTCCATTCTGTGCATACGGCCCCCTCCAACCTTGAATCGTCATTGCTTTGTTCTTCGTGTACAAAGGGAGGCTGCAGCAGTATGCGCGTATCTTATAGGACCGATTTATCAGTTTTATTGGAAGACTGAACTCGCCGTGTAGTTAAATATGCAGAACGAGTTCTAACAGAGACGATTTCTTTGCAGTGGCAGCTAACAGGAAGCTTGTACTCGAGAAAACGGCTCGCAAGATGTGTTTCAAACATCTGCTTGCACACCAATATGTTTTCCACCAAAACTGAACAGTAGACGACACAAAGAAAAATCACCAAGTTCTTACAGAACTATCAAGGTTATTTGTCTAAGAGAAGATATGCATTCAGATGAATGAATGAGCTGCGCTGCCGCCAAGAACTAAATGATATCACTTGTTTATTAGCGTCGTGTCAAGATTGTGTATTTGTAAGGACTTCAGATATCCTGCAAGCCCAGTAAATCAGTGTTATCTCATTCTGTGGCTAGACACTCCAGAGGGAACATGGTTTAATCATACACCGCGAAGCCCTGCCTCCAGTACTGATCAACCAATCAAATTGCCCCAGAAGTTTCCCATCAGGCATTGCAGCCTTGTTACCATGTCAGAAAAGCAGAGCTCAAAGAGCTTGTGTACACCGCAGTCAGAATGTTCTAGAAAAAGGTTTCAAAATGGAATTGTTCTACAAAACAATCATCCTATAGCAACCGAACAGATTCAGGTCCTGCGTCATCAACTCCAAGTAGGTCTATGAATTACAAGACCATCAAGTCCTTGATCTTATTTTTTGTTATCTACATTCTTATTTTTCCAGCTAAGTGCATCAAACCTGTAATGGACAGTGTTTAATGATCAGGCTACCTGCTACAGATCACATGTGGCCAGAGCTGTGTGTGCAAAAAGTGCTTGCAGAGTCATTTAAAGCAGCTAAATAAACCGAATAGAAGTTTAAGTTTAATGACGATAGCAGAATCTGTTCTGCTCGATCCAGTGATTTTTAACCAAATGCAGCAAAATGGTGGAAAGGTGCAAGGTGATAAAACTCGCAGTACAGGCAAAAAAATCAGCCTGTAATGATTTTCTGCCAGTTGAAGCAAACGACTTTATTCGTTGTTATTATTAAGATCTGTGCGCAAAGACGCAGCTAAGGCTTAACAAACCCAACGCTGATGTAACAGTTAGTGACACTGTGAAGGAGGCTGTAGCCAGAGGTACCAGTTTTCCTCTGCTGCGCTCCCCAAACATCAAGTGCAATCTCTTCTGTGGGGTCACTCGGTGAAAACAGAATCAGGGTGACTGCTCTTTTAGAGGTCAAATTTTGAAATGCATTTAATGTGAAATTTGTTTTCTCGTGTGCTCTGAGCTGTGACCGGCGGCCAAAGCTTTAGATTCTGTTCAAGGGCTTTTAGACTTGCGTGTCAACTGAAGGATGCAGGTAACGCAAAGCTCATTCATAAAGGTAATCTGTCAAGGGCATTTTTTTCTGAGTCTCGGTGTGATGTATTACAGTGGCCGCCTGTATTCGTAAAATTGTGTTCGGTAGCATTTTTTGAAAGGACATTAGAAACCCCATCAAGAGGTTTGTGAATTAAAGGTAGTTTGTCTATTATGTATGTCTGGCAATACATGGAAGGATACAGTGTACTTTTATGTGGCCCTGTTTATCCATTTTTTGTGGCTCCTGTCTGCTGGTGTCTTATTTTAGAGATGCGCTAGAGATCTTACAATGAGAAAGAGCTTGATAAAGACACTTTTGGGCAGTACAATAGAGTTGGGATAGAAGATAAAAATACACCCAGATTAGAGAATGACCTGCAGCTACCTACACAACCTGTGGCTAATGCTCTCCGGTCACCCCAGGCTAACAGGCAACATGGCACATTGAACAAGCTGTGGGTTCTGTGCTGGAAATACTTTTGCCTTTAAAGAACAAAGAACAATAGGATGCAATTCAAAAATAACCGGAAAGGAAACAGGCCTAATGCACTTTTAAAAACAATCTTATTTCTTTAGTTACTTTATTCCATAGAGCTGGCAAAACTTACCCACAATTCTTAGTCATATAATTTAGATCATAAACAGACACCAGTATGTCCCAGTATTTAATGTTATATAACAGGCTTATATAGGTTATATAATATGACTCAACACTGTCAAACTGTCAAAAATGAAACTTCTGTCATCATACACGGCCTTATTTGTAACTCAAACATTCTGTGATTTTAAATGCATTACAAACAACTGGCCCCGTAACAGCATTTAGTTCCCTGTGACAATTTGTTGTAGTGCTTTCTAAATATGACAGTTCTTTGTTATGTGATGATGAAAAAATGAACTATTTTGCAAAAGCACTGTCCTTACCCATATGAAAATTCTATTTTTAAACATTGTGATGAAAACTATTACATCTATCATCGTTCATATAGTTAATACACTTGGCTTAATTAAACATTAGGAAAGGTGCAGGTGTCACACTGTATGTGGCCCGTGTAAGGGCACCTGTATTTGTGTGGCATAAATAATCCATTGTTGTTAATCAAAGATGACATTCTGTTACCCTGATAATCAGGAAGTACACAAGCGCCCTTTAGTGTTTCCGTTATAGTATTCAAATATTTATCCCTACAAAACAAATCTAAAACGTCACTCCTGATGCTATTAAAACAAGGGAGAGTTTTTGAGAAGTGTCTCTTAAGCAGATGTTTATTCACTGTATTAATTTACCTTAAATGCAAATTTAGCAATTACACAACGTAAATTACCCATCGGATCCTAGCCCTACAGACTGCTGAGTAACGGTCCAGGCATTTATTGGAATTTAACCCCTTTTCTCATCCACTCACTCGACTGAATGACCTTTGGTATCACAAGGTGAACTACAACAGATCTGTATGACACTGAATCTTTGGCTTTGGTTGTTAGCAGAAAGTCGCATTTCTGCAACCAGCTGGAACTAAATGCTATTAAGCCCCGTTTGTACCTCCTGCATAGGCTCAGATGCAGCTATAGTCCACAGCTGGCTGTATTGCAATGCTAAACATTAACTGCCATCCCTCATCTATGTAATCTAAACAGTAAATCATGCTAATTCAACTGCTTACCACTTCAAATATTCCATTTACCACAAGTTATTTTAGAATATAATGTTTATTGCCACTTCTTTGCGGTTTACTGGATTTATCTAAAGCTGCTGTGATCTGTATTGTGATAAGTGCTATAGCGATATAATGAGGGCGTTTATTAATTACAGTGCTATGTACAGCTCATCTGTTTTAAATTTTTTAATGAATGAAAACAACCTTCTGAGGTTTTTGTTAATGTGTCATTGGGAAAAGTATGTTGGGATTTGATGTGTTCTTTCATCATTTGTTTGTTGATGGGCTGTTACATCAGGTGTTGCAACAAGTAAATTTAACTGTCCTCTTCCAAAGTTCTAAGAATGATGCGTTTTATTTGAACACATTGTACTGTAACAACCGATGTGGCTGTGCTACAGAAGCAGCCGCATTATAAATGGAAAACACATCTTTACTGGATGCGTATAACGTGCAGCTGAACAGTCGGTTCAACATCTGATTTTCCCTGCAGTGTAATAAGGCTCCAGTAGCATTTATCAACTAGCGATTTGTTGTCTGGAGGTCTGCTAATCCTGATTCTGTGTTTCTGTAGCTCAGTTGGTAGAGCATTGCGCTAGCAACGCAAAGGTCATGGGTTCGATTCCCAGGGAGCACGTGCACTGATAAAATGTATAACTTGAATGAACTGTGAGTCGCTTTTAAGCGTCTGCCAACTGCATAAATGTAAATGATTCTCAGATAAATCTGCATTAACGGATTTATAACAGTACTGCTGCTTCCACGACATAATCAAAATGAACTGTGACAATAACCAGACGAACACAAAAACAAGAAAATCACATCTGAGGGCCAGTATCATAATCCTCCAAAGAGTTAATGTGACTACTATAAACTATTATGACCCACTGACTGTTATAACGGGTGTATGTTAAGTGAATACTTGAAGGACAGCATGGTTTTGTGAGCCTGCTGAATTGAGTTTAGTGATTTATGCTGCGTTATTTAATGACTTGTCAGGTTGACCCTAAGTGTAAGATGCCATTGTATGTGTGTATGTGTGTTTTATGTTTTAAATGTGTATTTCAGTGTTAGATTGTACTGGCAAACTGCAAAGTAAAGATTTCTATGTTTTTGATTATTCTGTTAAAAACAAACAGGACGAAGCTATCAGCTAAACATAACGTTTGTCGCAAAGAAAATTAAACGTGGAAGCACATTGTACTTCCAAGTTAGGGACAGATATTGTCACAGGAGGAAATGGTAAATGTGATGCAGGCAACCCTGAGAAGTCGGCACAGTAACACTGAAACGTGATTGGTCAGATGTCTGTCAGCAGACAACAACAGACGTATTTTATTGGTCAGCCTCTATGAATCCTAAACCTGTCTCACGTATGCGTCTGTACACGCGCCACAACATTACCAAGACGTGAAATTGATACATGAGCGTGATCTCGGAGACGTTAACGTGTCAGATGTGTTTATCACCCGGTAAACGTGCCGAATAACCAATTACGCTTGTAAATCTTTATGAAGTATAGAATAAAGCTCGTATATGTGCCCATAGGGAGATCAAACTATTAGGTGATGCAGATCTAATAGCGCTTCGCTGTAATGTCTCGTGTAAAAATTAGTTGTACTTTATAAGCATACCCCTTACGCAGGCCTATGTATTGGGCTAGGCTGCTAAAGACAGGATGATCACCTTATGAAACAGACTACGTTCTGTTTTATTAAAAACAGTCATCTTGCATGTGTTTAATTGATACGGTATTGCATATGATGCGGCTTTGTAAGGGATGACAGTTGCACGTATCATAAAAGACAGAAGAGCATCGCCTTGAACAGTCTCTGAATCTGATTAGAAATCAGCGACGCTTCAAATATAGCCTCAGTCGTTACATGCTGACCATTTGAGATCTTCAATGCAACGCAATGCTGAAACCTTAATGATGCCACATTATTGGTCCCAAGGGAGAAACGCACTACAGATGCATCGTGGTACTTTTCTAAACGACCGTCTGTGACTTCTACAGTCCACTACACTATAATATAATACACTATAATGTACACTATAATACACTCTAAAATGTGCCGTATATATAATATTTAATATTAGATGTCTGGTGATGCAATGGCTTTACATTACGGCTGTGATATCGTACATCACGCTCCAGCTTGTCACATATCATGCGATAGAGCTCTACTGTACCAGTTCTCTTGCATCCATCGGATGGCGTCATCTTCATTAAACTGCCTCTCGAATTCGTACTCTTGCAACGCGAGCACCGACATGATTTCCCGGCGGCTTCCTTTAAACGCGTGGAGAAGAACGCTAGGTTTGCTTCCTCGATAAATGAGCTTAGTGCACGGATTGTCTATCTTATTTCTCGCAGACTCAGCTCCAGCCTTGCCCTCGCATCGCTCATAGCACCCGAGCACAGTCGCTGAGCTGTTCAGCCTATATGACTGTCAGCCCGCGCCGGCATACGCCCTCCTCTCTTCCGAGGAAGAGGAGCGCCAGGTCCTAATGCCGCAGATCTGATGTCCTCCTGTGCTGTCGTCATTCCAAACGGCGGTGACCTTTGGCATAGATTTATAAACAGGCCGTTTTCCTTCATTTTAGTCGATGTTGAGAAGGTACCATCTTTAAATATGAAGAAAATGATTATGTAGCTACTCAATAAATTGAGTGGGCTAGTTGTCACCTAATACCAGCATCATTGCCAATTAAACAGCCAATCCATCATATAAAAGAGCAAAATACCTTACTATCCTAATGCTACTATATGCTATAGGCCATGTATTACTTCCTGTAGTTCCCCACAAATCACATTTTATTGTGTATTTGTATACAATGAACCAGTAACAACTATTTTGCATTGCCTAATTAATTAGCCATAATAAGCATTGATATTGTAGTCATATGTACAGCTTAATCCACCCAACATACACCAAGCATGTATACGTTTGTATTCGCACATGTATCCACATACATACGGCTGCTGACTTTTACAAACTCTAAACATACAATACACATGCATTAGAGAAATTCACTCGCACAATATTGTATAAACTGCGTATAGTTTACGAAACAATCGCATGACAGACAAGATGTTTTTGTCTTTGTGTTGTTTCTATGATTATTAACTGCAAGACAAAGTTTTATTGGATCTGTGTTGCAGGTTGTGAGACTGAATGATCAGCTTCTGTGTGGCGTGAGGTTCAATCTAATGGGTGACTTGTGCTGTTTCATAAAAGCTGTGATCTCACCTTTGTCCTGTCTGATTTCAGGGTGGTTACAAAACAGTATATGATGTTGACAGATGTTTGTTGTTCGGTTTATTTGCCAAAACAATTATCAGTCTGGTGTAGAAATACTGAGGTAAACTGGGTGCATGATATACAGGTGCATTATGATAGCATGCTGAATGTAAAAGATCTAGCCAACACCAGGAATGGAACCTGGGTTTAAAATCTGTGGGGTGGTTGAAAACCGCTGTAATCAAATAAATGCAGTTTTTGATATCTCTATGTTCTGGGCCGTTATCATCTCATGGGCACCAAAACACAGCTACAGGTCCTATATCTCTGATGTCATAACTGCTGAGGTTTCATAATCAGCCCATGTGAAATGATGTGCTTAGAGTCAATGGCACTTAGCAGCCCTCATTAACTTCATCAAGGCCCCTCAAAGGAACATCAGCAGCTGAGTTCATTCAAGGGGCCACAACTGATTCACAGTGTTCTCTGTACAGTTGAGGAAGCCAAATCAGAAAGCAACACTAGCAAACAGATTTGGGACTTGCAGGGTGAGACTGAAATTACGGCCAAACGTTACAAATACAGACAAGGGGGTCGCTTCTGTTTGGAGAGTCAGCAAAGGTGTGTCAGAAAGAGAATGTAGAGTCATACAGAGAGAGGATGTTAGTCAGTAACGGATATTCAGGCATTATACGTTGTTTTGGTGCTAACTTTAGCTTTCCTGTAGTTCAGTGGTTAGCGCATGGCGTTAACTACGCCAAGGTCATGGGTTCGAGGTCATTACATTAAAATGTAATGTAAATGTAACTCATGAGGAGGAGTAAAATGTAAAAACATGGGTGATGTCATAAATGAATAGCCAATAAATGAATGGTTAAATAACTTCGGTCTGGTAATGTTTCACGCGCTTACATTTGTTTACGGCCATGTTTTAAAATAAAATCAATAACGTAGACGTCGAATGGCCCTTTCCTAAAATCTAATCTCGAGCTTTAAGATAGAAGTGTTGGATGTGAGCAGATATTAATGTTAAAATATTAAACAAAAGACAAGCGTCTCCTGCATTTATTTATGATGTAAACAAGCCATAGCACACAGCTTAATAACTGTAAACGTTCCACGACAGATGCTTTAGGCTCATATAGTGCAATTGTTCTTTGTTATCCTCAAATTAAACGTGCCAGATTGTGTTGGGCATTAAAACACGCTTTTGTTTGATATTGTGCCAAAGCTGTTTATGGTGTTTTGTGTTCACCTGCATTCTGCTGTACAGATTACAGGTTACATGTCTTTTGACAGACACATTTAATATAATTGCGGAGATATTGAATTACAGTACTGATAAGGTGACTGTACGAATTGCCAGTCCGTGTCTTGTAATATACAGTTAAAGATTTATGTTCGCCGTATTACACAGATTGAATGAATGACGTTTACGTTTACTTTGTAAACGGATGTTTCGTTTATAAAAAATACAATGACTTTAGCTTAGTCACTGAAGATTAATGAAGACAGCTTAGCAATAATATTTATATTATTACATTTTTAACAGGCCAGGAAAGCCGCACAACAGTGGGCTTTATGTCTGTCTTGTACGATCATTGAGTGGTAAATGTAAATTATTTTAACTTTCCACTTTCCACTTGCTTCGTCTGACTTAATGATGCGCCATCTAGTGGTCATGTATTGAAATAACAGTTCCATAAATATTCACGTTCGTTTCTACAGCAATAACCAATAACTTACTACGTTTAACATTTAACAACTGTTACATCTTATTAAAATGTTGGCTTGTCCTCTTTACATTCATAAGCATTACCCGTTGCAACTTTCTTTTGTAATTGGCTTAAATTGTGTACGCATCCTAAGAATCAGCCAAGGGTGTAAAAAGCAGTAATATAATATTAAAGAGCTAACTGTGTGTGTAACTGTATTAGAAACGTCATTTAGTGTTTAACAAATGGAATTAAATGTATGGGTTACAACCTGATTGAATACTCTCCATTATAAATTTCTACTGCTAATTCGGTTCGTTTTACTGACCCCTGTTGGACAAGAAGGTGCATAACACTCGTTTTATAATTGTGCTTTAGGCGTCTAGTGTGCGTATGCGTGTAGTGTTCTGAATGTATTATAGTACGTTCTACAGACTATTTTTAAACACAGTACAGTAAGAAGTACAGCCATTCAGACCTGCTGTGTGTCATGTCAAAGCACAATCGTGACTGCACCTGCTACGGTAAGAACTTGGACAGTCAGTTGACAAGCCGGTGTAATTTATCAATCCATCATGAAGACATACAGAGAGGCAGAACTGACAGACAGAGACAGAATAACCTTCCTCACACTTCCTCATTGGCCTCCCGTGTATCCTACAGTTGTACATCCGCAGAGTGTTCGTATTGATCAGCTCGCTTCGTTTTACATGGATTACTCGCACTTGGAAGCGCAAACTGGCACGTAATGAGGACGCTTTTTTGGGCCACCTGCAGGTTCAGACATGCCTTCCTTTATGAAAGATTAAGACGTCAGATGAAGGCGGTGATGTATTGTAACACTATTGTATAACTTTCGGACTGCATAATGTCCGAAATCTCACCTATTCACTTTACTTTTTCATTTTTAGATTTTATTTTATTCATAGAAATAAAGTTGTGCAAGTATAAGATCTGTTTACTGTAAATGCCATTTGTAATATATCCAGACGCAGACAGCGGCTGGTGTAGTTACAGTGTACAGTTGTCTTGCTCGAGGCTTATGCGTTGAGACATTAATGAATGATGTTGAATTTTTTGAATGGTAATGAGGTCAAGAGCTGGAGTTTCCTGTTATTGTGAACACTATTGTTCACCGAGAGCGCGTCACAATGCTGTCTTTCATTCTCTTCTTACCTCTTCATTCTTGAGGCACAGCAGACGCTAATTCACAATTCAACACCAGTAGCAACTTTAAAAAAGCATTTTAAGGGCGGCTGCTACTTAAAAGTTTTAATAATACACTCGGGATCCGAAGGGCAGTAGAGAAAAGAGTTTATTTCAGAAATATGTAGAACTAAATATGTAGATTCTGTTCTGTTTAAGGGCGTGTTCCTCCCGTGACTAGTTCCGTTTGCATAGTTTATGAGAATGGCTGGGAGGTATTCACTTTTAACAATAGATTTTCTATTTGCTTCTTCACGTGTAACCTGTCTTAGTTTTCTAAAGATTTGTTTTTTTATGCACAACATTCCTGGACATATATTACCTCAGATTATAAATGTGCCAATCTGATGAAGACCTCAGAATTATATCACTTTTACATTATTGTTCTGTATTTGTACGCTGCAAAATATGTCAAAATATTATCAAAATATGTTATGTCCTGATAGTATTATTAAATCTTTCATAATTACTGCTGTTATTTTGGGAATTTTTTTTGCGTCTCTCCGAATCCAAAATTAAAAGCTGCTTTTAGTCTGGACAGCTGGTGGGCTCTATTTGAGCATTGCATTACATCAGCAGTGATGTCACAAGCTTGCCATTGCAGTGGGGAGAAAGCCTGCAAAAGGGACTCTTCACTGATACTATCTTTGCTGGTTCCGCACACATCCGTGCAGTGTTACTAATTTCAAGTGTGCGGTTGTGCTGATTGGTGGAGTTCCTACATACTGTATATTTAACTTGTTTCTTTTCAATATAAGTTGTAAAAGCAGGAAACGTATGAGTCACAGAAGTTTACTCCAACGCTACGCGTTCACACGCTCCCACACTCGCACACGCCTGCGGCCAGAGCAGCTATCCTGGCCTCACGCTCACAGCTCATCAAAGGCAGGGCCCTGTCAGACACACACACCCCAATACACAAAAAGAACAGTCAAGCATGTCAAGGGCTGGGGTATACACACGAAAACACACAAGCTCTGGCACATCCTAAGTAAGTTAGACACACACTTTGACCCAAGCATGTCAGTAGAAAGTGCAGACGTACATGTTAACTGAAAAAGAAACTGCAAAGAAACAGACATGCACACAAAGCACTAAAACGTAACAAAGAGGAGGCGCAGGTACAGACACATAGGTACAGTTTAGAAAGCATAGAAACAAGTTTACTTTTTCACACAATGGTCTGTTCTTCACTCCAGGCAGTGACATGTGAGGTTTTCCATACACACCTCCACGCCCATAATCCTCAGATGCATTTTTCCAACCATTCAAGCTCACCCTGTTGATGTTTGCTCGCTCTTTAGAAAACCTGCAGCTCCTTCAGTGAGCCATACGCGAGTGGAAAGATCTACAGAATCATTCTTAGTGCAGTAATAATAAAATACTCACTAGCATTGAACAGTCATTAGCATTGAAGGTCTGTTTATTGGAAACGGCTGAATTTTATCTTTTATCTCATCTTTATATAAACACAATTGTAGTAGAGGACCGATAGTAGCTACAGATTAGTGGTTATATGGGTTTTCAAACCCTGATGCTGGTACAGTGTTGGCCCATTGCCAATATAACGCCAATATAACTGGCAACAAATAAGATATGCATAACGTTGTTGTAATTAACATTACATACATACAGAATGTACTAGAAATGTTTATTATTCATTGACTGAATGACTGACTGTTGAGGCTATGACAAGGTTGTTAGTAGATTTTGGAAAATGCATAGGGTTACACCTTGTTTATCGTGGTATAGGTAACCAAGGTGTTTTTACACACCTAATTACCACACCAAGGTACCATGGCAATTACAATCACAAAATGGCAAAATAAAGGCATGTTAATCACTAGCATGCATAAGAGCTCACCCTGGGCATTTAGCTTTTTATTGTCAAAGGTTAACCGTTTCACTAAAGTTGTGCAGTCTCGCCACTGATTAGCTACTGGCTTGAGTTGTAGCCAAACGTCAACAGCGTATTCAGTATTCATAAACATGGATCCCCTTTTACATTTTACAACGCGTTGCAGGTCAGACACAGTTATTTTTCATAGAGAACTAGTAAGCGCGAGAATGCTCCAGGTCATCACTCCGCGACCTCGAGCTTAAATATCTTCCATGTGATTCTGCCGAGATGGACTGGTAACACAACATAGCTGTCCAATTTATCAATACATGGACCACTTGAACAGAGATTGCAACAAAGGTTAATAAAACTGGCTCGTTTGCTTGTGTTTTAGTAATGAAGTTAACAGCGCAGAGTTGTTAGGGCAAAGATATAACATATAGGGCAATATATATATAGGGCAAATAATAATATATCGTTGGACATTTAAATTAAATTGACCACAACAATGTATGTATACAATTGTATACAATTGATAAAACAATGTATACAATTGATTCTTTGCTGTTTTACTACAGAATGTATTCCCTTTTCCATATGTATCCACATGGGCCTATAGGTATATCCGATACGATTGAAATTATTAGTCAATATTAAGAATTTGCATTTATTTATTCACTTTTACGCGTGGTAGTACTATAATTAACATATAGTCGGCTGTTAGTTTAATTGTATCGGACTAATCCAGAATTTTACACCTTGTTTGTTAATATTTTTATTGGTAATTGCAGCTGTTAGCGGTTTTATCAAAACTAAATGCAGTAATAGGCCAAATACGGGCTCCGTAACCGCCATCTAAAATACTGCTGAATACTTAACATTGCTAATTGGCAAAGGTTGTATGTTTTTGTAAAGGCCAGTAATGACGAGATACAATTGTGACGGATTTTAAGAAACAAATTACTCGTGATTATAGAAATCGGATGTGGCCCTCATTTTCAATTATAGCAGACTTGCAATGAAAAGATTAAAACTGGTTCGAATCGCGAAATAACCCTATAAATAAATACTGGTTAAGATTTTACTTAATTCTGAAAATAGACAAATTAGAAGTTTAATTGTGGACAAAATAAGAAATTATTTAATCCAATTACATCTCAATACAACTAAATTACTGTGAATTTTATCTGCCTTTTCGACTACAGAATTATGACCTAGCGTTATACTAAGTAAGTAGTCACATAACGGCAAGCTGGTTTGTACTCTTTGTGTGTGGCCTTTACAGATAGCAAACAATTCAATACAAGGTCTTTTTCTCCTCACAAAGTCACAAGTGAAAGACATTTTGGTGTCATCCCATAAAATAAACAAGAACCACCGTAAGAAAACAGTTTGACAACTTGAGTTACAATGAATGCAAACCTTTGGCGCTTCTTTCAGTCATGCAAGGGCACGTTTACAGTTTTTTGCGAATAATGTGCAATAAAACGCCTTACCTTTTATGCAGTCTTAAGAATAGAGGGAGAAGCTTTCCCGGCTGTGTCTTGGTGGACTAAAGGGTTCGTCTGAAGCTGTTGAGTATTGCTCCCGTGGGCCCCCGCTCTTAGTGTTTATTGAGATGTGTATTGGACCCTAGACCGTGATGTTGCTGGGAATGAATAATTTAGGCCTGGATAGACCGGAGAGGGATGATTTATGATCTGAACGTTTGTTTTTCTAATGTAGACACTTAAATTGTACAGATGTTTTTTTAGATGATCCGACGGCGTAATTAAAGGCATTCTTGCATAATTAACAGTAATCTAGCAGCATTTACAACCTCCTGCACGCTTGTTCTGTCTGTCTCGTTAATCATCACTATATGAGTGCGTTCAGGGAACATTACACGGCGTGTCGGTCTTGTTGCAACATTTGCAGTTTGACACGACCGAGGTGCGTGTTTTCTTTCTGTTCTGTGCGCGCCGTGACATGACTTTCATGGATACGCGTTCACACACCTCTGTCTCTGCCGCATACCTGCCTTTGTGATTGCCATTCTGTAAATAATATCGTACTATATCCACTGTAAATACTTCGTGGTAGGCTAGGTAATGAAGGTCATGAGTGCCGAGTCCTAACAGAAGTGCTAAAGAAAATATTTCTTGAAGAAAAAAAAATATGGTCAATAATAAGACGTTAATAAAAATTAATCACGCAAGTCAATTTATAATAGCAGTTATATTATTTTAGTACGACACGGGTTATTTTCCCCTCAACTTGCACGCTCTTTATTTATTGTCAAACATTTTCAGAACTAATTTCATGCTGCGTGTTTGCTTCGTTTACAAACAGCTAGTCAATTGACACTCAGTGTGACAGTTTTAATTATATTCGAAAACAGGCACGGTGTCAACTTGATAAAAATGCACAGTGCTGTTTACACAGTGGGTGGCTCTTTATATTATTAGAGGTAATCCGTATTGTATTTAAGCTACATGCACCTTATTTTCCACACGATTTGATCTCTTGGTATTGCATTAATCGCAATGCTGGGCCGTCATGTGTCACTTCATATTTTATTTGTCCAGAACGAGTTCAGCTGGCAGATGGCTTAGTGTTGTGTGGTCCAGTCCTCCCCGGTCTCATTGCAATGTTATTTCAAGCGTCGGTGATCATTGGAGGCCCGGCCTCAGTCGGTCTTTGTATATTCGACTCCTAATCTTTTCGGGACATCTAGCACTCCTCACCGGACTTCTCGTGTCGCGCGCATGTGTATTAGAGACCCTTTATTCCTCTCTATATAAACTTTAGAGTCTTAAACCCACAAAACGGCAGTGTGCCGTCCGAGGCCCACTGGCCAACATACGACCAGACGAGTTTATGGGGATGCAATAATTGTCAGGGAAACGTTTTGAATTGTTTTAGAACAATATATTTACTTCCATTAAATAAAACACAATAGTTTATTTTTGGGATGAAAAACGAAACGAAAATTCGTACCAAATAGTATACACAGAGTAAAACCAAGTTCATTGCGCAAAAACATTTGCGTATTATTACCCAGGGTTGCTATTCTATCTATATTCACACAGACATTTAATAATAAATTTATAATATAACACACGACTGGTGCGTTTAGTATGTACATTCCCTTGTTCGCAAGCAAGACATGATTCCGGTACGTTTCTCCACATGCTGCGTTAAACTGATTTTTGAAAATGCTTTAGACTGAGAGACTTCGCCTCTACGAACTGGAGATGATATTACGATATATATATATAGCATATATACAACCGTTCAGTCAATCAATGTCCAAAAAATTAAACGTCAAAATAATGTGCTTTTGTAAATAGTATCCTATGGTCTACACTGGCTAGTGTACACTTGCACAATTCTGATTCGACACGGCACGATTCCTTCGTTCCGTTTGACATTCCATCACAGGATATGACGTGTTTCAGTGGTTTATTCTTGTTGTGCCCTTCAAACAAAAATGTAGTCTCTCGTTCCTGGGATTGGGAATTGTAAACTGGACAATCGTCCTTACACCGGTCTATCCACCGCGTACTGGCAAGCGCTGAGATTGGAGGCCGGGTTCTGCACGCTCGCGTATCCAAAACTCGAGTGCTGCTTGGCTTTCAGTCTCAGACTGGCAAGACTGGAGTTACAAGTGTCCCGGTAAACGTACGGAGGTGTCGGTGGGGCGTAAGGACACGCCGGCGTGGGAACTCCAGAATTTAAAGAGGCGTTGCTAAGGTTATTCAAGTTATTGAGGCTGTTTAAGCCCGATCCGGGTACGCCGGTGACAGCAGACGGAACCATACTGGAGGACATGCTCATTGAAGAGATGGCGTTAGGCGGAGAGAACATGGTTTGGGACGACAGCGGATTGACGTTCATGGAATTGAAAAATGGGAAACTTTTGGTAGACAATGAGGCCGACGTGAGACCCTTGGCAGCCCAGTTGTTGTACGTATAGCTGGGGTACATGTCGTCGTAAGGCTGCATAAGTCCGTTAAATTGCGGGCCGAAGCCGTTTTTACACAGCTCTGCCTGTTGGTTCCTCTCCCTTTTTCTCCACTTTGCCCGTCGGTTCTTGAACCACACCTGAAATGTAGAAAAAATTATATAACCTACATAACTATTTTTAAGAACCCTCTAAACTAAATTATATCATCAATTGGAGGTATTGGACGGAGTGGTTTTGGTAGATAAATAATTTGGGTGACAGTCTGGGGCTCCGTTTAGTTCCCTGATGAAGTTCCATTTTTATCAGGCACACAGAATCTTGTCTGATCCCACAGGCATCCCAATACACATCCAGTCGTATAGCGGTCATTGGGCCGCGCGGCCCTCCAAATGTGTATTCTCCCTAAACAGGCGGCGACACATTAACTCTAAGGATAACCGCAAAATACAAGACTGACACCTTTTTACAGCGACTGTGTGAGTCCATTAGGGTCTGCCATCGTTACGGTGTCACTTGTGTTAATTATTCACTGTTTCTATCACCCATAATTAGTCCCTCACCAAACTGTGACAGATTTGAAATGTTTTCTAAAAAGTTAAAAATATTTACCATGTACCCTATTCTAACATCACGTAATGATTGCACGTAGCCTATAGCCTGTACAAAAATCAAACAGTCACATAGTAACGGTACTTTATATATTATTTAGATGAACATAAAATACATTATTATAGTAAGTGTATGTTGTTTGTCGTGTGTTTGCTTTGTGGTTGTGCTATCCGTATAGGACCGTATACAAGCAAACATAAAAATATTAAAACAGATAGATTTATAATTTGTAAAAATATTTTTAATTATAACCATTATTCATTTGTTTCCAATCTTTAAGAATTTAAACAAGCTATAAAGTTAAACAATTTTTTTAACAGAAATTAGGTTTTCACAAAAATTCAAGTTAATATTTGAATAAAAAATATTTTTACACACTTACCCTGACTCTGGCCTCCGTTAAATTTGTCCACACGGCGATCTCCTCTCTTGTGGACATGTCCGGGTAGCGGTTCCGCTGAAATGTGGCCTCCAGTTCCTGGAGCTGTTGGCTAGTAAAATGCGTTCGTTGCCGCCTCTGTCTCTTCTTTTTCGATGGGTCATCGGTCGAATCTTCATTTTTACTCTGTCCCTTCTCTTTCTCTGAAATGGGAAGTAGAACGTATTTAAATAATTACCTTATTTTCAGAGGAAATTATTTTAGCTTCAGGCTTGAAGTAGTTAAACACCGTGTGAAACAGTGCGAGTGAAAAAAAACAATTGTAATTTCAAAGAAACTGTTAGCCTAACCCACACTGTTTAACATCTTAACATAGATTCCCTGCTCACAACTTAAGGGAATAAAATTAATTAATTATGTCGGTAACACAAAATAAAAAAGATAAAGAACTATAAGTTAAATATAAGGAAAAGTGCCGTCTGCATTTAACACTTTTTTGGCAAAGCCAGCAGCAATGACGAATTAATAAAATCAAATTCAAAAGAATAATATGAAGGTTTAGTAATGATTTTTATTTCGCATTGAGTCCTATATTTTCACAATACGAAAGACGTCACTGTTATGGGTGTTATGGAATATTTGAATTGTTCCACACAAAACGCCATTGTCACCGTGTAAACATCTGTGTGAAGCCCATATTTTAGACACAAAAATTAAGCAAATAAAGCCCTGTCAAAATGCATGACTTATGTAGCCTACTTCAATAGCCCCATGAATAAACCATCTAATGGTGTCTTATATTTGCATATCACTGACTGTAACTTCCCCTGGTTTCACATCGATGTGAATTTTCTCAAGGTCTACCGTCTCTAAAAATCATTTTAAAGCCATAAACCTTCAGTTTCTTCATCTATTTAGAAAACCGGGGCTTACCTATGGACTCTGGACTGGAGGTGTCTGACACCGTGTGTACCTCCAGTCTGTGTTTCGAGTCCAGAGACCGCTGGAGCGGCTGCAGACTAGAGGCCATCGTAAGCGGTGTGTGTTTACTCCCAGTAATGTGGTGACTTTGATGGTCCAAACTCAACGGATCCTTCATAGAGGTCATGGATAACACAAGCGATTTACGCCCGTTTTGCAAACAACTTCCCCAGGAGATGTCAAAAATGGAGACAGAAATTTAAACGAAAAAATAAGAAATGAATTTGTCCAGTATGGTGAAGTAGGTATCGGCTAGCGTTGTCGGGGTTTACAAGAACTGTACTTTCTCAATTAAAACACTCAAATACTCACAAACGTCTTAAAATAAACCCATCGCTGAGGAACGTTTTTTTAAAGTTTCGGCTGGGGAAAAAAGATATCTTGATTTAAATCCGAGAGCTGCGAGGAGAGCCAGAGTGACAGGGACAGATATGTGATATTATATCCACTTGCATTACACACACACTGCTGCACACTACGGCCCTCGCTCTTCATTTCAGCTGTCCTTCTAGCCGCCCAACCACGGCACTCTGACGTCACACACACCACGCCTACAATATGACGGAACATTAGACTCCACACAAGACGGAGCCTAAAGACTAAGACACGGCCCTAAAAATGATAAAACGTAGACTGTGCGTTTTGATTTTTTTTATCGTTATCATAAAGGCGTGTAAAGAGAAGTGCAGTGTGCAAATACCAGTCAGTTATTTGCCTCTATTTAAGTGCCTAAAAATCTCACGAAGTGATGCTTAAACTTTTGACAGCAGGATTGATCAGAACAGCGTTTTATCAGCATACGCAGCGCTTTATCTCAAGCACAGATTTGTCAAATTAAAATAATATCATGGGCATTTATAATAATATTATAGATGAATAATGAGAGGCCATACTCGTAATGAAGTTCTCAGAAATGCATGGAGTGGAGTTCCACATTTGACATTTTAATGTCAGGATTCAGAATTTGACGTCAGAATATCAAAGGTCTCGTTACTCATTTGATACGTGATAACTCCTGTTATATTTCCTAACAACGTTAACTATGTGTAGCTAAATCTGTAAAAAATAAGATATATCTGCCTAATTTTATTCTTATTGTGTATCTGTTATTTCATTTTGAGACCGAAAGCACTTTGTCTAGGCGTATCTCCGTCTCGTCCTAATTATATCCGATAGAAACTATGAGCAATGAGAAGTGAGTATTTTAATGACTTCACTCTGTTCTCGCAAGCCGCTTCCGTCAGCCAAAAAAGGCAATATGGCCATTTTATGAAACGGATTTATGTTATGCATATGGGAAAATTCTAAATGTTAAAAATGTGCATCCTTTTTAAGTTTTCTTTGGGAATTCTGGTATTTGTGTTTTGTTTGACTCCAATGAAATTATCTTAATGAATAGATGACAAAAATCATTTAGAAATAAATGGCCTTTCTATCTACTGATCTTTCTGTTATAGTTATAAGAATTAAAAACGCTCCACTTTACTGTTGCACATGTACATTTTTTCCTCCAATCCTTAATGACATTTACAGAACAGACCCCGAACCAAATAGTGCGAAAGAGACAAACGGTGAAGTGAGATCACACATTGTTAATTATGAAAGTCACCCGACAGAAAGCGCCGTCACTTTAATACAGCTCACTAATGTTTAGTAACCGAACAATCTTTTCTGCACGTCTTTTGAATTAATTTGTAACCACGTCTGTACTGCATGTGCGTTTATCCCTATTTTGCCACGCTTGCTGTTAGTTTTATTTCTTTTTAAATAGGCCTCCGTTTTGAGAACATGCGAATCACGCATCAGATTATTTGAACGAATCTCCTTTTTGATTATATCTAGATAAACGCTGTTGTTTTCTGAATAATACAAACAGTTTTAATAACGGCTAATCCGTTTAATAAGAACTGAAGTTGCCTAAAAATCAGTATATGAACGAGAAAAGGTCTTTATACTGAAGGTATTAAATATAAGCATTATAATCTCAGTCGGTCGTAAATGTGGCAGAGTTCCATTCTTGTTAAACGTACCGATAGACGTGGACCAAATTGTTGTTCTGTATTTATTCTGCACCCTCAAAATGCTTCATAGCGCACTCGTTGCCTGCTGTGGATTACTGGCCACGGTGCGCCACAGAGCCATTAATTACCAATTCAGTCAATATGAGGGAGACGACAAAGCCCTTTCCATAGGATTAAGAGGGCATTCTTCCATTAGTATATTCCTCCTCACGAGGAGGCTTTCATTACACGTTTACTTTTCCCCCGAGTCTATCTAACAAGCGCTGCATGTATTACCGCGCAGGAGACTTGCTCGTCAGTAATCGAGTCCCTCGAGTGTTTTTGTCCCTCTTACTTTGCTCTTTGCATTTTTATTCCCATTTTCTTCTTTATCTCTTACCTGTTGTGTGCATCCGTTTTATTCATTGTATAGTCGCGTAGGTGCATATGTCACTTAAACATAAAGTAACGCCCATCTATTGTCATTTAGTATTTACTAAGTGAAGCTGTTTGTTTTTACCACAAGTGCTGTGTTTTCATTTGTTTTCAGTGCGCTTTAATTAGCCTAATGGAGATGCCAGATGATATAGAGACGGATTAGATAACAGCCTGCTGGTCGCTGCCGTTTTTTAATCAGTTTTATTATTGTCTGTGTACAGTTCCGTTAGAATTGTCCCTTTCGTGTCCAAATTTGATTCGCAATTGCAGGGTAAAATATAAATGCGCTTTTGCTCATGCAACCCACCCGCGTCTGTTTTTTTTTAGATCAAATTGCTGTTTGATCTCTTGATTTGCATTTTTAAAAGTGAACCCGTGTACATTTTGCATAGGTCACTGTAAAACCGTTACAGACAAGCGCTTCGGAAAATCTGTTGAGCATGTTGTTTTCGATACATTTTAGAGATACATTCGCTACATTTTAAATATCACAAACCTGTTCCCAGAGTTAGGCAGATCACAAAGACTAAGAAAACATAAAACTAAAAGTCTCCATAAAGCGCTGCTACGCGGTAGCATGGAGACACGCGCACGTGCCCGTGTATGATCATGTCCTACCACCAGATGTCCACCTTTGACTATAAACGTATGACGGCATTATCTATAACCAGTGGTAAGTGTTTAGTTCACGCTTTATCTACCTAAATAGCAACTTGTTTACGATATAGCCCATGACCTGAAACTAGGTTGACAGAGGGAAAATCACATTTTATTCAGACCTACTGACATAAAATAAGCTGAGATTTGGGGTTAATTAAACTAGCCGAAGACATTAATAAAGCCAGACCTTCTAGAGAGACTTAACAAGGAGGCGGCGCTTGTTGTTCACCAAAATCTTCTTACCTAATTGAGCACAAGTTGATGCAAGTTTTCGGCAGTGGGAGTCCATTTAATAGATTATAGGTCGATCCCCTGTAGAAAAAAAGAAATGTATAAGTACGTTTTATATAATGTCAGAATTAATACTATTTGTAGGCAAACTTTGTGAAAACTTCAGTTTGACGTGGTAAAGGGTATCGTAACGACCGACCGGATGATCTAACGATATATTTCAAACCCATTGTTATATATTGGATAGTTCCTTTCCGTAATGGGATTGCACATTCCTAATTTGTATTGAAATCCCTTAGCGCTTGCTCCCGTCCCTCCTAATTAAGACCCACGTCCCCAAACGCAGATGAAAACAAGGCACAAACAGGAGACAATGCAGTGTGTGTGTGTCACTGAGAAACAGAGAGAGAGGTTTGAGCGCTAGAAGTTGAGTGATTCCGTGGTAAAATCAGGGGATTAGTGTCTGATTGAGATGTCTGTCGGTTGGATATTACAAAATTCATTATCGCAGCTCTATACTAACCCGATATGAAGTAACACAGATGGGCCTTTATTAGTCCAGGCTTCCGTTGTTTGCCTATGATAATTTCCGACGGAAATTTGCATGCAATCCTGCTGTTAACCGTTTTCCCTCTCCATTTTTCTCTCTCCGAATGCAACGCTTTACTTTAGCCCTCCCCTTATATCACCTGCCTCGCATCTGCGTCTTTAGTCAAGGGCTTGAGATTCTGGAAATTTAACTTGTTCTTTGTATATGTGTTTCCAGTATATTCGCGGGAGTCATTAAACTAAATAGTATTTTGAGATGCTAGTACAAACCGCACGATGTTGCACGTTATTATGTAATAGTAATAGTAATTATTAGCCACTCAAAATAACACGTGAAATAGCCAACTAAAACGTTTTCTCTCATTCTATAACTTCAGTGTTGATCAGTAATTCCGTTTTTAACGAATTTGTTAGTTCTGTTTTGATTACATTATTATAAATAGTATTTGTATTATTGTCAAGGGAATTTTCAAACATTGACACATCATAAGACTATTTTGCAATAAAAGGTGAACGTTCATAAGTTAAATTAATGCTACCTTAAAGCAATTTCCAGCAGCTAATGAAATCAAAGGAGGATAATATAAAATTACTCAAATGCATGTTGAGAATTTTGAAATGTATTTGTTTTTAGTTTATTTCAGTTCAGTTTATTTAAATGTTTTACTACACAGTAATTCTTGACAACTGAACATATTATTGTTATTATTATTATTGTTATTATTATTATTTACAACACCAACAACAATAATAATATTGACTATTGTTTTTTTTTTCAATTAATATCCGGAACAAATTAAGTTTACCTTTTTCCAGATTCTGATAGTATTGCTTCTATGCAAAAAAAACCAAAACAATATTGAATTCATATGGATTACTAAAATAATTTCGTATGCAATATGATTTTATTTATAATCATTTTCTGCATTGCATGAGTGTATTCGCTACACCAGCCATGTTAAATATCAACTGATCGGTGTTTAATTAAATAGATTAATTAAATAATATAAATAGGTTATCTTTGGGCATGCGTTTCTTAAACATGGTGACATCGTATGACCGAATTTTCAGTATTTTATTTTCGTTGCTTTAATTGCCTGTTAATACATAAATGTCAGTACAGAAAATCATCGTTTTAAAAATGTTGCAAAAATTTATAAACACCAACCGGTCGTTTCGTTGTTGTAGCAAATTTTATTAGAATGATATATTTCTGCTCACGTTAACCAGTCACACATAATGTTAATTACACGCTTAAATTACGAAGCTGGTTTTGTCTCTTTTGCCTTACAGTGTTAACCATATATTATTACAACAGCGAAACTAAGGTGAGACCTGCCAAAGCATCACTTATCATGCCTCTCCATCTAACGACACTGAAGCTGAAGTTCACCCGTGGCTTGCAACCCTGAAGTGTAACGAATTCCTTCACTTGCATTGTCTCACATTCAAGATGGGGTGTCATGTGCGCTTACCAGTGGTTGTTGAAACGCGGCGTTTTGCGACCGTGCCCGTCTTGATTTTCTTTGTAAAAAGATAAAATCCACACCTCTGAACAAGCTTATCTTTGCCCTTGGTGAAGTCCTGGAGGACAAACTGTTGCTACCAGGTCCAGAACGAACGTAACCTCTTCCACTCCAATGGAAATGTTTGGGGATATTTCTGGGTTATTGCAAAATCGCGAGAACGGTCATGTGTTACATTCAGCCTAGAATATCATGAGCTTTACACTGGTACGTTGATTTAGCAGCTCATATTCTCTGCAGAGGCTCCACGACTACAACTTTTTTCCTCGCAAAGACGCAGAGAGTGGGGCATTTCCCCCTCCGACGAGCTTTGACTGTCAGCGCGTGGGCGTGAGTGAGAGTTTGTGTGTATAAGCGCGTGCGTGTGCATGCGTGCCACAGTGGGTGTGTTTGTATGCACAAATGACACGTAGAGTGTGTGAAAGGGGTGAACTTTGGGATGCGAAACGTTAGTCTGTTCTCTGAGTTAGGCTAAAATAGACGTGACAAATTAACCGTTAAAACACGCAATACGTCAATTCAACAGACACATCCAACCAGAACCTTAAAACTCTGAAGGTATATAGAATACATTTTTTAACTAGCTGTCAATAAACAGTTTAAAAGTGGCCACTAAATTGTCTATAAATTCTGCACAGCAAAAGCTAAATAAACACTGACGTGATAAAATGCAATTTTATTTCTTTTCCACATTTTCCTGTCTTTTTTCCCAGTTTGCGTGTTGTATAACAAATGCTTAATGAGTAATTCGGTATAGGTGCATAATTAAGGATGAGTATTATAATCTTAACTAATGTAATCTTATGTAATGGTTTTTTGTATATAAGACAGCAATGTGGTATTATAATATTTGTTCCATTGTATTGTTGCTATTACTGCTTTAGGTCTGGAATACAGCTAGACAGTCTGTAGACTTCACGTATTGGTCTTTTTCAAAAGTGAGTTTGTAAGTGATGTTATATGTTTGTAATGGTTATATGTTTGTTATATGTTATATGTTTGTAATAAACAAAATATTGTGTTGGTTTATAATAATAATAGCGACAACAATAATACGAATGATTAGTATTATTATTTGACGTTAATATTACTTCTAGAATACTTAAAGTAATTAGAAATAGCTATTTTATGTCTGTGTGCTTTTAACTGTGTCGGTCAGGTCTATGAAGTGAACAGCTGGCTTGGATGCAAATGATCTTTAAAGATCCGCGTGCACCGGACAGATTTCCATTCACAACTCACGCGAGCAAAGCATACCGGACGAAGGTTTCGCGCGTCTAATCCGTTTTTTACATTGTGGGTCATACACCCATTAAGCGAGTAATTAATGCGCTCAGTCATGAGGGAATTCCCAAGCCTGAGCACACTCGGGCTTCTTGTGTCGGAATACCCCACTCACTCTGTCACAGCTTTAGTAGGCCCGCGAGCCTAAATATGACATGCATGTTTAACTATAATTTTGCAAGCAGACAGCTGTTATTATCAGCCGCAATTACCTCGTATGTGATAGAAATATCATAACCAAATACAAACCTAGTGTTTTTTTATTTATATATCATGTTTGCATCTAATAATTATCCGCAACCCTCCCAGCCTCCGTTTATCATGGTCATTGAAAATTGTTACTTAAACTAAAATATATTAGAATCTATTTTTCTTAGCGTCTTAGAACTGTTTTCTGGATCCCACAGAATATGATAATATGCTAATCACAACAGACAAGTACCCGTGATGTTTGCACCCGCCCTCATTTTTAGAGAGAAAACGTAGCAGCACTGTAATAGCGCCTAATGTCCATCTCTACTGTCTTACCAAAGCAGTCCTGTGGGAGAGACGCGTCCTTGCGCCACTCCTATTTTGGTCTGGCACCAGCTGAGCTTCGCTTTCTCACGCTGAAAAATACTGCAAAGGAATGCCCAAAGTTCAGAAAGAAGGGGTCGCTCGAAAATCGTAATGCCTCGGGGGCACACCGGCGGCTTCTTTTCATTTCTGCCTCGTTATCGATTCGCTGTTGTCATCTCTGGCGTCGTTGAAGGACACTTGAAAGAATCTTACAAGGCTGTGATGTTCGGTCTGAAAGGACCCGAGCAAAACTCTCTTTAAAAGACTTTATAATCATACACCTCTCCACGGCAACATGGCAGAATAATGATTATAATTTAAAAGTGTGAAAGAAAATAGTGAAGTATTGCATTCGGTCACGGTCCAATAGATGCTGCGGCCAATTAGCCAGAACGCAGATCAGTATCTGACTTAATCGGATTGTATATGACTTAATAATGAATATTAATATTAAGTTGAATGCAAAATAATGAAACATTTCTTTGCATTTATTTCTTTTCGCAAAATGATTTGATATTACCTTTAGGACCAGTTTGTATGGTTGATTTTTGTCTCTTACAATATGTTGTATTGTTTTATTGTTTAAGCCCGGGGTTTTAGTAACTAAAAGCTCCTCAATTATCGTTTATTTTGGTAACGGTTGACAGAATTTTTGTCGTGGCCTAATAAAACAATGATTTGACTAAAATAACAATGTCTTGGGTTTCAACATGTTCCTCAATACAATGCCATTACTAATATTGCGAAAAGCAAAAGGTGTAAAAGATCTATTTCAATCACGGTTTAGACTCTCTGACATGCTGGTTAATTGCTTCAGTGTAACAAATTATGTTTGCGTTGTTCAGTTTGCATACCTTTAGGGTGAACTGCGTTTCACATACGGAATCAATTAAATATAACTTACGAAGTCAGGCCATGGGCACAAGAAATATTTCTATGTTTCACTACGATTGCATTTAACACGTAAGAAGTTTGCTCAACCAGGCAACTGCTCAATTGTCAAATACAGTCTGACAGAATACTAATGTAACCCAGATTATAATAACAGTGTTGGAAAAAGACATGTTTAATATATTATTATGCCCAGAGAGTCATTGTAAACAGTGGCTGTCACACACTATTTTCTGTTTTCCCCACAACGTTTAATGATATTTCCAAAGATGCTTGTCCAAGGCACAAACCATTAAACAAATCAGTTTATGTACTGCTAATATGTTAAACCAGAAGCATTAACATGAAAAGAGACTTTATTGTGGGTGTATGTTTTATTTATTTCTTTTTTAACCATGACTTTATTTAAAGACGAAAAGAAATCTGAAGGGGAGGGATGGAAACGCAGACCAGGGAGGTAGAGAAAAAAGGACAGAAAGGGAGGTAGGGAGGGAGGGAGGGAGGTAAGGAATTACGAGCAGCGACCGGGAGTGAAAGTCTCAGAATCTTAGAAAAAACAGTATATTTCTACTTGCCAAGTTGATTTGTAAGCCTAGCTAATAGTCACAAGAACCCTCGATTAGACTGATTTTGATAGCAGTTTTTGAAATAGCTAAAAGCCTTTTAAAGTAAGCTTTCATGATACACCACTTTCAGAATGTGAAAAGATTTCGGATAGCATATGATGCCTTCACAGACATGCACTGTGGTTAACATTTACCATCATGGCCAGGCCTATATGAAAGACAGATATGGCAAGCAGTAAGAGTCAGTTACCTACATGCACACACACACTAAAGCCAACAAAGCTGCAGTATATATTTAAAAAACACTCAACCGTTTGTCACTGCCCTATATACCCTGCTTCATTTACTATGGTAGCAAAAACCATCACTGATGTAATGTGGTTTTGCATGTTCAATGATTTAATATCTTCTAGTTAAATGCCGGGATGGTGCAGATATTTTCTGGGCGAAACTAGTCTTCTCAGTACATCATAGTACGTATATGATATATATGATGATTCCATACCGCTGCATCTATTTGCTCAGGTGCATTTATTTCCACATATAAATGTGAGTGCACGGTGCTAATTACAGACACAGGGGTACCAATAAACAGCTGGAGTGAGCTCACTGATCGCTGACAGGAGTGGTTAGCTGCGGTGATGCCCCTGGGCTGCCGGAGGGAAAATTGTCCAAGAATGAAATGGAGGTAATGAGACAAACATGATGGACGCCAGCGCCCGGTCATCAGCTGAAGAGATCAGATGGTTACTGAAGCATTGACCGGCACTGCTCAGATGTTCCAGAAACCTCCACTAGAGTCAGCTTAGCATTTAATTAGTCCACTGTGACTGAGACAGACACACTGAAATAAGAGACAGAGAAAGGTCACATCGTGCATATTTGAAAACGCAGACATTGTGATTATTTAATTTCTGATTTTATTTTAAACCTCGATGCATTTACATTGTTAATGTTTTATCATATTACGTGCATCCTGGTACCTGTAGAGATAGTTATGAATATGAACTTCGGGACAAATAAACCAGCTCATATTTATTATTTGGTCATGTGCGAATCCATGGTGAAGCTGTTTGTGTATGAAGAGTAGAAAGACGGTCTCTGCGTGGGGGCTTGCTTAATCCAGTCCCTACGTGAAACTGTTGACATTTGTGCCTTTTTTCTTTATTATGTGCCTGCGTCTGTTTTTTTTTCCGGATTAGCCCCAAATCTCCTAAGCAGCACATTTAGCATGTCGCTAGTTTAACTTCATCAATAATGGATAAAGAGATTGTAATGTAAAAGCATAAAAGAAGAGAGAGAGAGAGAGGGAAAGGTGATCATCAATGCCGTTTTTATTTCAAGTTTACCTCTAAATTGGTGATAGCGACTACAATCAGTTCTTCAGGCCTGCTAGTTTTTGCCGATCGATACTTGCAATATGGCAGTAGAAGTGAGTGTGGACAGTGCAGTGGTTGGCAGGAGGGAAAGTGAGGTGTGTGTTCATCTTTGTCAGAGTGTGTTTTGCCTGTGTGTGCTGTACTGTTTCTCATTGATTGTGTTTACTCAAGCCTCTCATTGCTGCCTATTACTGGAGACAGTGAGACACGCCCTGGCTTGATGCAAGGATAAGGGGGATTAGCGCGCACACACACACACACACACACACACACACACACACACACACAGATATTCTTCAAACTAAAATAATTCCTTTGTTTTATACTTAAAATTCGTGAAGAGATAAAAAGAGAGAAAAATGAGAAGCAAAGAAAAGTCTAAAAATGTCGACGCTCTCTGCCGTTGGATCCTTTCTTTTGAGTATTCTCTCTCTCTTTCTCTCTCTCTCTCTCTTTCTGTCTCTTTCTGTCTATTGTGCTTTCTTTCCTCTGGTTTCCACAGACCTTAAGATGTATTTCAGGTCATTGGGTCATAAATTGAAATAATTTGGGCAACTTAAGACAACGATAATATTAGGCTACATGTGACATGCAATGCCTGAAATACGACGACATATTAAATTGATCTCAAACTAGTCACATCGAATGGCATAATACCACTGTGTGCTTTCTTTCATTTTAATTTAATATAAAGCATCTTATTGTATGATCTGGGATTGTGAGGCATTTCCCATTTGTTATGAAAAAGAATAATACATTTATGTTGTTTATAGATAAAATAGTCTGGAAACGGGCAATTCAGGAATTCCGGTGTGGAAATCACTTACGCAATTTATGTTTACGTGCACAAACACAGAAGTTTGTATGATAATACACAGATCTCACCTTCATAATAATGTACAAGCGTTACATAATTTACCGCACATAAATTTGACCAAGCGTTTACTATTGTGTTTGGACAAGCGCCCGTGTGTATAAAGTGTCTCCTACCAAGGCACTCTAACTCAGAGGTGCTTAGTCCAAATAAGCATCAGTCACTAAGATTAGATGAGGTCATGATGATTCCACAAGACTCCTGTACCTCACCATCAAAGACCCTTTACTGCAGCTCAAAGCCATTGTGCTCGTGTCTGTGTGCACGTGTGCGTGTGTGCGCGAGAGAGCTGAAGTCGCGTCCATTTCAGCAGAGGCCGGGGTTAAGCATTAGTCAGACTTTAATCTAGCATGGCCTGCTCCTCTGAGCCTGTTCATTGTTGGTATGATGTTTCACTCACAAACATCGCCACAATGCGTTTGAAGTGTCTGACCCACTTATACGCATGTAGTTGATTTTCAGCTTTGCTTAATGGCAGAAGGATATTTCAATAACATTGCCTATGCATATGCATGCTATCATAACAAGTCTGCTAGTGTGTTTTCTTGGTATTTTAATTATTGTATTTTAAATACATAATCTGTCTTGACTGCTTTTTTTTAGACTGGACCTAAATAAAACTCATACAATAGCAAAATCAAGCTTCACTTATGATCTGTCCATCTCTATCAATCTCTCAGGCGAAAGATAAGCGTGCCAGGGCCGACATAGAGATACACAAAGCCACTATAAATATCAGAACCCGAGAAGTTTTTCTTGGCACAGTGTGGCTCACTAAAGATACAAGCTTGTTGGCAGAATGCATTACGCTTGGTAGCGTGTTCCAGTCTAAGTTTAAACATAGGCTTGCTTCTTCATGTCACTGTATCGCATGGCCACAAAAGCACTGCAAGCTTGGGAATTATTGCATTGAGGTGCTTTACCTTTTACCCAAGTTTACTCCCTTGTGTTGGTGTTTTAATGCTTAATAGAATGACTATAAGCTAGGTGACGCTTATAGAGGAGGCGTGGCTTTGGAGAGCATCCTAAAGGGAGGGTGGGATCTTGTTTTCAAAGCTAATTTGCTATTGCTAGCCTCTCTGAAACTGCCTACTCTACCTTTAACACGTTTTACACTTTAACTGCACTTTATTAATACAATGGGCCAAAATCACAGATCTAAAAATACTTTAGCCTCACCAGTGCCATTTAATGCACGGCAAATGCATTGAAATGTTATAGCCGTAATGCATGGACAGCGACGGGTATCATAAATTTAGTTCTGACCGTTTGTGATTTGTGAAGTGCTACATAGTTCTGAATAAATGCCTAATGGGCCAAGCTTAAGTGTTATCATAAGTTACTTTGATGGCAGGAGCTGGCCTCGTAAATTTAGCTTAAAATAAAATGTTTCCAAGAGGTCTTGATGGCACTTTGCTCTCCCGCGTGGCAAATAACAACCCCTGGCATGTGCCAAATGTATCCGAACATCAGAGGGGCTTTCCAAAGCTGGACTACAAACTGCAACACTGAATCCATTTGCAGGAGTACGTTTTCAGTGACTGTTCACTTCAGTGGCATTTCTTTAAACCGGATTATCTGGAAATGGCACAAGCACGTGTTATGTTTAAATACTTTCTTGAGCGAAACAGGAAGTTGACGCTTGTACTGGATTCCTGTTGTTCCATGATCAGTTTTAACAGCTGAGTCACATAATTGGTTTTGACAAAATCACATTTTCTTTTAAACTGACCACCTGATGTGCAAACATCAGCTGTTAACAATATAATCTCATATTGAGACGTTACTGTCACGCTTTACCATCGTTCTGTCATTTATGATCTTTCATGCAATACTCATGAATTGGACATTGTGTAAATAAAGGGCACTACTGCTGAGTTCAAAGGCACATCTGCTGTGCCTCAAGTGTGGACTTAGAGCCTGCAGAGAGAACTTTGGCAAGCACAGCTGCGCTCTGATTGGTGGATGGCAATATGATGCTCAGGGCTACTTTGTTGAGTGTTCAGTGTACTTCCTGTGTGTGGCAATACCTCAATGTACATTGTGACAAAACATTACGTAGCTAACAGGAACGGTTCTGCCTCTGTCCAAGTGCCCTTCAAAGATGACACGTGTAATTCAAGGTGTTTGGTGCAGCACATACCAAATGTTTCTGTATGTGTCTGGCACCAAGTCAAGTTCAAGTGCCAAAGTTACAAGGACAAAAGGCAGTCCGATTGGGAGTCCCTAATACCATGCACCCAGCTAACAGGGAATGTTTTCAGAACATTGGCTAACGGTCTTTAAAAGTTCTCAAAATAACGTTCTTGCAGTAACAAGTTGAATGTATTAAAAACGTTTTAAAAATGTTATGCATTAAAAAGTTTGAATAACGTTCTTATAACCAAGCAATAATGTTAATAAAACAGCGGAATAATTGTACGTTTTGAACATTCCTACAACTGTCAAAATAATATTTTTAACGTTTTTTTTACTTAATGGAAACATTAGGGAAACGTTCTTGAAGCTTAAAATTGTTAGCTTAGCATGTGTTTATGAAACTTTATGAAAATCAGAAACTGATTTGCTGCAGGGCGTATAAAATTATCACCTTCTCAAAGGTGTGGCTTCACTAGCCAAAATTCAGCTTCATCAAGTTACAATTCTCTCTCTTTTAAGCCCATTTGTGTAGATAATGACTTCATTTCGTATGTCTGGAAGAGGGTGAAAGGTTTTGGCTCGGACCGCAGTCACCCCCAATGGGACTTTCTTGTGTGTCCATTCTTTTATGTGATGAATAAGTCCCTGACAAGAACGAAATTTCATTATTGTCATTATTTGCTCTTATGACTTCACATTCCTGTGGCATGAGTCTGTGCAGCAGTCATGCCTTTGAAATCACCTTGTGTATCCTAACAGAGTTATCTGGACTCTGGCAATGACGAGGATTTGTGAGGAGGATGCTCTCTGAAATTTCTGGCTCTCCCTGTGCTTATGTTGCAGATGAATGATTTACTGATTCTAAGTCCAGATTTCACCCTCACATAGCCTTCAGCTAGCAATTTAAATGTCTGTTTCTTTATGCACATCACTGTTTGCTCCGTCGAGAGTTGACTTTGAAATAAATCTATACATGCACTTTACACAGATAAGAGAATACATTAGACATTACATCCTATATTAAAGGCCTATAAATAGATCTCTTTTCTCCCTCTATATGAAGCTAAATGTGTGTGTGTGTGTATGTGTGTGTGTGTAATCTATACTTTAAAATAGAGGGCAGATAGAATGTTTATTTCTTGCAAATTAAGGCTGATCATACTGTAAATTCATCAGGTCATAGGTCATAGTCATATGTTTTTCAATTTGAGGCTTTTTCTGTCATCGTTTTCAATGCTGCATCAGCTTAAAGATTTACAACAATAAACTACATCTAATTGAACAGACATCTATCCCCTACAGCCTCATTCTGATTGGCCCAAAATTATATATGCTGTGTAGCCTGACTACAGTCCATAAGTAACACTGAGTGTTTTAGTAAGTTCCACATACACACAGATATCCCCACAGGCTTCATGACCCTGGTTTTGCAGGATGGATTTGGAAATCCCTCAGGTTGTGGTAGGCTTGGCTGTGCTGTTGGGTGCTGAATAACCCCTGACCTCTCTCGCAGGGGTTGATTACTGAAGGATGGAGGCCAGTTGTGACACCAACAGGGTCATTTCGGAGGCCCGATCCAGCTGCCTCAGCACAGCCTCATCCAGAGATGAGGTCAATTAACCGAATGTTTCCTTGCCTTCTTCAAATCATAGAGAAAGTTGTTACTGTCAATCGCAGTTAAAAGAGTTGATAACAAATATTTTGACTATCAGATGCAGTTATATACTGTATACCAATTTTAGATTGTATAAACATTTCCCTAATGTTTCCATTAAGTAACAAAAGCATACATTTTATTTTTCATGTTTCATGTTATTTTTTATTTTTCAATATTACAGACTGTAAATTCTGTAATATTTGTAAAACGTTCCACCCACAACTTAAGAATAACATTTTGATATATAATGTTAGAAACATTACTGCAAGAGTGTGTTTGATAGCCTTGAGAGAACTATTAGAGAATGTTAGCCAATGTTCTGAGAACATTCCCTGTTATCTGGGGAAAAGTGTTTAATTTTTTAATATTTTTATTCATGTTTGTGTAAGTGTAAATGGAAAACAAATAACTAAACAATTTCCATTTCGAATTTTCAGAGTGGGGACCCTGAGATATACAGAAAGAATACTGTATTGATCTGACCAATCAAACGTTGTTATTTGGATGACTGTCTGGTTTGGCCTATGCCTTTGTTTTTTCTTTCTGGCATTAGTTTCTGTCTGCTTTGTAGTTCCACTTTATCTCCTGCCCAGACACATCATGTACCCCTGCTGACCTAAAGAACAGGCCGGACAGTAATGGCGCCATGGCAACATGCTGATGACTTTGGGGGGCTAGACTGGCATTTGTTGGACACACTGCCTTGCTCCATTTTCCTTGTTCTCCCCTTCCTCTCATGCAACACACTCCCAAAGTGCTTTACAAGGTGTGATGAGCCCAAACCACAACAATGGAAATCTGAGATAAACAGTCAGCTGTAGTCATTAATCATCCTTCAATCAATCATTGTCACCCCTGCTGCTCAGCAGGCCTCGCCCGGCAGCCACTAAGAATGCTGGGTAATGAGGGCTGGAATCATCCTGACACCTCACTCATCTTTGAGAACTAGAGCATACTGTATGCCTGCAACATTTTACCAATAGCATGATGAGATGATTCTGTAGCTTAACTGTTAGAGCATGGTGCTAGCAATGCGAGAGTCATGGGTTCGAATCCCTATAAATTGATGCTGTTGCTTTGGATTCAGGTTTCTTTCAAAGGATTCTGATTGGAACAGAATGTTTTGGTATGATTGATTTTGTATAACTGATAACTATAAAAACAATAATCTCAAGATTTCCATAAGGATTTCACGTGTTTAGACTAAAGAATTCCACATCTTTTGATTGGAACTGTCACACAGAGGAGAGACTCCGTTTTCGTCTAGTCTGAAACACCAAAATAAGGATTTTGTTTATGATCAAACTCTAATTTGAATTTTTAGTAAAACCTTTAAAATGATGGGAATCTATTAATATGCAGAAATTTGCAGAAGTGATCCATAGACAGTGGCTCTATTTCCAGCTCCCTGGAAATTGCTGGAAAACGAAATGTAAAATGTCTGAATCGTGTCTAAAAATGTTTTGAAGTCTTGTGTGCTTGGTTTAATTTGTGGTGTGTTGTAAGATTGTAAGAAATCTCTGTGCTTGCAGACCAGCAGATACTGGTCAAAAGGACAGCGCATGAAATGAACAGTAATCCTTAGTGCTGGGAACGGGTCCGCACACCAAATGGGAATTCCATCAGAAATTTCCGGACCATTTATTATTTATTGTGTCCCTGTGATGACTGGAGTACAGGTGATGCGGGGCAAAATGTTGGAAATGGAAGAATATCACAACGGATTAAATTCAAAGGTCAGGATCAGTCAAGCAGAAATACAATGTTTAGAAAATATAAACGTCATCATTTCAAAACATGATACGCATTTACCTTCAGCTAATGTTCTGCAATAATCCACACTTATGCTAAAATCGCACCCCTACGTCGTCCGTGTTATTTGAAGGTTTTATCTTACACATTTATATACATTTTTAGCGAGATAGATCTTAAATTAACTCTTGTTGTGATCATTTAAGTTAACACTTTATTTAATTATCTCAAAGCATTAAACTAAAGTACAATTTCATGTGGTGCTACACAGAAATTACACGCCTTTAATTTTTAGAAACATTTTGTTTTCAGAAGGATACCCATGACGCTCACCAATCACCCATTGGAAGGCAGAATCAACAGAGCAGTCCTCAGTTTTTAAAATTCTAGTTTTGGAAGCTTCCACTCAGAGATTTAGATCTCTCACTGGTTTGGAAACCAAGCGTTGTGGTTTTGGAGATCTGCTTGCCTGGGATGCTGTTTTCCCGACATTTAGCCAGGGTTAGAGCATCCCTAGTTTATGAGGCCATGTCACATTTTTTGGTACGACTGCCTTTGATATCTTAGTAGCCTTGGCGTTTTTGGTAAACCGTCACACGGATTCTGTCTGTCTAGTTCCATTTTACAGGCCTATGGTATTCATCAGTCTCAGCTCATCCCTGCCAGCTAGTCCAGCTTCCTCCTCAGGAATGTGCTGTCCTCCACTCTTTTCTCTTCTATATCTTCTTTTACTCTGTGGCAGGACAGCACACACTTTCATTAAACTTCAGACGTTCGTTTTTTAATTAAATTAAAATGTGACTGGAAACAACTTTCTCCTATCTGTCATTTTTGTTATTCTTCAGTTCATTCTCCTCTCCGTCTGCTCTTAAAGGTACATGGGAGGCGTTTCAAGGAAGCACATTTGATTACTAGCCATTTGGTTCTCTGGAACCTATTAAGAAAGTATATTAAGTGTGTTCCCACACAGTGTGATTTGTAGTAGGAACTTTAACCCCTAACTAGCATCGCAGCTTTGGTAGATGCAGAGCCCTCACAGGAAAGTGATGGCTTGGATTGAGATAGTTCATGTTAATGTTGTTGTTTTTGGCATCTGGCTGTTTTCTTCCCCCTCACGGTGATAGTTTTATTCTCTGTAGCTTTGAGATGTGCTGCATTCATGGCAAAACCACCACAGACCTTTCAGGTCAACATTTAGCATCACAGTGAAATCTTCCACTCAACAAAAAAAATATCTGTTGAGCAATCTACTTTAAATTCATTAACTCAGAGCTTATAGCCAAACACGTTACAAAGACCCTGAAAAGCTACAGTCATGAAAATAACTTGGGAAGTAAATGATACCTCATGTTAAGGAGGGGCCTACAGTTACACCAAGATACAGGAGGCTTTGAATCAGTGGAAGATGTGTGTATTGTGACAGGCGGCTGCTTTGTCTGCATAAACAGAGGCTTGTGGGTAAAAGAGCTTTGGGGCAGTGAAGCGTTGACACCTCCAGCTGTCTGTGTCCTATTCTCACTCATTATTCCTTTACCCTGTTGCATTCCATCCTGACCACTTTCTTTGTTTCTTCCTGCCTCACTTTGACCCTCTTCTTCATGCTTGATCTTCACCCATTATCCATCGTCTCTGCCAAATCAAACTCCGGAGGTCAGAGAGGTACTGGCAGCCTCTCCTCCTCCTCCTCTTTTTAGGCTTCAGTAGCTGATGATCTTCCCCTCTTTCCTCCTCCACTCCACTTCTGAGTGCTCCTCGCTGCTCTCAGCTGCTCTGACAGCTTTAGGGAAGTTATAAAAAGTGTTGATTGTGCGGAAAGGGAAAAGAAGTGATGCTGTGGCTGAATTTCTTGGCCAGGGAATATTTTAGAGTCTGGTTTTTATTATTTTCCACACTCAACCTTTTTGTCCTTGAAGACTCACAGTTTCAGAGCGAAGTCTGTCTGCTCGATGTTTCCGTATTTAACAAGCGTGACAACAAGCTGGTTGACAAACCATCCGGGTATATCAGAAAAATGTGAAGCAGAAAAAAATAGGAAAACGCTTGTCTTTACAAGCCATGGAAATCTTATTTATATATTTGGTATACCGACCGTGAAATCGCTAACTGTACGTTACGAGACGATTTCATCAGTTGTCATTCACGTCGCAACATCTTGCATAGACGTGCTCCTCGCCAGAGTAAATTGGTTACAACTGAGCATATAAAACATAAAGAGAGCAGAAAATTTTACCCGTAAATGTTCTGCTGAAAGATGCCAGCTTTCCTCAGATTGTTCCTCAGTCTGTTAGTGGACAGGAGCTGCCAGACGGCTCAATCAGAAACGTTCATACGTAATTAATTTGTAGAGCGTCTGCAAAAGTGCAGTGAAGGCAGTTTGCCGGCTGAGCGAGAGCGAGCTGTGGCATTTTTAAACTTGAGATGTCTGTAATCTTAGCCCACAGGCTGTGCTCTGCAGACCAGAAGTCTTCGTCATTTCAAATTAGCCTCCATGTCTTGCCAGGAAACATTTTCGTTTTCTCATGTAGAGGTGCTTGTACATGCTTGTGTTGTGTGATTGTTTTAAATAACACTCGTTTAAAAATTAAAATATGCTGTCAGTGTCATGTTCAGTGGCCACATTGACTTGTACTGTAAACCTTATGTTCTTTGTGTGTGTGTGTGTGTGTCTGTAAGAATTACTGGGCTGGAATACAAGTCAGTTTGTAACTTACATTATTAGTTATGCAAAATTATTACATTGCAATTAGATTTGCACATTATATTTGGCAACTGCAGAACAACAAATGAATTAATGAATCAAGTCTCTATAACCTCAATACATAAAACCTTATGAAGCTTTCAGCTTGCCTTAAAAAAGTTAGTCTCTCTCTGACTCTCTCCTTCATGGACTGATGACTGAGGCATCACTTGTATAGAAGTGAAATGTCGCCTTGCTCACACCATTGCTTTGAGAGAGCAGTGTGTGTACATGTACGGACGGTCCTTAGATGTCATTCTGGGAAAATGCTGATGTCGCAGATAAGAGATGTGTATAAAGTGAAAAGGAAACAATAACACACAGTGGTGATTCACAGCCAGACCTCTGTGGTCAAATAACAACCCAGCATATCAGAGTTATAGAAGCTGTCCAAGAATCCTACTGTTTTCCTCCTGCTCAGTGTTTCCCTTCTCCTCTGGTCTTAACTGTTCTTTTATAGATCCCTCGTTCTTTCCCTTCTCTGAGACCTGGTCTATTTTGAGCAGAATTCATGCTGTGGGGAGTAACCTTTCAGTTCTGCTCAGGTGGAATTGGATATGTTTGCGATTTATATTACATAAGCTTCCCTTTGTCCTTATCGGTGCCAAATATAGTGATACTGACCCCATTATACCCTTGAATGAACACTGTGCTTTCTAAGAACCGCAGCTTGTTGTGCAAATACTATTTCTGGTCCATCTCCCTTCCTAAACCAACACCTATCGACACCACATGCGTTTCGTATTCTGTAATGCTCTCAGCATAATGACTGTTTTTAATGGTGTCATTTTATGGTCACACCGTGTAACTGTTTAATGAAAAAGGAAGATTCTGTCTGAGGAAGCTGGTGTGCAGAATGAGCTGAGGGCCATGAGCCGGAGGAGAGTGTTTATGGCAACCCCGTAATTCTGCCTTCTGATAAAGTTGTAGTAATCCAGCAGTTAAACCTTTATCATTCCTCATTTATCATTAACAATGCTTAAAAAAGTGAGTTACTTAAAGTGACTGATGTAGTTTAATTATATAAAAGCAATTGTGTAAATATTTGCTATTCGTAATATTTTGGCAATATCTTTTCTTGTTTTCTAGGGTTTTGAAGTCTCTGTTATTGTGCATTGGTAGATACAGGACGTTATCATGTGCGCGTGGGTTTTATATAACTGCACCCCTCTGACATATCGCCAGAATCAAACTCAAAACAGATGCATTGTGTACTTTCTCAAATCATCTTATATTTAAAGTTTAATAGTAAATGACCTGACACAAAGACCTATTGAGTGGTAATCATAGAAACTTCTGAAGAGAAGACAACAGAACTACAGAAAAGCTATACTGTAGCGTTTATGTACATGTAGTGAGGGGAGGAGTTTAATTGTGCGGGTTGCCAGGTCTCCAGGATTCCTCCTGTCTCAGCAGGGTTTGTGTTCTTTGGAGCGGTTCCTGTCCAGATGTTCCTTTTTGAGCCACTGTAAGCGATACCTCCTAACGCAGTGTAGCTTTTCAGAGCCAGACCTAACACCCACACAACACCTTGTTTCTATAAGCAGAATCAATACGTAATGATATTCCATCCTTTATGATTCATGCACCACTCCATCTCAACCTTTTCACAAATTATGGCAGCCAGAGTAATGTTTTGCGTGGGAAAATGTAGCCAAATAGATAGTCAGAAGATGTGCCATCAGCCTCTCTCTCCCTTTTTTCTGCTAATATATGACAAACATTATATTGAACTGTGATATCTAGGGTTTAGTATTTTTCACCATTTATGCATCAATGGCACATACACTCATCATTTCACTGTTATATTCCTGATATTTAATGTTACTGTTTGATTACTTGAGAAATTTTGTGTCAAATCTACCATGTTTGTTTTCTTACATAACTAAACCTGTTATAAGTATGACCTGTTACAAGTTATATTTGGTTTCTTCATGACGTTTAAATGGCAAATGGGCAAAAAAATATGACATATCTCACTAAGTCATAATGAAAATGCAAGAGCTTGTAAGAATGACCATTTGAGGACCTGTGGAATAGTTTGCATGAGCAGCTAAAAATAAGTGGTATGGATAACTTTGAAACAATGCAGCACAAGTGGCTTCTATTTGCTTGTTGTTTGGATGAGGTTTCATTTAGCCATCAATATTTGTCATGACTCACGATCGAGAGAGAGAGAGAGAGAGAGAGAGAGAGAGAGAGATGCAGTCCCTTTCCCATTAAAAACATGCCGATGACGTGACAGGCTGAAGTTGACTTTCTTAATAGGTCAATCTCTTTGTCATAATAAATATGGGAGCTTTTTGTTTGAATAGCTGCCAAGGTTTCTTTGAGATTAATTTATGTGCCTCTCATGTTTCTGCCTCAACTCCAGCACACACACACATACATTAAAAAAGAAAAACATTAAACAATAAGAACATGAAAATGAAAACAGGCTACAAAAGCACAAACACACATGCGTCCACACACAAACCGGTTTCATGTATCCAGTAACATATTTAAGGCTGGACATGGGACCTTCATTTTGTTTAAACTGTTTTGCCAACACTTATCTGTTGGTTTAGTGTGGTGAGAGCCCTGAGGCATCCCTGGCAGATGGTGGAGATCATCGTCGTTCCATTGTGATGAAGTCAACTCTTGCTTTGGTCTTTAAATAGTCCTCTGTTGTAATCCTGCCATTGTTCTTACAGTGGACAGTCACATCACCAAACATACAGAGAGCCAAATGCAGTCCAAGTTTTCCTGTCATATGTTCCCGTCCCTTCATCCTGCAGCCGGCGCAGGGTTGACTCACCTCACTACAGGGGTCCACAGGCGGCTGTTTAGGGTTTCAACAGTGTCCCATAAAAACTAATCAATGTCGAACAGGCTCCTCAACAAATGGAAAGAATGAGGAAGACAAAAATTCGCTTTAAAATTTCACAGCTAACAGGGAGCGTTCTCAAAGCGTTCTCTCAAAGTTATCAAAAAACAACGTTGTTAGCGAGGTTGTTAGTGTGTACTAATAATTTTACAAAGATATTTGTCTTTTGAAAATGTCTTTATGTAGGTACTGGAATACAAAAATGCAACATAACAGAATTGTGCTGGATTGTGTTACTTGTTCCAGTCTAAACAAAGTAATATAAAGTATTGCTTATGTAACATGACGTGTTAGCTATTAGTTACATTCCCAGAATCATCATCCACATTCCTCGTTGTTCCCAAAACAACAGTTTGATTGAATTATTTTCAATTTTTCATGTCCATATCAACATGAGTTCAAAATGGAGGGCCGGACATGTTTGTGTGCTAATGAAGTTTGATAGGAGAACATACATATAGTGGAGTCAAAATCATAACATGAGGCTTTAGGGGAGTTCCACTGAACCAATAAGATGTGGCGGATGGAGTTTCCATATTTCTGCTTAACGTCTCCATTGCAGGTGGGTTTTAAAGACCCCGCGCCACAGCCTCACCACGGCATCCCGTCTCGGCAACAACAGGTGGGTGAGACGGGTTCTCTATTCTTTTTTTATGAGGTTCCTCCTCTCTGTCTGGGCGGCAACACGAGACGTCGAAAGTGCCCTTTGCACCAGCAATAAATAGTGGCTTGCAAGCGAGGCAGGGCGCACCCACATACTGCCGGCTTTTTGGTCTGTTTTGTTTTTTTACCGCGGAGCGATGAAATATAATCTACGCTACAAACAGTCCACGCCTCACTATAAATGAAGTCTTTGTGTTTTTGAAGTTCTAGATATAGAATTACGTAACTGAAGATTACAGTAAAACGGCTCTGATTCACAAAGCCAGCTGGCCAAATTATTTACAGGCTAAGATTAAGATGTTGCCTTTCTATTCAGTGACTTATTCATTTCATCCCATCAGTTTCAAAACGTTGCCCTAAAGCCAGTCCTGATCTGAGATACGTAAGCCATATTTTTCAGGTCTCCACCAGACCTGCTTTGGAGCTTCAAACTTCCTTCAAGAAACACGAGCTATTACAGTACGCCAGAAAAAAGCCAGACACCCACCATCCATTTCATGGCAAAAATACTAAAGAAAACCAGTGCAGAGTTCAGCTCCGTCAGAGGTTTGCCAGTATTTAGTGAGGAATCTGAAGCCTCCGTTTTGTTTTTACCACAGTGAATAGTTTCAGCAGAATTGCGATGTAATGGCTATTATAGAAGCCAGCGACTGTTTTGAATTATTCTGAAATCTCCCTTATTAACACGCTGGATGTCAGATGAGAGTAATGGCCAAGAAGGAGGAGGGGCCGTGAGAAGCAAAGGGACGTTTAGCCGCTAAATGACAGATACTTAACGCCATAAGACGTCTCGGCACAGGCAGTCCGAGAAAGGTGAGCAATGCCTGAGTGAGCGTCCAAAGCTCAGGTAATCCCCTCCAAACCGGCGGGAAAATAAAACCCTGGCGGGAAAATAACCAGACCTGAAGACGGATCGCTTCAGATGTGTCACGCTCACTGTTATATACAGGAACAATGAGAAAACGGAGCTTTTGTAATAATAACAATAATGAAAATAATAATACAACAATTGTAATAATACATCACAAAATATATAACATTCTGTGCGCTTTATATATTTATATAATTATGTTAGCGTTTTGATGAACTGGCCCACCGCTTCCCAAATAGTTTGAATAATAGATTAGACTGAATATTTTGCTTCATTTTTTCATGTTTGTTTGTTTGTTGTAATTCAGAAATTCAGCCGTAGCTATAAATATCTGCCACGTCTTGGAGTTTGGATGTTTTTATAGATATATCATTTCTCAAACAATGCTAATAAAATTGGCTACGTATGACGATCTGTATCGGTATCAAATCCCATTGAAGTGCATTCTGTCAGCAGTGACGAGCAACATGTCTGTCTGTCTGTCTAAGCGAAACACAATCCATCTCTCCACGACACAAAGTTTCCATACACTTACATTTTCCACTCACTTTAACTGCCACACAAAATGTTTGGAGGTGCATCACCCCGCATCCACTTGGCCAATCAGATTATCACACAAAAGTGCTAATAGTTTTTTCTGCACGAACGCCAACTTTTAATTAGACCAAAGTAGGGCGCATCCTCAGGAGACATATTTTACCCTCTCTGCTATTCAGAGCCTTGACTCTCAAACTCTCAGCCTTGCTGAGCCTGATTGAGGCTTAGCGCCTGTTTTTCCCCTGTCAGAGAGAGCAGAGGGTGAGATGCGGATGAGTAAACATCCCTCGTTTTTATTTAGGGGTTCAAATCCTCTCCGCAGGATAATTGGATGTGCTTTAGCTATTTTAAGGTAGTGTGTGTTTGTCAGTGCAGTGGGGACAGTAAAGAGCTTGTTGGTGTTGTTCTGGTACCTAAAAATAAAAGACCTCCTTCCCTTTGGCCCTATTACTTTTCATAATATCCAGTTGTGAATGTGAATACTTGCACAAGTGAGTGATAGTATTTATTCCCTTGATGATATGTTGTGCATGTGTACTTGCTCTGTGTATGTGTGTTTGTATGTGTATGTGTGGTCCTGGTATTCATTACATTATGTTGACCAGTTGTCCCCACACATATAGTAATACCAGTAGATTTTGACCTTGTGGGGCCTTTTTTAAGGAAACGAGCTTCTTTTTTGAAAATAATAATATAGCAGAAAGTTTTCTGTGATGGTTAGGTTTGGGGTAGGGCTAGTTTATTAGGGAGATAGAATATACACTTAGTACGGTATAAAAACCATTACATATATGAAATACATTTTATTTAAATTACATATTTAGATCACCATCTAAATGAAAAGTTGAACGAAAATCATAGAAATTTGACAGTGTGGTCAACTAACAGTGTGGTCAAAAATAGTGTTGAATCTTAAATATGTGTTTTTCATTTAACATTATGGTGATTGTTTAATAGCTTTAAAGATTTTAAGGCTTTTGGATTTATTTCCAGATTTTCGGTGTGATCTCAGACCTTTGGACTCACTGTACTGTATGTATGTGCCCACATGTGCTAAAGTGTGTGTGTGTGTGTGTGTGTGTGTGTCGGGGTCTCGGGGCCAGTGAGGGACAGCTGTAAGGGTTGTGAATTGTGAAGGTTATGATCACAGTGGTCTCATAAGGACTTTATTTCTGCTCTGCCCAGCCCCCCCTCAGTCCACAGACAGGTGGGCCTTGGGTTTAGTTTCAGAACGGTCACCCCTCCCCCTGTCCTCTTTTTCTGTCTCTTTTCATTTCATGTAACTGAAGTCATCAAATGAATAACTTTATATGTGTGCTTCCCACTGTGAAAGGTAATAGGTGGGCTGGACAGTCAATCGCTTAACATTGCCTGGCTGGTAAATCACAACACATTCAGCCTCACTCACCATCACTGTCCCGTTCTAACAGTGTATGGGACTGATCTGGATGATTTAGATTCAAATTTAGATTTTGTGTTCCGTGTGTGTACACGTGCCAGCATTTGTTATTGTTGGAATGGATGTTCTTGCTTAGGCATCGGCATACTCTGTGAGAGTGTGTGTGGTAAGTCCTGGGTTTAGTGTCGCTGATGTTCCCCATAACCTCCTCTTGAGTGAAATTAGGGCAGCCAGACTTTTTATGAAGGGGTTGTGTGTTCAGTAAGACAGAAGCGTTATTGTCCAATTCTTCTGTACTGGACATCTGTAAATGTGTTTCTGGGCCTTTTATGTTATTCAACATCTGACATTCCTAATTATTATTGTCTTAACCAATCAATCACTGACTTACTCTCCAAAAAAAACACTTCAAAATTAAGTTGGACCCTCATGTTTAAAGCCCGTTAGATTGAAGATAGAACAAAACTTTCACTGTATAAAAAATATATTTTTGAAGAATGAATAACTGATGGGAGATTCTGTTTATAATTTTCCTGTATACAATGAATAATATACAGTAAACTACAAATATCTAGAAATGTCTACACATGTCTATCGTTTGTTATACTAAACGCTTGTTGATTAATACTATTATTTATGTAGAAAAACGAACTACTGAGATGGTTATACTCATAACTATATGCTGTTTTGAACCTGTTTTAGTTACTGTGAAATTGAGTCAGATTCAATGAGTTACTCTGTGGTTGTCTAATGGAAATAAGATGTTTTTAATATGCAAGAGCTGAGCGCAGCAGTACTTAATGAAAAGCTTGTCAGCCATCAGGTCACAGGATGTTGTTAAATGTCAGCCGTGGTAAATGTGACTTCAAGAGGATCCTAATTTAATTTTCAAACCCTCCACGCTGAAGTGCCTCCATTGGTTGGTGAGAGAGATATATTACTTTTCTATCAGTGTTAATACAACTCAATGGGAAATGTCGCAGACTTTTATTAATATTTCTGAAATGAATTTAGGTTTGAGGAATTCACTCGCTTTACCTTCGAGGTCAGTTTAAAATTGAACGGTTTATAAAAGACGTTTTTCGGACTCAGGTCTGGAGGTCTTGTTGGTGATGCTGCATGTCATCTTATGAGTAATTAATCTCTGTGTTGCGTTGAAAACTGCTAAACCAAGTGCCCTGGCAGACATTTACATTGATATAGTAAAAATAAGCAAACCAGGAGGTCATTAAATATGGTTTTAAAAAAAAAAGCCAAACCATTAATATTGTAGTGTTTTCCAATACAAATGATTGATAACAAAATCATTTATATGCTCTTGCATATTTCTCCGACATGCGACCTGCTTTGGGATATAGAAGATTTGAGTTGTACATTCTCAATAATTAAAACCTTGCGTTTGGTTTTCCATCATTTGACAACAAGCTGTTTTCAAGCACTAATCTGTTCTCTTATTCTGCTTATTGTGCTGGCACAGCGCTGGGTTTGACATTTCGGTGCTGAATGCTTAAATGTGTTTCTCATCGGAGCGGGACTGCGAGCCTCGCAGAGCTTCACGCATGCTTCCCCTCGAAATTGGGAAGCACGTCTGTGCAAAAAAACACAAACAAATGTTCGCCACCAAGCACGTTCAAGTTGTTGCTGACAAACCACCGACGTACATGACGTGCATAAATCGAGCGACATGTTTTTGGAATTAAAATGTTACAAAGCATTTCAGAAAAGGTCTGCTGAAAAAAACTGGATCTTTTTCCTCATTAATGTCTGTTTTAAAAAAGCGCACTGTTTGCGTTGTGATACCCACCTAACAGGGAACGTTCTCAAAATGTTGGCTAATGTTCTCTAAAGTTCTCTCAAAGATATCAAAAACATTTTTGCAGTAACATTAGAAGAACTTTTTAATGGTATAGCATAAATATCAAAAATTTGATTTATATGTAGTTAGTGGAATGTTTTAAAAATGTTACTGAATTAAAAAAATGTATAACCAAGCAATAATGTTAATACAATATCTAAAAAAATGGACGTTTTGAATGTCTCTAAAACTTTTCAAATAACATTTTTACTGTTTTTGTTATTTAATGAAAGCATTATAGGAACATTTTTAAAACCTAAAATTGTTGTGTGGATGGGTACATACTGAGGTTCAGATGTGTTAGCAGTAGAAAGTTGCTTCCAGAGGAACTCTTGGCAGAAGCAATGAAACAGTCACCTAAGAAAAGCTACCAGTTTTTGGCACAACGTGTGCTAAGGTTTGGTTTCTCAGCTTTCTTTCTGGAGGCCTTTAAAACTTTTTCTCTCCTCATTTTACTAGCTGAGTGTTTTCCCTCTTCTATGTAAAATGGTTTCATTACTAGCCCTCGTATTCAAGCGGTGCAGATTTGAACCAGTTGTTGCTGTAGTTGTGAGGCAATGTTGCTAATCCCTTTCACAAACACATACGTTAGAGATCGCCACACACTTTAAATCTATTCTTGCTAACATCAACATCACATCATCTCTTCTCTTTCTGCAGCGTCGAAGGCAGAAGCCTTGCTTATTTTATTTACTCTCACTGTCTGGGTTATAATTAGCAAATGTATCAAAAACAAAATCTGAGGTGGTCTGTTGAGCCGAAAAAATGCTACATTAAAACCACAAACGTAAGAAAGTGAACCGATAATCTCGCTGGTTTCCTGAAACAAACGATCGTGATTGTTTTGAACAGTATCATTCAGACACAATGCTGGCAGCACAAGCTGATCATTTGTCACAGGCTAAACTGAAGCAGAGAAAGCTAATGGCATGCTAGCAGGAGATGAATGCTGAGAGACAGCTGATTGATGATTGGGTCTGTTCATTGGCTGCGTAGTTGCAACTCCACTAACGGGGATCTCGGAATGTTTTTTAAAAGTTCCTTTAAAGTTACATTTACGCATTTGGCAGATGCTTTTATCCAAAGCGACTTACAGTTCATTCAAGTTGTACGTTTTATCAGTGCATGTGCTCCCTGGGAGTCGAACCCATGACCTTTGCGTTGCTAGCGCAATGCTCCGCCATTTGAGCTACTGGAACACTTGCAATAACTGAGCTACAGGAAGTTCTTGCAATAAGAACTTCTTTAATAAGAACCTTTTAATTTAATGTTATATAACATATATAAGAAGCGTTATTGTTAAGTTGTTAGTGGAACATTTTAAAAATGGGAACCGTTTTTACCACCTTAAATTGTTAGCTGCTCCCACCTATTATATATTACTAACCTATACACTTAACCCCTCTTACACTTTATCATGACCCCCTGGCCACAGAGCAAGGGTGCTTGTCAAGTTAGATTAGGTTTGCACTTTGTTGGATTTGAACCCTAAACCGAGGATAGGAATACTATACTGCATGTCGCATGCAAAGATTCCAAACTTGCAATGTGATAGGATGTATGTGGCCAACAACAAGGTCAATGATAACATCCATGTAACGTTTAGGCAATGCTGGCAGGGGGTATAATGTGAAATTAGATTTGTTTACCAATAACAGGAAAATGAAAAAGAGAATGATTTTATGATACACATTTGCTGCTTTTAGACTTTTTAATGACCCGAATGAATATCTTTCTCTCTGTGATGTCATTGAAGAAGCAGTGTTTGTACCACTGTTGTGTTTTACATTTTGTGTTTTAGAGTTCTCTTGCTAACTCACTATATTTAAAAATAAAACAGAAAGCAACAATACGTTTTATGCAGTTTAGAAAATTCTGTCTGAATGTGTATAATACAGCCAACACAACTAATGATCTCTGACTGCTGTGTAATCTTTGAACGTGTAATTTTTGCCTCGTTAAGAACGCTGACATTTTAAGAGTGCACAGGGAACCTTGTGTTAGATGTTTATGATCCTGACAGGTGAATCTGTGAGTGAGATGTAACTAATTAAACAGTATTGATTAGTTTGGCTTTACAAAGACAGTTCCACATAGTATTTCTCTTGAAAGATGTCTTTCTAAGACAAAAACATTATTTGACAAGTTTATATAAGACCGTTTGGAAGCTCAAGGAAACGTTTTTGAAACGACTATAAACTATGAACTCAGTGGGATGGAATTGTCCACAGAGACACCAAGAGAGACGAAATAACATCAAGAGACAGACAGATAAATGAACAGCAGTGCGTTTGGGGCTGTTTGTGAGGGAACGAACCCCAGAGAAGACCCCCCCACCCCCCAAAACCCATTATTAATCACCCCCTCTGTTCAGCAATCCACCTAACTAGAGAAAGATGTGCGGCCCTTAACCTGCTAGCATTAGCTTTGAACTAGCTTCGTCTGGGCCTTCGGCCTGAACAACTACACGGTAAAATTAGAGCGAAGGCAAATGTAACAAAGTCAGTTTTTATACACAAGTTTATTTGCAACCCATTACATCAAAGCCCAGCACTCAGGCTGGGGAAAACAGTCTAATGTGTTACATTCTTCTGGCTATTGAAGAGGATTCTCAGAAGGAGAATGGTAATGAGGGACAGGCTGTGGAGTAAATTGAATTAGGCAGGGCGAGATGACTTGTAGTAAGAAATGAAATGTCATCCTGGCAGAGGCTGGAAATGTAAAACATGTGATTGTTAAACAGTGCGGTTCTAACGTCACCCCGTTTTTCCCCCCTTTTTTTCCAGCGTCTTCAAAACGCTGACTCCACTCACACGTTCAAGTGTGCCCCGCATAAATCACAGCCCACAGAGGGAGACGATTCCACTCCATCCAAAACACACACACACACACACATAAAAACATGTTTCCACTCGCTCTCTTTCTGAGATGAAACTGCTTTCACATATGTACACACTCGGGGCGTAGCGGTTCAGATTTCTCACGGCTCGGTTTGCATCACAGTTCTGTGGTTACTGTTTTAGTACGGTTCTGTAAATGTTCGATGCTGTACATGGCTGTTAGGGCGCACCAATTATGAAATCTGAGGCCGATATGATAACCGTCATTTTAGCTATCCGCTGGTATTTATTTTTTGAAATAGCCCTTTTACAAGCATGAAGCCATATGCTGCAACAAAATTCACCACGCTGTAAGATTACAGACGGCAGTTTACAGTCACAATGTTGACCGTTTATGGTGGAAAATAGATGTAAACAGTTTTGTTGACATTGTCAAAGATCATTTTGACAACAATGAAACACAGTGAGGTTTTAGCATTACACACACTGAAGATACATCCAGTACTAGCTTCAGTACTAGCTCATCCTGTTGTTTGCCCATAGAGTATGTATGTTTTGTTTAGGTTCAGGAATCTATAAAATCTGAATGGCCAATAACTAAGCATTTGATAGAAGATTTGCTGTTGCAGAATAAGCTATTAATGTGCACATATCTCTGAGTTCTTTAAATGGGTTTGTCACAGATTAGCGCTGCGACGAGTGATTCGAGATTTGCATCTCTTTCAGTTTCATGACTCAGCAATACAACGAATCGCTGTAATTACTTTGGAAAAAGGGCACCCAACCTTTGAAACACACTTAATACATTTTCAAAGGAGTTTTTAGGCGTGAATACTGATCTGTGGGTTGGGAACTGTAGAAAGATTCCCTGCCTTTCCGAAAGTTGAGCGCCAGTAGTTTTGTTCTTGTCCACGATCCCATTCAATTAACTTTGTCGGTGATCTACATTGTCATCGGTGTCATTACTGCACTTGCAGAGTAATGCAAAAAGTGCTTTAATTTTAGTGACTGTTATACTGTATGATTTATGCATTTGGCAGATGCTTTTATCCAAAGCGACTTACAGTACATTCAAGTTAAACGTTTTGTCAGTACATGTGCTCCCCTGGGAATTGAACCCACAACCTTTGCACTGCTAACGCAATGCTCTACCAACTGAACTACAGGAACAACTGTAGGGTATTTTTAATAATACCTGACAGGCAGTTCCTCAGTATAATAGAGACCAGTATAATCATTAAATTTAAAGCACTTTTTTGCATTTTTCTTTCCTTAGTGTATTGTTTTCCGTTTTGGATAAACTACTTGAGGAACTTTATCGGAGACACTGGCTTTGCTTAGTTGCTTTTTTGTAGCTTCTGACTCACTTTAAACTAAGTCACGTTACCGTGGGTCACAAACAACGTACGGTAAAACCACATTTTTGTGAAATAAATACAAAACTGCGATCCCCTCTCTCTAATGGAGACTGTAAACGTTAAAATGATTAGCGCTGGGATCCAAGCGCACAGAACAGATAAATAATCACTGAGTAAAAGTGAAACCGCGGTTCAAATCTTTGTTATGCTTTGGGTGGGGTGCTGGGTGGAAGGAGAGCCGCCTCGAGTTACTGTGAGGCGTGAGGAAGGCCGGATTCAATCAAATGATTGAAACCCTCAGTGAGGACTATAGTCCTAAACACAAGACACATTTGTTTCTGTCTATTGCTTTTATGTGATCATGTAGGACTATATTTACATGCCCGTAATTCCTCTATTTTGGTTAAGCCTTCATTCTGATTACGATGTCTACAGGCCTCAGTTATTGAAATATTTCTCTATGTATGTATCTGAATAAATAATCTTGTGATTCTCTACTGGAAATACTTGAGATACATGGTCTTCCCCCCTTTATACACTGTGTTTGACTTATTTTGGACAGTTAATCAGCTTATTACTTTTCATTCTCATTCATGAACAATACACAATAAAGGGCGTGTTTGCATAAACTTACTGAACATGAGCACATCCCTCATAACAAGGATTCTAACTGAGGCTGCCAAGACGGTGAGGGCATTGACTAAACCACATACTAATCTGACTCCCCACAGAAGTGTCCGGTCTAAATCACTGCTCTCCATAACTGCATCCTCCTGACCTGTGATTTGTGTTTCTACATCCCTCAGTGGATGACAAACAGTCCATTTTATTTACCCCAAAACTTCAATAAACATTTAAAGGTAGAGTAGGCAATTTCAGAGAGACTAGCAATAGCAAGCTAGCTTTGAAAATATAAGATCCCGCCCACTGTAATGAGTGATCTCCAAAGCCACGCCCCCTACAATAGTTCACGGAGGTATGCAAATACATAGTTTGAAAGGCAAATAGGACAACCTATCATTGCATTCAGGCCGAATGCAATGATTGGATGAACATTTTATGGTCCTGCTCCTTTCACAGACGATATAAAAATATATTTATACCACTTTATTCAGGATGTGAAGAGATTTTCAACCAGCATGCCAAAAATGTTTCCTGGTAAGAATACCTACCCCGCCTTTAACATTCTCAACTTGATTGAATGAAAAATTGTCTTCTGATGCCTTTTACATGTACGTTGACTTCGGACAGAGATAGAGTTTCTCTCCTGCATGTTCTCGCTGTATGTTTTCTAAGCACACGCACATATTGACATAGTGTGTTACACATGCTTTTAGGTGATGATATGCTTAAAAATTGAATATCCATCATGGTTCCCGGCCCGTGTTCTACTACACACGTACATAAACACTTATATAAACACACGCACGCCTCTGGCTCGTGTCTCCAGACATCCATTCTCAGCTCAGGGGGAGAGCACATATAGACTGACATGATCATCTGTCGCCACAGCAGGGAGATTTGAACGCCTTGCACACTTAGAGAGAGTAAACTCCCATACACCATGCCTGTTCATAATCGCTCACACGCAGCGCATAAAGAAACCGCATAAGTCTTGTCACTATTGCTGAAATATCAATACCACCCTGAAAACTTCGTCCAAAGAAGGAGAGAAACATCTGATCTGCTCTGAGTGGTTCCAAACCCTTTGGTGCTGTTGAAGTCAGCCATGATTTTTCCATTGCATGAGCGAAAAAGCTTCCCAGCCCAACGGGAGCAGGAGGGCTTTTTCATTTAGCCAGTGAAGGGAAAGACTGTGGCTTTCAAAGCAAACCATTTTGATAGTTAACACAAAGCCACTTTAAAGGGCAGCTGCGCCACTGACGTGAATAATGCTGTTTAATTTGTCTAATCTTAGCCCAAATGCAGGGTGAGTGTGTGAGTGTGTGCGTTTGTTACTATGTGTTTCATTCATCTGTTTGGCATTTATTTTTGTTGTTATAATCTGCAGTAAATAGTATATACTTAGTATAGTGATAATGTGTGTGTACTATACTCAATACGTGCCACAAAAGAACGATCGCGAGCGTTTTGCTGCGCGTTTTTGTGCGCGTTTAACCACGAATGTGCGTGAGATCGGATTCTGTGGCCTGGTGTGCCATTAAGTCTCCAAAAAGCAGAAAGAGACGCGTTGTTTTATGCTCCTCTGCGCTTTCATTTATGTCAGAGCTGTTGTTCACATGCTCACACTGATAGCAGAGAAGGGGGTCTAGAGAGGGAGAGAGGCTCGTGGAGTTGAAAGGCCCAGTTTTGGCACACGCAGAGTCAAACTGATGGAGGAGATGATTTTTGGTTTCTTTTTCAAGGCCACTGTAATTTACTCCAGCTCTATAAATCTCTCCGAATAATAAAAGAGAGAAATGCTTACATTCACTGTATGTATTTCGGAAACTATTTGCCAACGCCAGAGACTGTAAAACTGGGCTTCCTCATATGCACCGCGGTGATGGACATTTTAAAGGTTTCATTGCTAAAGCTTTTTGAACATTAACACAAAGCTTTACCTGAGGTTTCGCATCAATATCAGGTTTTGGGGAAATGAGAGGAGGTTGGTCTTGTTTTATTTGGCCGTTGCACTCTCGACGCATTTTTTACGTATTTACAACATTTTTATGGGTTTTCTTTCTCTTCCCTTTACAAATTGTGGCAAGTCTGTCCAACTTTATACTTTCTTCTGCCATTTTTCACCCTTCGGTTTCTGATTTCCAGTTTTACTGGCCGTAGCCAGTTTGTCATTTATAGCAGGTTTAACATTAACTGTTGTTACCAACAAGCTATAAAGCCCAAAAAGAAACAGGAAAAGTTTTAGATGCGCGGGAGAACGTTTAGGGTGTTTTGAAGATGATTTCTCATGCTGAGAGGTCAGTGTAGTTTTGACTGCTCTGCTCTGGCTTTCATTAACACAGGAAATGTCCCATGTAGACACGCTGGGCGTTTGTCTTAAGAATGAACTTGCGTTCACTCTCTTAATCGTTTGAGGGAACTGTTTGAGAGCGAATGAGGAAAGAGAAGCAATAAGCTGTTGTCATAGCAGCAGGCCATTGATGATTAAACTATATACACACCAACAGCTGTGCGGGAAAGATAAATGATCGAAAACAAAATGATACGTTTAAACAAAGTTGCTGTGCCAGGCTGTGCTACTTTGAAGAATCTTTACAGTTAATAGTGGCCACATCTGTCAGCTTTAGAAATGACACCAAAATTCACTATAAAAATAGTCCATATAACTGTTTTGGACTAGTTCTATGGTACTTTAAAAAGTGCTTTCAGTCAGTCTGACAGACATGGTTACTGTAAGCTGTCATTTTTCTTTAGCGTTTCACAGAAATATTAACGGCATACGGGTTTGTGACAACATGAGGTTGAGCACATAATGACATTTTGGTTGAACTTTTCCTGTGATGTCAGGAAATGAAATCTTGTAAACCACTCAAATCTGATTAGTCTGTCTTTCAGGTCACTGCTGCGTTTTTATTCCAACTCATTTACTAATCCTATAGATCAGATAAAGGATGCTACAATTGAGTAAATGCATTCTAGAGAATATATGAGTTCCTAATATGGGTTCCTGTGGCTGAGTTGGTAGAGTGTTGTGTTAGCAGCACAAAGGTCATGGGTTCGATTCCCAGGCAACACATGCTGCTAAATTGTATAGCTTGAATGCACTGTAAGTCGCTTTGAATAAAAGCATCTGCCAAAAATGTCATGCAAATATAACATCAAATTTATATGAAAGTTAAAACTGGGCTGGTTCTTATTTTACATTTTTACACACTGCATTTACACACTTGCACACACACACACATAATGATATTGCTGTGCCCTTAAAACACTCACATGCTCATCATCCAGTGCATGCTGTTCCTCGCCGTGTGATTGGCTCTGCTATGCTTCAGCAACAACAGCTGATCTTTTATACTAATTTTGGATTAATGGATTAATTCGTCCCTCAATGCAGACACTCACAGCCACATTTAAAATAACAAATGGGCCTGCCGAACCCCTTCGACCCCTCCTCTCTCTTTCTCTCTCTCTCTCTCTTTCTGTCTCTCTCTTTCTTCGTCTCACTCTTTCAAAATCTTTAGATGAATGGGGGGTCTGCAACAGTGCATAAACACAGTGAATGTGTTCAGGTCCTGCCACAGCCAAACCAGCTTTAATCCCACTTAATGCTCAGAGTCAACTTACACTCCCAATCACAGTCTAACTTTAATCTCTGCTCAAGCTGGACAAAACCCCCTCCAACCACCCCTAAACCACTCCAGAGAGAACGACAAAGACAAAGAAGAAGATAAAAAGGAGCGCAGGATGCTGTTTAAGGAGCGTAAGAAATATTTTGATAGCCAGTTGTCACGTCACATTGGCCTCGAACCCTGAGCCTCCACTTACAAACTGTGCCTACACAAACTAATCGTTTACCTGAAGTGAATTCATCAGAGTAAATGAAATGATTCTGTTTATGGCAGTTCAGTGAGGTTCTATCTGGAAGAAACACACAGTCTCTAAGCATTAAACTCATGACACAAAACTACAGCTAGGGTTCAAATTTTTGCTACAACTGGGAATGGTGGGTAAATTTAAAAAAATGTATTGTCTATAAACTGGATTTTTTATTTAGGTTTATTATTACAAATATATAGTTTAGTTCCTATGAAGATGGAATAATTTTGCTGTTTTGTTACGCTTAAAAAAAGGGCAGGCGATGTTTTCCAAAAAGAATTTTTTTATGTTGGTTGGTCTCTTCACACCCTGATACCAGTCAACAAGCGGTATTAAATGTATTCAGATATTCATACTTCTTCTGTGAAGTTCAAAAAGTACATTTACTTTAGTCAAAAGTAATTTTGTATTGAGTGTTGCTTTTGGAACATCGACAGTGAGATCGATGAAGAAGATCTGAAAGACAACAGATACTGAACAGATTTGGTTTATAAAAGTATGTTTTCCTTCTGTTGTGTGTCATATTTCATGACATTTTAAATAACTGTGTTATTATTAAGTGTTAATTGTTGACACCTATAATATGCTGAAGTAATTATATGGATTTTATTGTTAAAGTAAAAGCTATAAAGAGTGAAAGAGACTAAACGTCTGGGTTTTCACTCTTTGGCGAAAACCTGTCTGCTAGGAGTGTTTTTAATCAAACCCTTTAATAACTTCCACTTTTAAAGACAGCATTTCTTTCAGTCATTTCTCAGCATCTTTAATACAACTTCGTACAAAAAGGTGCTTTGTTGTCGATCGCCAGGGTCTCTGATCTACCTGAGGATGGCGTTCTCTGATCTGGCTTCCTCTGACGCTTTGTGCTTAAACGTAGCTCAACTTTTCTGCTGCCTGTCGCTTAAGTCTCAGCATTCGGGCCCTCTTCACAGTCTCCCTCTATATCCTTTATGAGCTGTGAAGTGACCACAAACCTAAGCCCCCCCCCCCTCAGTGCTTAATATGCTGCTGCTTTCTCTTTTTGGCTCACCTATTTTTTCAGTTTCCTTTCCAAAACCTTTGGGAAAAGTGTACGAGCAAAATCGGCTAAAAAGAGACGGAGAGAGAGAAAAAAAGTCTTTGACAACTTTAAAAGGGAAAATCCCTTAATGCATCTCCAACCTTATCTCAAACACCTCAGTATCTGTCTCCAGCGCCGGGCCTTTGAAAGGATATTTCAGAGCTGGAAAGAGCCAGGAGCAGACTGGGTCTAAGACCGGCTTGGGAATGAGTTATAGGCTCTTTAGAGTCTGGGAATCTTAAAGTTCTGACCAGAGCTTTGACCCACTGCCTGAACCACACAAACACACGTGAACTGCTCCACGGCCCGCTAGAAACACAGCGAGAATTCAGTGTTTGCTGTTTTTGTACTTTATTTTGCTTGTTTGCACGCTTAAAATGTTTGTTTGTTTTTTGTTACTTATATTTTCAAGGGTTGATAGCGATGAAGATAAAGATGAAAGAACAATTACTATGTTACAATTTTGTAACGGTAACAGCGCAAAAAATTTAGAGTAAAAGAGTAATAAACAATTTCCAAGTAAGATTTCATAGATGTCACTATGAAATGACTACGTGTCACGACTAAAGTTTTCTGTCTTTTTAATCCTTTTTCTGAAAATCATTCAAAGCTTTCCTTTCAAAAAAAATTCGTTTTTATATTTATTATTTAATTTTAATAGCTAGGCCGCTATGTTACGTGAGAGCAGACATTACGCATGCTACACATTACGCTTGGCTTATTTTTCACTTTTCACTCATCTTTTAGACAGCTTCGATATCTGTTGCGGTTCATTTCGTCCAGCTTCTGCCCACTATCACTGACACATTCACTTCACTTTCAGTTTTACCATTGGCCATTTGTTTTCCTTCATGCACACCAATCATTTGGTTACCCATTGACTTGTTTATTCGCATTGATTCACTCATTCATTTACACACTCACTCGTTCACTCACTCACGGATGTGTTCATAGTGGAAAGCGTTACAGTATAACATGCTTGAATTACGTTATTGTAACACGAACGTTAATACAACATCTAAAAAAACTTGATGCTTTAAACATTTCTAGAACATCCGAGACAACATTTTTAACGTTTTTGTTACATAATGGAAACGTAAGGGTGATGTTCTTACAACCTAAAATTGTTAGCTGGGTCAGCCTGTCTGATATGGCGACTTTAACAGGCTCGGCCCAGTGCAGGCCGATAAATCTCCAGTTGAGGATAAAGTTCAAGTAGATAAAATCAAACAGATGTCGGCAGGGAGGCTGACTCTCTGTGACCCATAAAAGTGCTCTCATCAAAGCCTGGAATCATTTGTTTTGAATTATGACTCTGTTTTCGGAGGGGGAGCGGAGGGCACGGATAGCTGTTTGCAGTGTAATAAGAACTGTTTATCTGAAAATAACAGTGGAGATGCCTGCACACAGCCCAACCCTGGGAAAGTTACTGCTGACAGACATTTGACTGACAGCTGTCTGAGCCTTTAGATGAAACGTGATTGGCTGGTTTTGTGATGATGCTTCATGTCTAAAGTTGTGAATATGCCATTTTGAATGCTTTAGAAGGCTGTACTGTAATTTGCATGTCCAATAATAATGACGCTGCATTTTTAAATAAAAACACAGTAAAAGTTTGTGCTGTTGGCTTGTATAAATTGGGTGAGAAAAATAGTTTAAGACAATATTTAAAAAGTTATATAGTTTATAGTTTAAGACAATATTGACTATCTGTAAGTGTTTTGAATCAGGATAGGTGATAGAATCTTAGACAAACCCAAATAACAAGCTTATGAATTTAAGCAAATGTTTGCTTTCTCTGGCTCATCGGACACATGATGTTTTCTTTCCCTTCACCATTTTATGCTCGACCTCTCGGAGATAGTGCCATACGAGGGCTCTACTTTCAGTGGGAGTTCACGTCGGGGTTAAATAGCTGTTTTATCAGTGATCTGGCCCCCAGTGCTGGTTAAGTTAAGGGCCAAGATTCTAGAAACTCGTACCTACCGAGGGTCGGCCCTTCAGTCCGCAGTGATGTATGTTTTCAGAGAGAAGAAATACAGTCCATTTGGCTTCATGCTCAAGACAACGGATTTCCAACTGTCGTCATAACTCAGGCAGCGAGCGTGTTGTCTTTCTACGGCCTGATAATAAACTCGCCTTTAATGTGTCTGTGACATCGGAAGCTGCAGGTCAGCGCGTGAGAGTTAATAGAGAGCGGGCGAAAGTGAAGAATAACTGGATTCTGAGCACCCTCGACGTGAACATGCGAGCGCGTGTTTGTTGTTTTTTCTCCCTGACCCACAGTCTCCTCTGTTTATCTCTGTCTGTCACGTGTGATTACCGAGACGTCTCTTTCATCTGCATGTGATCCAGCAGTTGTTTTAACACGTTATAACAATACATATAGTTTTCGGTCTCACCTAAAATTAAAATTCTTTCAATATTTACTCGCTTTTATGTTTTAGTTATTTTCTTTAATGGAACATAAGAGGAGATTAATTTTTAAACTGCTCTTGTCCGTGTAATGGAAGGGAATGGGGACTTGGGCTGCCAATGTCCAAGAAGGACAATAAAGCACCATAGAGGTCCAGACAAATGCTCTATATTCTTCTAAAACAGGGGTCACCAACACGGTGCCTGTGGGCACCAGGTCGCCCCCAAGGACCACATGAGTCGCCCGCAGGCCTGTTCTAAAAAATAGCACAACTCACTAGTGAGCTGCGTCTAAAATTTAATTTTATTCTGTTGCTATTCTTTTTTAATCACACTTGCATTTATATAGATTTAAAAATGACAATATCTTAAAAATATGTTTATTATACATAAAGTTTAGTTGTTATTTCAGAAGAGTGTATCAAACTGGTAGCCCTTCGTATGACTCAGTACCCATGAAGTAGCTCTCAGTCTCAAAAAGGTTAGTGACCCCTGTTCTAAAACCATACAAATGCACTAAATTTAGGCCTACATTATTATTCTGGTCTTGCTTGAACGATGCTAAATAAATAGCATCTTAGGTAACCATGAAAAACATGAGGGTAATCAAATGACTATTAAACGATCCCTTTAATATTTACTCATAGTGGATAGAGAGCATTGGAAGAATAGAGATGAGAGAAGAGTTTCTGTTTTTTCTTTTTTCATTTTTATTAGCCTCCTGCTCTTGACCTTGTTAGTCAGTCACGGAAGCATGTAAATCTATCTGACTATACAACTGCATGTTGAAAAGTTACAGCTTCTTTGGGAATTTCACCTTGACTTCTTTATACATCGCTGTGAGGAAAACCAGCCAGAGCTCAGCTGCTCTCACATCAACTCTCGCTCTCTTTCGGGGGGGGGGTTGAAAAGAAAAAAATACATCATCATTTTGATGCGTCCATTAATTCTCTGTTTTGATGCTAAATGTGTTTGATTAGCGGTCGTGTCTCTTAATGTGGTTTAAGTGGCTAATATAGGCATCATTACCGTACGTTCTCACCACGTGCTGTGGTCGGTTTTGTCCCCACAGCTTTAGGAAATAACTCATGGCAAGTATGACTTTACAGAGGCAATATCCTTATTTGTCAATTATTTTCATTTGTGTGTCTTAATGACTGTTGATACTGTACTGGAATGCACTATATTTATTGTTATGCTAAACGGTTGTCATCCGTGGTTTAGAGTCAGAACCCACATTCTCTTGCACACACCCCACTGCTTTTCCGTATGGGTAAAATTGCCAAACGAAATGTAAACAAATATGTCCCGCTGCTTATATACATTAACTGAAGTGTGACTGTAATTTTGGTTTGCTAAAATTAAAAGGCACATTGCAGAGGATTAGAACTTGTCATACTCATAGTGGAAAATTCACCCCTAGACTAACAAGCCAGGAATCTATTTTGATGCTGATCTCTGTGTCTATTCACTGACCTACAAAATCCCCAGAACAACAGCAGCCGATGTAGGGCAGAAGTTTTTAAATACAGTTGTGTTGGTTAACAAGAATGATTGCTCCCCCAAATTAGTTTATTTGAAAATAATATTCTACTATAACTACTCAATCTGTGTGCTATTGAAATCTTTTATCTAAACCAGGGCTATTCAATTACAAATTCAGTTGGGCCAGATTGTCAAACCGAAAAGGGTTAGCTGGGCCAGTCATTTTAGTGTGTTGCAAGCTACGTAATTTACGTAGGAATGTGCATTTTTGGCGGGACCGTAGACATAATAAATACTTTATATTTATATTAATATACTATATATTTATATTAATATAATATATATATATTTATATTAAATTATATTAAATAACAATTTATGAATAATATATATTAATTTATTATCTATGGGCGGAACCACGGGCTGGGCCACTCGGAGGTTGATTCTGGGCCGCATGTGGCCCGCGGGCCGCCAATTGAATAGCCCTGATCTAAACAGTTATTTAGTTTCAATTGCTTATTTTATTGTACACATCTCAGTTTATTAAAACGGCTAAAATCATATAAAAATCTAAAAAAATGAAATTAATATTACATGTAAACCTGCACAGCTCCCCCAAGCAAAGTAAAGTTTATGCTTATAGATTCAGAATTTAAATGACAAAGAAATAATATTTCATCGATGTTTCCAAAAGTGTGTTTGGGTCAAAGTTCAGGTTCAGTATTGAAACTCTCTCCAGGGGGCAGCAGCAAATATTTCGTTCTTGTCTGAACGAAATATTTTAATTGCAACAGTAAAAAGAGCCGTCTAAGATCTGAGCACACCTGCAAAGTCCAAGGATGTACTGTTGCGGATGTGATGTTGTTAGAATTGAGACCCCCAGGGTGACGTTTCACTGTTTGAGGTGACAGAGAAGGGACGGCCCTCGCACACTTTACATCATTAAGCCTTCACTTTCTTCTGCCTCAGTGTTCTTGAGACTAAACTTATGATTCACCCCACATAAAGTGCCTAATTTACACACACACACACACACACACACACACACACAAACTGCAAACAAGTACAACTGTTGCATGTATTAAACTTAGTTTAACATATATGGAACCGAAGCATGTTGAAAAATGTGTATGAACTTCTCGCTGGTGTGTGTGAATATGTATGACCCTTCCTCTTGCCTGTCTAATTGTAAATCTGATGTCTCTTCTTATGATAGAAGAATGCTCTGATCTGTGACCTGTATGACCCCGGTCTATTGCCCTCAACCTCTTTGTATCTGCTTCTGCCCCACTGCCATAAAACACCCACCCAATTTGGTTTCTATTAGAGAGTTTGCTATAGTTCTGCTGACACCATCGACCCAAAGACTCATCCATGTCTGAATGTCCTATTGAATTGACTGGAATGGTGATTAAGAGTCTAGACACTTTCAAATAGTTATCACTCATAGATGTCAAGGTGTACTTTGTGTATACAATAATTAGCATTTTTAATTTAAATTAGTTATTTGATTTCTCCACATATTATGACCCTTGAATTTCTTAAAATAGAATTCTTACATTAGAAGTTGTTTATGACATTCTGTTGACGTAGTTTATAGAAACCGTATTTTTGTTTTGCTCATAACTCATATTGCGCTTGGAAGTACATATAGAGAAACAGTTACAAAGGCAAAACAGTACAGGAAGGGATCGTGGTTCATCAGCAATAGTGAAATTCTTCAGTGGAAAAATAGTGGGACTCGGAGTATGTCTCTCATATGAAGCGTGAAATGTCTTTTCTGAACTGTAAATTCATGCCAGATTTATAGGTGTGAATTGTCAATATTAATGGCTGACAACACAACAGTTTGCTTGTAAAACAAAGGAACCTGTTTAATATACTAAATTTAGACTTTAAATTTAAAATATGCTAAATACAAGAACTTTAAAGGTTTAAAAATAACGTTTTCTATGAAGAATAACACAATGAATGTGCACTTTTTGGTGGAATAAGTTTTTCTTAATCTCAAAATTGGACAGATTTTATTTTTTGCGACAGAATATAGTCTCTGTTCACTGCTTGACAGGTCGACCTTTTTATAGTCTCCACAGGTCAGTTTAATCCCCTGCAGATGTAATTCTTGTGTTCTGTGTTGTTCTACTTTTATATTGATTATGAATTATATTTTAAAAAAACATCTAACCGCTAGATCAAATTAAACATGAGCCGTTTTTACGAGTATTCATAATTTTTTTAATCGACTTGAATTTGTTCTGTTGTTTTGCCTGTTTTGTGATACAGTGAGGAAGCACAATGGTGACAGGTGACCCTGTGTGAAATGCTTGTACCTGAATCAATAATCTAAATTTTTAAACTCATGAGGGACAGCAAAAATTTCATGTCAAATTTCATATCCTCCAAATTATAATTCATACACATGGGCAGATGAAAGGTCATCACAAAAAACGAGGAGAAATATCTACCCCCGCTTTCTTTTTCCAGCCCCTGTGTTGCACATTCATCCTTCATATTAAACTACAACAGAGCTTCACCTTCTCGTTTTAATCATGGCTGCAGATATTAAACTGCACCGTCGGCTGGGGCTTGTACGGCGAAGGGATTTAAGAGGGATTTGCATCTTCCTGTTCTTCCAGTTCAAATATCTGTGTCTTCACCGATCAAATTATCATAACCATCGTAGAGCAGAACTCCTCTCAAAAATACCCTCAAAATACAGAGGAAGAGGAGAGCAGCAAAACATGCAGGAAAAAAATCATTCAATTCCTGTACCACGATCTAAAGTTTACCGTAAAAAAGTTGGTTTTGAGGAGCCTTTGTAAAGTTATTTAATAAAAATGACCCAGTTGTAAAAGAGAGAGGCGAGATTTTTGCTTAATTATGAGACTCATTTTTTATTTTATTTAAAAATTGCAAAAACATTTTTTCCTCTTAGCTTTCTTTTTGACAATAATACCACAACTCAGTCTCATCTAGTTGTCTTATACTAAATTACAAACTGCTTTCCAAAAGGTAAAATATGAAGGAATACTTGGTTGTTTTGCTTATCTATTAACAATAAAACAAAGTAACAAAATTGTTGCCTCTAATATTTATTGTACCAACTTTACACTATCCATTAAAAACATACTAGTCACTGAACTTCAAAGGTGCTTTGTTGCCCCTCTGAACTTTCAAAAACAAACACTGGTAATGTCAGTATATCACCACCATTTATCATATAGGGCCACATTGAGCTGCCTTGCGTGACTGGGCTGACTGTGCGAGGCCTCAGAGAGCAGGGCTGAGAATTTTTTACTTAATTATTATTATTTGCTTAATTTTGAGGCTGTAAGCTGAGCCTTAGGGTCGGCACGGCAGCACAGTGTTTGAATTGTTCACCACCTCACGCGCTTATCGCTAAGCAACACACTGGAGATGCACACACCTAAAGGGGTACCAGTATATCCAGCCATATAAAACCCAACCTGGAGAGTGTGGGAAAGCGAGCTTTTTTCTCCCTCCGTCTCTTCCTCCCTCACCCTCTCTCTCCGTATCTTTCTCTCCCGGGCTGCGAGAACAGGTCAAATCCTCAGCTAGGTGCCCGAGGCTGTTTTCGTCTCTCTCTCTTTTGCAGCGCACCTTTATACCAATTGAGCCAAATCCCAGTAAAAAAAACAGAGCTACCCCTGTGCTTCCACTTTGGAGTTTGTTTAACCCTCTGGGGCTGAAATAATTAAGATCAATATATATATATATATATATGAAAGTTCAACTTTTTATTTGAAGTTGCCATGCTGTATGAGGTAATTAAAGCAGCAGATCTAGCACGACTTTTCCACTGGCGCTGTGAGATGCCGCGAGAGCACAGACGCGGCCTTCACTGTAACGCTGCTTTACTGAGACCAGCTGACTCTGGAACACACAGATTTAAAATGAGGGGGAATGATAACAGGGTGCGGTGATTTGTACTTTATGTAAGTTTAAGCTATAAAATGGAATATGTTGGGTCAAGTCTAACATCGCTAGTGTAAATACTACTTTAATTTTAATAAATAATAAGAGTATTTTATTTTTTAAGAGTCATTTTAAATTATATCTGTATGTCTAATGTGGTATGTCTCATTTTAGTTTAATGAGAGCAGCACTGGCACAGTCTTCTTAATATGTGCAAAAACTAATGATCCATGTTATGTTTCAAAAGGAATCTTAAAAGAAGACAAGGACATTTTATCTTTTGTCAAAAAGTGTGCTTGTTTGATTAGTGACCTACAAATGATGGCAACCCTTTAATATTTCTTATTCAATATATATCAACAATATCCTAAAAGTCCCTCCAGGTTTAAATTACATTTGTTTCATTTTTGTGTCGTTTAACGTTATGCATCAATGCTAAATTATAACAACACAACACAAAGGGATTTTCATATTCTTTCTGTCTTGTCCACGAAGCCTCGTTTTCTGTCCTGGCTCGTTGTCTGCTCATGCTCTGTGCTGCTTCATTTACTGTAATCTGTCTGTGGAATCGTTATGTTATTTCTGTGTCAGAAAATGCTAATTCGTGTGCACATCAGCACCCTATTGACTGCTGTGAAAGAAATCCTGGATTATGTGTTCTACAACAGACGGATTCTGCTAACATTCCTTTGCAAACACGGAGGAATAATTCCCTTATTTTCTCTTTGCTCGTATACCTGTACTTCCTGGAGCGCTAGGTTAATTCTCAAAGCTCATTTACAACACACAGCACTGCATTGTCATGTACTGCACTGGCGGTGGAAGCAATCATTCATAAGACACATACAAACAACATATTAAATTATTAGGTTGTTAGAAATGCCAGGTTTATGTTTATTCCTATTTCTTTTCCTGCAGCTCTACATCTTCCTTGTATGCAGAAATATTAGTTGGTTTAATCCCTAATATGAAAGAAAAGAATGTGTGTGGGATTTGCTTAATACGCTCAATTTTCACAGAAGATACATTTTCACATTTTATGAAGTGATTTCTTTGAGCAATGAAAAGATCTACAACATTTTACATTAGTTTCCCTCTTAAATGTGGCAGCATTTACTTGATAATTATTACTTGACAGTGTGACTCGTAAAGTAGCTCTTCTTACATTCTTTCAATAACGGCAACAAAAAATTCTAAACATTTACAGTAAATTTACAGTAAATTGTAAAAACATTAAATTTCGTATTGCCTGTTGAAAATTCAAAGGGTTACAAAGCATGAATAAATAAAAAGGAAGTACTTAAGGAAAAATAAGCAAGAGAAAAATAAGCAATTGAGTGTTTTTCAGTACATATCAAAACACATGCAGGACTAATTTTAAACTGTGTTAGGGGCTAGCAATAAATGCCAAATTACATAGAAAACAGAAGAATGATTACATTTATGTGATGTCAAGAATTGTTATACAACCTCAGGCCACTGGTGCCTCAGATATGTTGTTAACTGTTAGCAAAACTAACATTATTTTGTTTGTTAGTGTGTGTTGCACATTCTCAAGGGCACTTTAAATGAGTTACATTGTATCCAGCATATGTGGATTTTTAAGTCAAATGCAAAAACATTATTCACTTAAACTTAAAAGTTTGTCATTTAACTTTTTTTAGCAATTCCTTCTTTACAGTGTAATTTTTTTTTTAATACACTAAACTAATAAAAAGTGATTTTAATACTATTGCAATAAAACACTTAGCATTAGCTAAGTAAACTGATAAATGTTTAAGCAAGGATGGCTATCACTGTATCAAAATTTTACTGCAACATTTTAATTGCAGACGGTGATTGGTTATTCCGAAAGTACATCACTATAATTATAAGTATCGGATTTTCATATATTGTTGTTGCATGTTTGTTTTTGTTATCATGCATGCATTATTATTATTATTGTTGTTATTACAGTCTAAACAGTACAAGTACAGTGAGTGCAATATGTGACCTTGCCAATGGGCAGTGGCATTCACACATCTGCATGCGTGTGGCCTCCAAAATCTTTAAAACCCCAGTGCCAGCTTTAATGCCTCACTGTGGAGTTGAGGATGCCAGACTCGGGGATGGCATGGATGCTTCATGGGGCTTTACTACTCACTGCTGTCATTGGTTGGGAGTACAATGGCCTTCTGTCATGCAGTCCTGGCATTTCAGTGTACACAGAGCTCAACATGGAACAATAGGCAAATAATGAGTGCGGGTTACCTCTCTCTCTTTGAGAGTGTGTGTTAGATGTGTAAGGTTATGACCTTCACTGAGAGATTACCCAGTGTGCCATATTTGTCGGGCCATAACAACAGGTAAAAGACTCTTTAGTAGTATTTACAAGCTACTCTATAGTGTAGTACAGTATTTACAGTAATCCATAGGCTGTACGTGAACACTCAGAGGAGCGTTCTAGCATAAGCCATGTGTTTATACATATTCAGAGAATATTAATAGTGACATAAGCACATTTGATAAATACTTGAGACTAGCGCTCCTTTGTGCATCACAAACACAGGGTCGTATGAATGCTATATACATTAAGATATTAAAAGACAGACAACAATGCATGTACATAGCACAACTGTGCCCCTATAAATGTGTTTTAAGCTCCTTTAAACTTGTCATTTGTTGTCTTTAAATCAAAATGCAACATGTACTGTTTCTGCTCTGTATTTATGGATTGCTTTAGAAATAATTGTATGGGTGGGATATTGCATGATCAGTTAAATCCATTCCCACAAGATGACACTTTCCAAGCATGGTGATTAAACCTCATAAATATATATCATAAAAGCACAGCCTGTTTCTAATGATTACAGCCTATTCCAAATAAAACATTCCGGTTCATAAACAAGCATACCCTCCAATAAACACACAAACCTCTGTGCATGTGGACAGCAGGTTCTCAGTTCTTAGATAGTTCTTAGGCTACTTGAATCATTGATCTAGCTGTCTCAAAGTGAAGCTGGCTGGGTAATGTTGCTCTTTTGCATGACACTCGGCTGCTGGTGAGGATGGTGTTGGGGGTGGACTCAGACTATGGTAGCAGGGTTATTGGGAGGTCAGCCAGATTCATTGTTTTGAAACGGAGACACAGGCCAGATAGACCTGCAATGGCAGAATTTTTGTAAATGGCAAAACCTCCCAACATGTCACCCATCATGTCATTCATTCAGTGGGGAGATATCAATATAGTCATACAGTCTCATCTTTCTTATTTATGGTGTGGCTTTAAAATAATGAATATTAAAATTCATCCTAATTTTGTGAATATAAAATATATCTGCAGATTTTTGGATATTTTTCACTGGCTGTAATAAATACAGAGATAGTTTGCACATAGTTTGCAATGTGCAGAAATATACTTATGTGTTTACCTCCTCTCTCCCTCTCTGTCTCTCTCCCACTCTCTCTTCCTGTCATTCTCTCTTTCTAAAGTGCGCCGTTTTTCACAACCGGACACCAATTTCGATGGGAAAAAACGGGCTTAAGGTACTTGTGGTGTTTGGGGTCCCATGCTAAATGCCCTCCTGCTTAAGCCCACTGCCCAGGCTGGCGGTCCTCGTGGTGAAATGAAAGAAATGAAAGGTAAGTAAAAGTAAATGGATTTTCCCTATTGAATGTTATTGCTTGAGGATCGGCGCAGATGGTTATTGATCTGGCGCATGCATTGCCATTACCGCCGGGATGACAATCAGCGGCCAGACTCATCGCCGGTAAACAACACTGTTTTCCTGCCCCAGAAGTGGAGCGTCAGAGAGTAAGAGAGAGAGGTTCATCTCCCCTACCGCTCGGCTCAATATCGATCTAACCTGCTCTGTTGACTCTTTAGCAGCGATAACAATATGTGCCTGAGGTCCACAGTAACGTTTACTTCATCATGCACACGCTGTTCACACGGTTCTACAGACATGTTGTATGTAAGAGGGAAAAAGGTGCTGTTTGCCCTGTGATTATATGACATTATTTTGAATACATTTATTTCAAAGGTCGAAAAACACAAAAAAATGCCCTTCTTGTCGCTGGGGAAGCATAACACTAGCAACGCCCAGGTTACGGGTTTGATTTTCATTCAATGAAACAAAATACAAGTACAATTACAATACATAATACAATTACAGTACAATTACAATACATAATACAATTACAGTACAATCACAATACATAATACAATTACAAATCATTTAAAATCTAATTTATGAAATTAAAAACGGTTAATATGTTGATAATGAGAAAAAATATTAAAAATGCTTTATGAAAGTCATATGCAGCATAAATTACATGCGGAAGGAGATACAAGCTTGGATAAATACAGATATTGCGCAATCATCTTTACATATTTATAAAATCTGAATCTTTGAGGTACATTTCTCTGTTTTAAAGCTGATATGTCAAAACAGGGCTGAAGGACGTCTGTACCTGACCGGTTTGTCAGCTTCTCACCTGTAGCCCCAGTGGACATGATGCTTTGAGCCCAGATGATTCTAAACAGAACACTGAACTTCATGTCTGTCCATCTCTCTGTAAGACCACTGGACTTCTTCTAACACAGGTGAGAAGCAGAATCGAACTCCATTCACTTTCACAACGAAACCTCAGAGTCCTGGTTCATAGCTACAGCTCAGACTTCACTGTTCCACACGGCTCGAGTGCATTTTAACACTAGCAGTTTCAATGCTTTGTTGTGTTTTTTACTATTTGCAATCTATATGGGTCACATAATATTGTGTTTGTTTGTATGTGTGTGTGTGTGTGTGTGTGTGGGTGGGGGGGGTTGTTACTTACCCATATGTTACATTAGGGACAAATTTGTTTTGACAACAAAACCTGACAAATCTGAGCAAAACCTCCTTTTCTTTGTTTCATCTTCGTTTGTAAAAAAAAGTCTATAAAATATAGTATAAAGTGATAAAAAATAAATATAGAATAAAGTTTTGTAAAAATGCAGATTTTGTTCTGGTAGGGTTAGAGTTGGTATGTGGGTTAGGGTTAGGTTATATTGTTTATAACTAATTTAGCTGTATATAAAAACAAGTCTATGAAATGTCTGCATTTAGATAGCAGTAAACGTGTTTGTGTGTGTGTTTGTGTGAGCGCTCTACACAATGTTTTGTCATAAGTATAGTTTACAGATTTGCTTTAATTTGCATAAAGACAAAATTCTGACCGTTACTATGAAGAGAGTTCATGTCTGTGCTCGTTAAGTCATGTTAGCTACATGTGTCTTTAAAAAAAGAGTTTAAATGTGTTTTACTTGCTTTAAAAGTTCTTAATGGGCTTGGCCACCGAATATATTGTAGAATGAATGAAACTGTATCTGTCAGAATGTTTCAGCTTCCTTTAAATGTTACCATCATCAGGAAAACAGGTGAAGCAGTTAAACGCTTCCGCTCTGAAACCCAATAGCAGATATTGGGGAAGTAGAGAAGCAGACTCTGTGCTCACTTTAAATAAGCTGTCCGGCAAAAATGGCTTCTTTACATCTATAATGTTATATTTAACATGTATTTTAGTTAATTAATTTGATTTATATAACTGTTTGCAGATGTTTTTTATATATATTTTATATAAAATAAACTTCAGAGCAACCCAAAGCTTCATTAAATGAAGTCACCTACAATTCAGTGTTCATCAGATACGTATGTACAGTGCATGTGCGTCTAAACACAAACATAAGTCGATATTTTTAATTGCTGATTTTTATACAACAAAACATATTGTTAAAGCATTTAAAGATCTGAGTGCATTCATGCATAACTCGTGTTATGAAGAGGCCCCAAAATTATTTTATGTAAGATGTTTTTTATCAGATATGCAGTTTGGAGGGATTCTTCAAAACTGGATGTGCGTTTTCTACTTTTATACAACCCCCTCACAAAGTGTAATCCTTTTTAAATTGCCCACGGCCACCAAATAAAGCAGCAAAAGTGTGTCACATTTCTATATTTCTTTCAGATCTTGGTGGGCTTATCGAGATAAAAAGGGAGACACCATAGACTCTAGGTGAGGGACTGACGACATGTAATGGAGTCCAGGCTCACACTGCCAAAATATGTGGAGGCATGCATGGATTCCTCTAGATTAGCAATATGGGCTTGTTTCTGTGGTATTAGCCAAGTATCTTAGCAACAGGCTCACGGCAGCCTCGCACCTTGTGATGTGCAGCCGCATGTAATAACCTGAACATAATCTTTCTTCTCCAGCTTTCTTTGTACCCCTCCCTCTCTTTCTTTTAATTTCGGCAGTGATATTACCGATACATGTGTTCGGTTTGAGATCTTTGTTTAATAAGATGAGTTGATGCAGCAAAGATTTGCTCCGTGTCATGAGTGGTCAGAGCAGAATGCCTCGGGAGCTTAGAGGAGCTCCATGTCTTTTGTCTTAGACTGACAGGAATCATGCTTACCCTGATTAAGCTCGCCTGCTTAGCGTGTATCTTTGAACCGAGCAGATCGAAAAATGCGTCCGGAATCCTTAATATCGCGGTGTCGTTCTGAGTCAAATAGAATGCAAATTACCTCTACAAATGAAATGTCAATTCAAACATGCCACACATTGGCTGTGCCTTGTGGAAGAATTCATTTAGAGTCATTTGGATGATTCAGAGTTCTGCTAATCCTCCTTCATTTTCTCCTCCACCTCTGAGGTTACCGGAAGAGTAGGAAGATGAAAAGAAGAGAAGATAGGGAGGCACAGCTCTGATGCTGCTTGCGCTGTGTCTGTTACCTTAGCAATCTTTGATTTGTGAATAGAGTTGTTGCTCTGTTATTTGTTGCTCTGTTATTTGTTGCTCTGTTATTTAATGATGAAGTGAAAACACTCATAACAGAGCAAAAAAAGGAATATTCTGTTAGCATGCTCTAAAATTAGCTAATTGGCTTGAGTTCAAATTAGTTATTTTACGAGATATTTTAGCAGCATTTTATTTGTTAGAAATATAGAAAGTTATGGATATTGGTACTTAAATTGAGCTATAGAGAGCGTATGTGATAATTATAGCTGTGTATTGTGGACACACACACACACATATATATATATATATTATATGTAGAATATGTCAGGTTACGTTTTTTCAAAACCTTTTTGTACTATAAAGATAACAGAGAACTGCAGCAAGTTATTGTAACCAGAGAGATTGCGATTCATTTGAAAGGATAAAGCTTGTAAAGCTAACAGGTGAAACCTGGACAAACGTACATATTTTAGGAAACCTTATAAAATTAGGGTGTGTGGTCACCCTACAGTAAAATTGTGTTTCACCAAAAGTGAACCATCTCTGATCTAACAAAGAAATTATTTTAATTATTTTTAATTATACACCTGCATTAATCACCAAGGCCAAACAGACAAAAAAAATGCAATCTACAAACTTTCCAGGAAAAAATGATCCGGGTCACCTTTCTCTGTTTTTTGCAAATGTGCCGGGTCTCATCACTCTGGGCTGTATAGTTTCTCTGTCGTCCATCTCTTTTAGCTGTTTTAAGGGCCAGCAGACTGACCCAAAGGGGCCATTACAGTGTGGTTGGACCTCCTGATTTACACCCCTTCATACTACCCAGGGGTAATATAGTCCTTAGCTCAGATCTACACACACACACACACACACACACACACACACACACACACACACACACTCGCCTTGCACTCAGGGACTCTTTCTCTTCAGCCCTCTTAATTCTTTCGATTTGTCTTTCTTATGCATGGCCCGTTCTCTCCAGCTCAGGACTGATTGAGGGGTTTGGTTTGTGTGACTGCTGCACTCATCCACCATCCTGGCCTGGAACTGCATGTCTCCTGGGAAAGCTGCTCTCTTTTCTCTGTTGTTCTCTGTCCAGTGCCTTCATTCATTATGATCAGACAATACAATTTTATGACTTGTGCTGGACTCACCATATTCCACTGAATTTTTACAGAGGAGGTTCGTCGGCTTCTTTGTGCAATGTTTGTGCAATGTTTATGTGTTTTTTCTTAAACATTTGCTTGAATTTATGAACTGCGCAGAGACAATTGATCGTATTTTAATATGTAAATATAAGGCTTGATTTCAGTTTCATAACATTAACAAATATCTCCATTTCTTATGTTGTCCTGATACCATGTATGTCTCCTTTGTGTCAGGCAGCTAAGATAAAACAAAATTCTATATTGAAATGTAAAAAATAGCACACAGAAATGGATCATCAATATTAATTGATGTTTATAACACATATCACATGTTGTACTGTAACCTCAACCCAGCAGTGTACTATACACTGTTGATCGGAGTGATTCGGCAGACGTAAAGTCTCTGAGCTCTGTGTCATGTAATTTAATCCCCTTAAGACTTACTTTTGCACTCTTAGACAGCGTCTTATAATCACAGCAGTCAGATGTACACGCATCTCTCTGTGAAATAAATGTCAACAGTAACCATCCTTAAAATGTCATGTCATGCATTCGTCTGCCTTTTTGTTCGAAACGTTTTTTGCATTTATTACAGATTTATTTTATTTGGCTATTTTATTTTGGACTTTTATTTTGCAATTCCCATTCTTTAGGTTTCTAAATCACAAGATGTCATACTTTAAAAATATCTATTATAAGACAGACAGTTCCAACTCTAAGTTCTAACTGGATGAGCTGAATTCGGATCAGCTGCAATAAATGCACATACGCACATTTTACAGTATATTACCATTTACATTTACGCATTTGGCAGACGCTTATACATTGATTCTGAGTATGTGCAATCCCTGGGATCGAATCCATGACCTTGGTGTGGTGGTTACACCATGCTGTAACCACTGAGCTACAGGAAATTTGAAGGTGCTGTATCACTGGGCAAACACAAACAGGCTACATTTAGGACAATTACTGTAATAATCAATATAGGCTATATGCTTTTGTATTTTTTTGTAAGACCTTCTCTTGGGCCCCCCCAGCACATTGGGGTCCCCTAGAGGACATTCTGTCCCTGGAGTTACCTGTTTTAATTCAACGCTATTGATCTATCACTTTTAGTCTACATGATATCAGAGACCAGAACCTGTTGAACATCTCTGAAGATCACTGATCTAGTAACCCTAGAATTTCAGAGACATGACCACAAGTCTTTCAGAAGGAGACTGACTTCTACATACAACAAAATGTTAAAGTAAACACACACACACACACACACACAATAATGAGACCTAATTCATCCTGTCTCGCTGACTGGCATGAGCCTCAACATGTTCACGAGGCACACGGCTGTTGTCATGACAATAGACCCCGTGTTTGAGTACACAGTAATGTTTCGTGCTGAGTGTTCTAAGTTGTAAAGCTGACTGAATTTTCAAAAGTTTAAAATGAGTTTTGTTTCACCGTCTGTAACTGCTATTGTAACTCTTTTGTCAATCTTTCATTTCTTCATTCGTTTCTTATCTGCTACAAATTAAAGTTGTTAACATCTACTACTTTGACTCTTGACTTTAAATTACTGTCAAATTTAAAGTGAAAGAATTTACAGTGAATGCTTTGGATGAAAGCATCTTTTAAAAAGTGTTTAAGTTTATAAATGACAGGCCGTCATGGTATTATTTATGGTTTCTGATATTTATTGAGCACTAAGAAGTAATATGTCTGCTGAATGTCTCTATATATGCTCGAGATATTGTACACAGTATGAATCAGTGATAGACGGAGGTCTGCTGCTCGTGTTTCACTCTGGTCCAGTACAAATGTGAGAACACTGGAGTAAAACCCCCCTGGCAAAACCGTTGTGTTGATTATAGGTCTGCTTTTCACCGTGTGGTTGTGACAGTGCTGCTCAAAAGATGAAACCACACATTAGACATGACCACAGTTTCAGCTCCGTTTCATTACTCAGTTTTCCCCACTTTTGCTTCTGTGTGTGCATTGAAAATAACCAAATACACACATTTAGGAGGAATTTCAGTTATACTCAAAAACACTTTGGAACCTGCAATGATGAACCAGCCATAATTCTACATCTTATAGGATACATGCAGACAAACTCCACATCTGGTTTAGCTTGAGCCGCGAAGAGTTAGATAATGCTTAAAAAGGACCACAATGGGTACTTATTTGTGTTTCATTCAGTCTTTTCTGAACGTGTATTGCAACATAAGCTCAATGGTTTGAAAAAGGCCTCTTTGTGTCAAGAACCAAAAAATGCTTTGAGAATCCTGTGTGAGAATTTGTGAGATTTGTAAAACGTTAAGGGGTTCATATGTAGCTGCATACATTTTTATTTATTATTATTTTTGTGTAATTAAATTAATTAATGTGTAATTAAATAAAAATCTAATGGACCACTCTGTATTTCTAGTGCTTCTCGGCTTGTAAATGTCTCACCACAACATTTTAATGTAAATAAACATCAAGAAATTTTGCAGGATCTCTGTTAAATGTAGGGCATTAGAAAATGTGGAATAAACTTCATCATTAGCTAGATGGGTAAACTATCAACTGACATCAACTGAGTGATTAATTTAACAACTTTTACTAAGTTGGTGAGTTAACAGTGTAAGTGCCTTACCTATGTTCTGTTTGAGTTGGCTCTGTTTATTTCTTACAAAGAACACATTGTTACAAAGTGCAAAATAAAAAAAACTTAGTAAGAGCATGTTTTGTAAGTATTCACCCTCATAACAACATGTGATAATGTGTTTTGGAAGGTTTCGTACTCCTGTGTGCATATAAAGGGAACTTCATAAACTAGAGACACGAAAGAAGAATCTCTTTTTTTTATTCCTATTAAATGAAACCATAGCAAATGGGTGTTGAGCAGTCCTGGAGCACTTGGGTTTTATTGATAGAGAGGAACTCACATAAACTACAGTATTTGTGTGAAAGTTCCCATTATATCAGAATGCAACAGCACCACTGGGAGTCATTGGCTTTAAGTTGACGTGGATAGGAGGGAGTTTGAGGGTGTTGAATTTTGGTGTGGCTCTTTGGTAACGAGGGGAAGACAGCTGTGATTCCAGATTAAAGATTTTCGTTCCCATTCCGAAGCTGTTTCCAGTGGCACGGCCCGGCGCCCTGCAGACTCATCGTTTATTGCAAACGTCTGTCCTTCTGAGAGACATTGTGGGACCAGCTGGTGCATGGACAGGAGTGTGAAGGGGAACAATCAGGGAATTTGTCTAAATTTGTCTTATTTCTTCGTTATTGCATACTTGTCATGTGTCTTTTGCACCTGTAAGCATTAAGAGGTCACCGTAAAGGACACAGAGTATTTATAACAAAGAGGAGAAATTAGTTCTTTCTTCTGCCTCCTGTTTATTCTAAACAAACTGGTTCATTGTTCGTGAACACATTCGTGAACAGTCATGCCACATGTCAATTGGTCACAGTCCTCAGATTACCAGGAGCGATAAAAAGACAAAGTTAAAACCAGCATTTTAATTAATCTGCCAGTTTCAGAAGATGACTTATTTGTTTTTTCAGTTTGACCTTTAAATTGTACAATAATATGTGACATCAAATGTAATGACGGCCGCTATTTTAATTAATCATTTGATCTATACTGCAAACGTTGAAGCGTTTAATCAATACAGGCTGTCAGGAATCATTCTGGAATGAATGCAAAGAGCACAAACATAACGGATCTGAAAGGTGCTGTCCGTCGCCATCAGTGACGTTCTATGGTTTTATATTTGATGTATTACTTCAGAATTTCCCTCAGAATGGAGGTCATGTCATGCCTGTTGGTAAGAAGCAGGGGTGGGGGGTTGGCAAATGTTTGTGTGTGTCTGTATGGAGGGCCAGGCAGGATATTGATGCATGCAGGCTGCGGGGTGACTGTGTTCCCAGGGGATTCACAGGATTCACTCACCTGTTGCCTTTTTAATGGATTGTTTATGGGAACATTCGTCATGATTAAAGAAATGCGTATTAATTGGCCGTAAACAATTTACATGAAAATATACCAAGATTGACCTGAACTTTTCAATGCTCACTCCCCTCATTGCCAGTATGTGAAATTATTATGTATATATTTGTTGCCTGCTTATTTTTTAGTATATGTACTTTGTAGTCTTTTATGTATATATGTGTACAGGTTGTGTACAAGAACGTTTCCATAATGTTTCCATTAAACAAACAAAGCATTAAAAATGTTTTTTAGAAAGTTTTAAGAAACGTTCAAAACAGTTTTAGACATTGTATTAACATTATTTCTTGGTTATTCAAACATTTTTTAATGTGTAACATTTTTTAAATGTTTCACTAACTACTTAAATAACATTTAAAAATAAATATAAAATATAGAGTGAAAAAAGTTCTACTAACATTACTGCAAGAGCGTTTATGATAACTTTGAGACAACTATTAGAGAATGTGAGCCAATATTATGAGAGCGTTCCCTGTCACACACAAGCACACACGTACGCGCCATTTCAGTGCCATTCCATGTAATTCTATCATTTTAACCGCTTTCTTTACAAAAAACATAGAGCTCAATCTTTGCTTTAAAGAGCAGAAGTCAACTGGACGCCCAGATAAAGACAGTCCACAGCGCTTGTATTTCTTAGTGGGGGAAGATCGATGGGCCAGTTTGCGACTGTGCGTTCGTGTGAGACATTTCGTCTAATATCTCTGGCTATAGATGTGTAGCTGAAGGGGGGAGGAAGGCATGAGAAGGCGAGTTTAAAGTGTTCCCAGAGTTTCGTTGGAGGCAGCAGAAGAAAGAAGCTCGGTCTAGACATGCAATTGTACACAAGAAAAAAGAAGCAAGAAATTACTGGATTATACATGCAGGAAAGAGTAAATCTCCGTGCTACTTTGTTGGGCTTAGCGTGTATGTCAATGTCAATGGTGCTTGAAAGATCCCCCTGAAGTGAGGCCGATAGTTAAGATGTACGTCACTCTGTTGACCGTAAATACACACATTCCTCTGAGAGGTAGATTGACAAGGTGTGGCCGTGTTGTGCTTCCTGTGTCAATATGAAACGTTTAAAAAGAAATGTTGAGCACACACTCGCTATGGAAGCGCTGGCTTTGTTTAAGGAGGCCACCTCAGAGATGGCAAGCAAGGTTCAGGAAGTGACACGTTAAGTCATGTTCCAGCCTGTCATAATTGTGTTTCGAATATTCATTCAGTAATTGTAATATCTCAGGTCTGCGGTTGGTCTAAATGGTTTACGGTGTATTTCAGCTGTGCTTCTGTCTCGTGTCTGGAGGAAATTGGTGTTCAAGAAGTTTAAAAGTTGGACGAGGTTGTGTTCAGCTTTTTCGAAAGCTTTTCACTTGAGGAAACTTTTGTGAGATTGACTACATGTAGTAAATGAATAGATATCATGACAGTATACAAAATTAAACTAAATACTTTTAAGTAACGAACAGGGTATTCTCTGTGCACCAGTAAGTTGTTTGTTGTTTATTTATGAACATTCATATATTTCATCTTTGGTCTTCTGTGATCTGATTTTTCTTTTTTCTACTGTTAGCTGTAGATCTGGAGAGTGAGGCTGAATTTGACCTTTAAGATCAAGCTTGTAGCTCAATTAACCGAGTGTCAGATTAATTACGACTGAAGTCTATTGGAAGGCTGGACTGTTGTGATGTCTCAGTCGAATGTTCTTAATGCCAAAAGTGAAGAATCTCAAAGCTTGCGCACACAGAGCCTGAGGGCATGTAGCCACAAGCCTGTCTGACTGAAGCGTTTGCCTGTGGAAACAGATCCACGGTCAGCCATTCTCTCTGTAGGGCCGTTCTGCTCACTGACACACGCAGTAAATTACACGTTTAGTGGCCCATTTACAATAAATGTCTATTTCTTAACATTGTAAAACCTTTGTTGTGTTATTTTAGTGCTGTATTGAGTAATAAATTCAGAAAATGTGATTTATAAGTTTGATCAATGTCTCAGTTTGTTTAGTGACCAAGAAATAGCTCCCAGTTCATTTTATGTCAATTGTTTGTTTTAATAAATGACATTTCCAGTTTATTTTCAGGCTCAAATTTGATTTTGAAACAACAGACTTTTAATTTTAATGTGATATACGGACATTTTTTACTTCAGTTGTTCGGAAAGCTGGACTTCTCTTACCCATCTCCTGTGAAGTGGTAAATCCCTCTCTTTATCTTTCTCTCCCTCTCTCCATCTCTCATTTTCTCCACCTTTTTTCTTAAACCAAAACAGTCTAACCAAAAACAGTTTGTTGTTTCAGTCTGGGCCTGATTTACTAAGGCAACAAGCAGTGTGCGTGCAACATTTTTAAACTCTCCTAACTTTAAGAACATAAGCAGAGTTTACCCAAGCTCTTGTCACACATTTCAGAAGGTCAGGCAGAAGGCAAGGTTTAGAGAAGCACATTAAATATTAGTTTACCCTGACTGGTTAGTTTTGTGACTTTATCAAGCACAGATGGCTTCTGCTCTAGCAACTGATAGAGATAAAGGGAGAAGAAAGAAGACACAAAATTTATTAGGCTGCTCAAATCAAATGAAAGTCAGGCAGTTGCCATCAAAAAGATACGTCACAGATAACAGAGAGAAACAGACAGGGATTTGGAGGAACATTAAACTTACAGTAGCAGAAAGTACAAGAAAGATCTATATCAATAGATATAAAATTATGAGGTTATGGTAGTAGATTATTTAGGTTTAGGTTGTACATTTTTATACAGGGCCACTGGTTGTTATATAACTTTCTTTAATCAGTTTATGAGTACATGATCTCATTGTGTTCCATTTTGTCTGATATTGTGAGGAAAGAATAGGATTATTATAGATGAAGACCTTGGCATTTTATTAATTTTGTTTTCATTAAACGATGCTCGAACATTGTAACTTAAAACATTTTTGTTGTTTCTTTTTGAATAAGATTGATGGCTTTCCTTCAGAGACGTTTAAATTTGAGAGGATGCAACATACATAAAAGACACGTATCTTCAAAAGACTAGAAGGAAGAAAGCTGTCCATGACCTTGTGATAAATCACCACATGATGCTTCTGCATGCTGAAGATTGTGTCTGCCTCAAACAGATGCTTATAATTGGCCACCCATTATTAAGAGGCTCAAGTTCACCCCCTGTGAAGTTCTGTAGCCACATTTGTCTCAAAGCACAGACAAAGTCTGGTGTCTAGAATCCGGCTTGTACAAGGTGTGGTCAAGCCTAGACAAACCGCGCATCATTTGTCAGCGGGTAGCCGGCAGCTACGCAGAAAGACGCATCGTTTGAGGCCCGATCTGGGTTCTTTGTTTGGTGGGATGAAGTGACCACTAGGGCCCAGTAAGTTCCCAGTCCACATCAAAGAGGAAACACATCTGGGGTTGGACAGGTGGGGCTATGAGGGGAAACGGGAGGAGAGGTTTAAAGAGGGTACAGAGAGTGACACAGTGAAAACATCCCACAATTATCAAAGCAGCAGGATGGATGAGGCTGCAGGGAGGCGAAACATCGCAACGCTTTCTGGAGTGTGTTGAGAAATGTGTGCTGTATAAATCACGTAACGTCACGGTGCATTTTCGCTTTTCTTGTGGTCTGAAGAAATATTAGTGAATTTGTTAGGCCGAGATTTTTCAGTTTGACTCGATGTCAGTTCAATGTTGAGATCTAAGAGAGAGAAGTGCGTGTGGTACCAGTCAATCAAACCTCATATTATTATGACAATATGTCTTAATGGGACCTATTGTATGTTAAGCATTGAATATTCTATTTTAATGGAAATATATTACTTTGACACAAAATAATTCAATTAACAGTGTTGTGTACAATTTAAAGCATTCATTTATGTTAGAGAGAGAAAGAGGGAGAGTGACAGAGATGGAACATTTCTTTGCATGTGCTGTGTGTGTGTGCGCGCATGTGTGTGTGTGTGTGTGTGTATGTGTGTGTGTTTGACCTCTGTTGCTGTGACTGAGCAGTATAGCTGGAGATTGCTAGCAGTGTTAAGGTCAGAGGTCACCCCTCAGTGGGAATTCTCTCCTTAAAAGGTTATCTAGCCCTCAGTTGGGCCCTCTGATGTGATCTCACTTTGTAATTGTGTATGATTGAAATCATATATGAAATCAAACACAGGCTGAGCGCGCTCTTTTCCCACCCGTCTCTTTTTGATAAGAAAAACAAACTTGCCTTTACATCCACTGTGCAAACAGTATAAATAAAGTGGTAGAAGTCAATATAATTTTTCACACAAAAGAGTATATAAATTGATAAAGGACACCTTTTATGTCAAACAGATGATCTCTGCCTCAGCACTTTAGTCCAAAGTGTTAAAACTGCCTTAACACTTTTTTTGACCTACAGTAATTATAGATCTTTACTAAAAATGTGGCTCAAATATATGAGGGGACATAAGCCCTGCATGACCCTTCGGGCACATTTTTTGGTATCTACATATTGAAAACCCCTCACACAATGTTTGTTTAGAAATGTAAATAGTATCCCAGCTAACAGGGAACGTTCTTAGAATGTTGCATAACTAGGTATCAAAAATATTATTGCAGTAACATTAGTAGAACTTTTTTAATGTTGTATATCATATATATGTATATCTCAAAAACATTATTAAGTAGTTAATGGAACATTTTAAAAATGAATAGCAGAAATAAAATAAAAATTAATAAGGTTCTTATAACCAAGCAGTATTGTTAATATAGCGTCTAATAACTGGATGCTTTGAACAGCCCTAGAACTTTCAAAGTAACGTTTATTAACGTTTTCGTTACTTAATGGAACCGTTGGGGAAAGGTTCTTACAACCTAAAATGGTTATCTGAGATCTTTAAGCCTAGGCAAGCATATAGAGATGCTTAGTTTCTGTACACTCTCCAATCCTTGTTTAAAAGCAAAGTTAGGTCATTTTTGGTATCTCTCTCTTTCTCTGATTTTCTGTTTGTCGCTGATTAAGTAAAGGCAGATAGCGCCCCGTACTGCATGATCAACGCCTTTATATCGCTCTCCCGAAGTGTTGGACTAGAGCTCGCCCAAATCCGTAAGAAGCTCAATGTTTATCCAACGTGAAAATAATTACTCTTAATCCAAATAATGAGGGGCCCAGAGTGGGCTCAGTGTCATTGTAAATTAGGGCCGAGCAATTGACTCCTCGCTCCTTGTAAGTTTCAGGTGAGGATGGGCACGGATAAAGGTTAGCTTAGGCCTAATCCAGCCACGCTGCACGCTTAATCTGTTATGATACAAGGATGATCGCTTAAAAGGAGGGCTGCAGGAGAAGGCCGTTTAACTGGGACCAGTCTTAAAGTGTACTTAGTGGCCCGCTGTCTTCATGGTTACCGGAAAAGCTGGAAGATTGTCGAGAGAGGCAGGAAAAAGGTGGAGACATAACATCAGCAATCCAAAAATCGTGTGCATATACGGTGGACGCGGGTGCGAATCTCAGTGGGGCGCATGGGGAAGGATCATGTATTGTGGAGTGCTGAGTGTCATTAGGGTCCGCATGGAAAACAGCTCAACTTGTAAGAGTGAGAAAGCCAGAGAGGGAAAGAGTTGAAGAGAGAGTGAGAGAGAGCAGGGATTCAATATCCTATCCCAGGGCTCTGGTGTCATTGCAGGGGGATTAGGCTGGAGAAATCTGCATGGCTTTGCTCGGAGAGCTCAGGGATGGAGCGCAGTTGGCTGGACTCCCAGCGTGGCAGCCATCTTTTCAAGATGTCAAGAAGAGAACGTTCTGATGTCTTTGTTTGGTTGCTGTCTGACCAATGCGCAATAGTGTATGTATTTGCCTGGATTGTTATGTGGGTTTATCTTTGTTTCCATTTCTGATGTTTCACATACTGTTTAGTTAATGTGATGGTCAGAATGGTAAAAATGGTAAAAAATGTGTGTGTGTGTGTGTGTGTGTGTGTGTCATATGTATATATGCATATTTACATAATAATGCTAATCATGCGTATCATGTAACAAATGGACTTATTAATGTTTAAGAGGGGGAAAATTCTGCCTATATCTTGTGATTTATAAATTAACCATGGTAAATTGAATTAAACTCTACACCTTTACGCAAAACGATAATTGAGTTGTTTCCAGCAAGAGCCTGTAAATTCTACTTTTCCTCACTAAGGTTGATGATAGCCACATACACTCATGACTGTGTATGGATATAATCCCCTTCATTGACATTTTGTAAACATCCATAATTAAACCACATCTCTATGTCCAACCCTTGCAATCTGGCCTGTGCTAACAGCAGGTTCACCCACAATTATCGGCATATTTACTAGGTTGCTTTATATGGTAATAACATGATGAAATCAATTCATGCATATGTTTATTGACCATTTGGCACCGGTGTATTGATCGGCGTGCATGTGACCCGATACATTATTAGGGTGCATCTTCATTATATCATTTGGGAGACGTTATCGGAATGATGTTTAAATAAAGCAAAGCAGCCACAGCCTGTTGTGTGAATGAATGAAATGTGCTCACAACGTGTTGAGCCACTGAGAGCATGAAAAGACTTTCTGAAAATATCCTCTAAAATCTGAGAAGAATTCTGGAAAAATTATCGTTTGTTGGATGTTTTGTGCACTTTGTGGTAATTAAATATCACTGCATATATTTAATATTATTCATTTAACAATAGTTTCATTTTTCTCTGTTTATGAACCACTACTATTCCATTAAAAAGTTCATGCTAATGTTATTTTACAAATTGCTTTTATTTGTGTTGCCTAACTTGCTAAAGTTCTCTTTTGGTTAAGCAATGTCATGATATTACTATATAAAAGAGAAGCAATGTGGGACAGACAGAAACCATGTAGTTAAAGATCATTCGCTGAAGAAGTAGATATTTAAAGATCTATAATTTAACTTTGGTTATGTTTACATATGTCATAAAAGTATATGATATTCTGTCTTAAATCAAAATACTTGTACTTAAATACTTAATAAAAAAATCTGAGTTAAATATATATGTACAAAATAAATAAATAAATGTAGGTATGTATGTAAAATAACATTTTGTAGAAATAAAACGGTGTGCATTCCTGTGATATTTTAAGTACTGCGTGCATTTTTATGCATTTTTATGCATTGTGTGATTTTAAATGCAAGATAAATAGTGCAAAGTTGCCAAACCTGTGAATTAAGGAAGTTGCTTGTCGATAGGTTTACACGTTTTCTCTTTTAGCGCGGGGAATTTGATCATTCTCTTAACATATGTCTGAATATATCTTACTAGGCAGCGTTTGATCCAGCTTTGATTTGATCTTACACCTGATAGCCTTGATGGAGTCTCATTATATTCGCTGTAGTTCCTGTGCCGGGGCTCACAGTATAGTGACTGAAGGAGGGGTACGAGCACGAGAGAGCATGTGCAATCTCTTTTGTCTGGATATAAAAGAATAAATATCCCGCTAAATCCAGAGTGCTTGCCAGGCCAGCTAAATCTTACGCTCAGTATTCACTGCTGTGTTTCTCCCTCTCTCTCTCTCCCTCTCTCCCTCTCTCCGTCTCTCTCTAATTCCCTCTCATTTCTAAGCAGGAGAGCTGAATTGTCTGCCGTTTGATGTGTTGATTGGCAGAAGGAGATCTGCTGAAGGACGGCTGTAAGTGAGTTTGTCTCAGGGGACAGTGGCTTGATGGCTAAATGATGACCTCTGGTTCTTTCTTATTAGCCATCGTGGATCCACCTTCCAAATAAAGCACAATTAGTTGAAGCACAATTAATGAAGCGAGATCTCTCTGTGTGCACAGTGTGAAGCCACGAATCAGCGGTTCCGAGGTGCTGTGCTGTAGGGTATCGAGGGCCGGTGCCTCCAGGCATGGTGGCGGCCCTATCAGCTTCTCTTCGCTGTAAGCCTTATTCACCCCTTATTTTTCCCTTGTGTGAGAGCTTTGTACTTCCACAAAGAAGTCAGCTTGAAATCCTGGACAGAGAACATGCAAGAGAGGGTTAGAAAAAAGGGAACAGCGAGAGAAGCAAGATGAGAAGTTAAGCATAGATGATCTCCTCTGTATTTCTGTCCCCGCTGATTATTTTGAGCTTTAACTACAGCCAGTCAGACCATTCTGATACAGAGGACAATATTCCGAATGTAATATAAGCATCTATATAAAGGTCTGAGTAATCAGTCCTAATAAATAGATGTAAGCTGTGCCACTTTTACATAAATGGTCCTCTTTAGCAAAGTAAAAACTGTTTATTAATGTACAATCCAATTATTAATGGACAACGTTTTTATACGCTGGGATAGGGTTAAATAATCAGAATATCGGAATGTAGTAAAACAAGCATCAACAATTTATAACAGTATTTGAAATAGTAGTTCTAACAGCATTTCATTTGGATGCAAAGCTTATAACAATTAGTTAAGCCAATGACCACATATAGTGTTTATCATTTCGCTAAATAAAATAATACTGTTGCTGGAGTCAGCATTTAAACTGGAGATGAAGTAGGTTTGTATTGGTTGGCTTATGAGTTCCTTATCTGTTTAACGGTCAATTGAAATTCTGCACCGCAGCTGAGCTCAACAGCGGCCTTATGCTCCCAGACTCTCAAGACCAAACATGTCAGATCATCCCAAAATCTAGAAAATTCTTGTTTGCTCTGGCAAGGTTAAAAGCGTTGGCATGTCCACTCTCCCTTCTGCCGGTCTAATGCAGCATGGGCGATGCTGTCAGTGCAATGCATTGTGGGTACGTTTGTGCCACTGCATGATGAAGCGCTCTATTTATATTAAAATGAGGGGGCTTCTCCTGAGGGAGACATTAAGGGAAATGGAACAACAAACACCCAGCTTTGGAGGCCTGCCTGTGTGTGTGTGTTTGTCAGTGTGGAAAAGAGAGAAAGTGTCCGAGAGAAGGATGGTGACAGCAAAAATGGCAACCCGTCATCCAGAGTGGCCCTATGGACCCTGGGAAGAGTTATAACGTGGTCATGGGTGATTGTTGTGGGGATTTTTTATTTCAAGTGTTGCAGCGTTTGGTTTTTGTGGCATACAGTCATAAAATACCACCCACTGTAATAAAACAGACTTAAATCCAGCGGAAGCGACCGGAGGGATATTGGGACACTGGCGGTCTCTCAGGTTTTTTACCTTGTTAATGTGCAAGTCTGAAGCCCTCACAGCTTTGCTACGGTGATGGATGAGCTGTGAACTCATTGTTTGTCGCTTTTAAAGTGCGTATTTGTTACTGTATTGACCTCTGTCATTCAGGCCTCCGTTAGGAAGCACATAGACAGCTGGTTTAAAATGTTGATGCTCTTGTGATTAGCGAATGGAGAGAGCTACACTATAGCCAATAATACAGAGGTGGCTCACAGTTTCAAATACACTGTTTACCGACAGACATTATGCTACTAGCTTATTGTTCTTGGGTTATCAGTAACATGAATATAACATGCCACAATACCTCGCCGTGTAGTACTAACAGCAACGGGCAAGTCCATCACTTCGGTCTGTGTGTAATTATTCTGCCATTATAAACAGTGGAGGTTTTCCTTTTTCAAGCGGCCAGAGAATGGCCCGCACCAGGCCGGTTAATTAAACTCAAGGGTGAAGCATTATTTGTGGGAAAAAATCCAATTATTTCTCCTTTCCATCCTGAGAGAGGTTGAGAGAGAGAGAGAGAGCGAGAGAGAGTCAGGATGTCATGCTGAAATGAGACGGCCACTTCACTTCTTCTCAAAGCTCCTCATTGTTCATTTGCCTGGACCACTCATTACACAGAATGACTTTCCTCATTTGCAAGTCAGGATATGTCACACTATGTCAGCGATGGGGGTTTTATATATTGGGGGTTACGCTTAAGCGATACTTAGAAGTGATTTCTGATTTATTCATACAGTGTTCCGCTCTGAAACGGGTCCATTCGTGTGCTCCATTCTTTTATTCTCCCATGTAGCGATAACTAGTGATAAAAAGTCAAACATCCTTGTTATTTGTGTCTTCAAAGACAGAGGGCATTATAGTTAGACAAAGGGCTAATTTGGCGTCTGTAAACTTTAATTATAACCTCACGGTTATATTTACGGAAACGATAATTGGCGAGATTGTGTTTGAGGATAAACCTGTATTGTACCACTGCAATTAAAAGCCTTAGTTCACGGCCAGCAGCCTCCACGTTACGACTTCAAAGGGTGAAAAAATCAAAGTACCTTGGATCCACAGGTGTGGTGTTCATTACTCGAGAACTTGGTATTTCGCTTAAAATAATAACACAGCTGTGCACAATAACAATGATAACGAGTAAAATTGGAAATTTAGAAAGCCGTTCACTGGCATCAAATAGCATCACATTTGTTATTTGTTCACCTGTCGTGCATTATTGCAATAGTTCTAATTAATGTGTGTGTATGTGTCCTTGTGTTTGTAAGTGTGTGTTGTGGAGAGAGAGCATATTGGGCGAGATGTAATTTCACTCTTTCATCCATCCACTGGGAGTAGAAGGGCCCCTAATCTGGCCTCGTGAGCCCTCGCCCCGGGCTGAACTTTAGCCCTGAGAGGGTCAGCCACCAGCCCGCTGGGAGACTGCCTCCACCAGCCATCTTAATCCCAGGCAGTCGATAGACGCAAGGCATAGATGGAACCCTCCACACACACTTAACCACACATCTACACACGCACAGACATGGAAAGGATTCAATTCAATACTTGCAAAGTGCTATTGACAACCATCCAGCTAACAGGGAACATTCTCAGAACATTGGCTAACATTTTCCAAAACTTCTGTTCTTGTAGTACTGTTAGTAGAACAGTTTATCACGATATAACATATTTAAAGATGTTACGGAATTAAGAAAAATGTTTGAATAACATTCTTATAACCAAACAAGAGTATAATACAACGTCTAAAAAAACTGGACAATTTGAATGTTCCTGCGACTATCAAAATCCTATTAGTAACATTTTTACTTGTTACTTAATGGAAATGTTAGGGAAACATTATTGCAACCCAAAATTGTTAGCTGGGCAACTGCAAGAGATCATTAACATGCACGCAATTTCAAATGCCCAAACAGACCCAAGAGCATCTCATTTCAATATATGCACAGAAGAACCTTTGACCACACAGGCAGTATCATTACCACACCATGATTGGAGGCAACTGAGAAGTTCTCACCTCAGGGCACAATGTGATGTGGTCATGTTTTAAAGGGCAGCCAAGTGAGTGGATCATTACCGTAGCAGCGGGTCAATGGAGGAACGGCTTGTCTTATTTACTTTTGACAGAGCAGGATTAATTCTGTGCCAGCCACTATGTTTCAGTTACATCATTGCAGTCATTCAAAACAGGCACCTATTTAAAACACAGGTCTGTGTATCCACTTTGAGTAATGAATTATACTGTCATACTACCACGAAATATTACAATATTAATACTACCGCAAAGTATTAATTCGATAACAGAAAAATGACAGATAAGATCACCCTTTGTAGAGATTTGAAATGACTAGCTTAGCTAGCAATTGTAGGTTGTGAGAACGTTTCTCCAACATTTTCATTAAGTAACAATAACGTACATGTTTTGACAGTTCTAGGAAAACTCCAAACTCAAACATTATTGCTTGGTTATAAGAACGTTATTCAAACATTGTTTAAATTCTGTAACTTTAAAATGTTCCACTAACTACGTAAGAATAACGTTTTTGTTGCATGATATATAATGGTAAAAAAACAGTACTGAAAAAACACTTTTAGATCATTTTGAGAGAACTTTTAGAGGACATCAGCCAATGTTCTGAGAACGTTCCCTGTTAGCTGGGAGGGTAGATTGCAATAGCTTTCAAGATAAGTGGCAATGAGATGGGTGAGTGGGGTAGAGATATTGGTGGCAACTCCTAAATTACAGTACTGAATAGGAAAGGGTGGTGTGTGTGTGTAGGGGAGGGGTGGGGTAGGTTTTTTAATGAGCTTGACTCTCTAGGGAAAGAATCGGTCAGTAGAAGATTGTGATTGGGGTCAGAATGGGCATCTCATCAGAGGGGCTCGGCAAATTTATTGTGGGTTTAGGGTTAAACATATGGTTGTGTGTTTTAAGCCCAGGGGTTCCAGTTACAGTTCTGTTAAGTTACAGTGTGTGCTTGTGGAAATTGATGTCTTATATTAGAGTTAATTGTTAAAATGTAGCTTTTTTTATTTTTAACTATTATTTGTAAATACTTTCCGAGCTTTTGTGAATTCGAATTAGCTTTATGAACTTATCAAAAGTTGGTCTGTGCTTTCAATTATCTGATGCATCATTAGTTTAAGTTTAAATAATAATAATAATACATAATAACAGATTATAATAATAGATCATAATAATAATAGATTCAAGTTAAATAAGCTTGCACTCTAAAATGCTTACATTTAATTTAACCATAAATATTGTATATTATGAATGTAAAACTGGACCGTTTGAGGCAAGATTCTTTGTTCTTTGTTTGGCAGATCTTCATTTTTACTAAATAAATTCTGTCTCTCCTACTTAAGTACAAGTTAGTTGGACAATGTGAAAAAAATGTTATATAATAGATATAATAGATAACCTAACCCTAACAGCGTCTGTACTGCAAACCATAACAAGTTATATACTACAAATATACTACAAATAGAAAGAACATCACCAAAATGAACAGTAGCCACAGCAAGACAAGGTAGATTTGTGTGACTTTTGCCTGATTATGATTTAAACCTTGTACAACATAATTATTGCAGTTTCACATTTTGTCTTTAAGTTTAACACAATGTAAAGCATTTAGCTGTGCTGTTGTTTTCTGTTGCCCACTGGTAATGTGTAGATACCATTTGCCCATTTCAGTCAATGTGATTTGTTTTACTTATAGAGACATAAGGTGTGTGGCCCAGGCTCCTCTTTAATCTGTACACTACGTCTCATTCCATTATCCTGCCTACATTTAGTTATGATCCTGGCCACTGGATTAACTCCAGATGTCAGCCTTAATCAACTCTACGCCCAAGGTGTAATATTTAAATATGGGCATATAGCAGATACACACAGGCCCTCGTGAGTTAATTACATCTCATCTTGAAGACTGACGGCCAGAGAGTTTGACAGATAGATAGACAGATAGATTGATAAATAGATAACTTTGACCCCAGGGCTCCTTGTGAATTTCACTTACGCACTGCAATGGCTCTACCTAAACTGTTTATTAACAAGCAAGGGGAGGGTGGGAGGAAAAAAAAGAAATTACCAGTAAAATAAATTAGCACTGGCTCGCACTCTCATCTCGCTCCAATCAAATGGCCAAAGATTACCCCATATAATTATACTAAAGGGCAATTGGTTGATATGAGTGCAGGTCGGAGGTCGTGGCCGGCATAAGTGATTTGGTGGTAGACTGTAATGTGGTCTGCTCTTCTCTGGCTTTGACCCTATTCCAGTGGCTGATTGCCGGCTGTCACCTTCTCTTCAACTCATGTAAATTGTGTCTGCTACTCTAGCAGTGGTAAGGTAAAATGGAATGGGGGGAGCCAGAATCTGTGTTTGTGTGTGCAGGTATTCTCTGTCCACCCAAACCATAGACGGTCTGCCGGTATCGAAACTGGTGTGTCTGTAATGGTTTCTGGGTGGCAATTTGAAGAACGACGTTTTGGACTCATCCTCCTTAATAGGTTGTCCTCCTCCGGCTAAAATTGAATAGCCCCGACATGGCCCAAGGCGGGCGATAAAAATTCAATAATTCGGCCGGGGTCAAAGTCCTGTCATTTTTTGGGGATGGGGGTGAGTAATTATGCTGCACTAACATGGGGAGGGGGG
>JAZGTJ010000218.1:160144-171374 GCA_036877575.1 Botia almorhae | reverse complement strand
TGTTGAGTTGGAGGTGATGGTTCTTCATCCAGCACGATATGTCCGTCAGGCAGGCTGAGATGCGAGTCGGTACCGTGGGATCATCAGGGTGGAAGGAGAGATAGAGTTGGGTGTCATCCGCATAGCAGTGATAGGAAAAGCCATGTTTCTGAATGACAGATCCTAGAGACGCCTAGAGACAGATCCTAATCGCTATTAGAAGCGATTATAGAATTTTACAGACAGATCTAAACCACTGTATGCCTGCCCTTGAATATCAATGTCATTTTGTAAATGATCTAAAAGTGTGTCAGGATCTATAGCGTCAAATGCTAGAAGTACGCAAGTCATTTGCGATTTTGACGAGCACAGTTTCTGTGCCATGATGTGACGTAGTTCCTGATTGAAACTCTTCATAAATACTTCATAAATATTTCTCTGTAAGAAGGAGAACAGTTACGTTGATACAACATTTTTACAACTAACATTTTGGACATAAATGGGATATTTAAAATGGGCCTGAAGTTTGCCAGTTCATTTGGATGTAGTTGTGGTTTCTTTACGATAGGCTTCATAACTTGCCAGCTGGAAGGGTTTTGGGACATAGAGAGGAGAGAACAGAAGAGGGTCTTTAGTTACAGGTAACAGCCCCTCACTCCATTTTCACTCGAGGTTGTGAGTTTCTCATTTCAGCACGTAACAGTATTACAGCACTTTTCTCTCTGGCCTTTTGTAATTTGCTGGTATGATCATATCTAGTGTACTAGTGAAAACAGAGGACACACTGCTAGCCATTTCATCTAGTTCATTTGTGTTTAAAGGTGTGATGAAGTGGGATCGGACTGGTCGGTTATTTGTTCATTTCTCTTTACTGGTTAAGATGATTGTTCTGCCGCGTCAATAACGTGGAGCAATATGACCATTTTCTGTAATGTGATGTAGCCACGAAACAAGATGAAGATCGGAGACATCGTCACTTTAAGGTATAATATCTATATCAGTAAGATATGATCCATGTTATATAATTAAATCTAGTGTATGATTAAAGCAATAAGTGGGTCTTTTCGCGTAGGTCCGTAAGTCCTAACACATTATTTGTGTTACGTACATGAATGTTAATCTCCAACGATTAGTGCTTTGCCAACAGTAACCAACAGGTCAGAGAGAAAATCTGCAGATTCATTTAGAAACTCTACGTAAGGCCTTGGGGGTCTGTAAAGAGTATCTAGTACAACAAAAAACAGTGATTTATTCTTATAACTGATAGCTTAACACTTAGTATAAGCACTTTAGATGATTTAAGCTTGTGTTCTGTTGACATTAGACGCAACAGAAGCAACATTCCGATTATCTTTTATAGATAGTTGCAAAACCACCAACCTGCCAACCAGACGGAGCTTGAACTTAACAGTACAGAACAGTAAGATCGGCTCTGTTGTGTGTATTACTGTTACAGTATGTTGATTTGTAGCATTTTAACTATCAGAGTAAAAAGAGAACCTTGATTAAAATATAATTATTGATTAAGTGAACTGCGTTTATGATGGCACCACAGTATTTGTAAATGCAGTTTTTTACTGCGTGAAAGGCCAAGCCAAAATATTGATATTAAGCGAAGTGTAAAATTAGGCAGCATATTACTTTACAGAGGTCTGTTAGAGGCTCGGGTTTAGATGCTTGACAGAACACACATCACTCACACGGCCACTTGATTCTAATGAATACAGTCTGTTACGTTGTTATGTAAATTCCACTATGAGAAGGGTCCGTGACACCAAGTTAAAGTCCAGCTGGCCTCCGTGAGTCTTTATCCGACAGGTCACTCACCCCGCAGGGATTTGACCCTTCTTTCACAGCGGCTCTGTCGAGACTGCAGACTGACAGCCAAATGAATAATGCTAATTTACCAATACCAAAAATGTGAACATTTGCATTCGACTCAGAAATAGCTAAAACATTAAATGTCTGAAAAACAACAAAAATGTATTTTGTGATAACGGTCTATACAGTATATAAAGAAATATTGTAAAGTTGATACACTGAAACAGCTCAACAACATTATCTCAAAGCTCCACGGCTTATCTATGTCTCCTGTAACATTCGCCAATGTCCGGATCTCTTACCTAATTCTTAAATTAAAATCACTTCACCCCAACACAGTTTTAAAGCTGTGTTTTTTGGCATTTTGTTGCAACATTGAATAGAAATGTTTTTAAGCCACAGCACATAAAGCTTTGACGCTAGTCAATAGAGAGACAACGGTTTCCATATTACGTGTCATATTTTACTGGTGATTTGGTAAATGGCCCTACTAAAAAAACGCTGAGTGGATGATCGTGTGCGACGAAGACGACATAAATCAGGGCTGCGCAAAAACGACTTCTACAGAACTACCGCAGGGTGTGTTCTATTACCAGTGTATCTTTTTTGTAGAAATGAGCCCCTTATATTAATATTTAAAGGCTATATTTATTGACAGCTCTGATTTACGGGGGTGGTGTGGGGAGCGCCTTAATGAATTCTTTGCAGTGACAGCCAGGTCCAGCTCTTAAAACCAAGCGTAATGTCTGATTGCACACCTGCCTCATGATTGTTAAATTAAAATCCACACTCAGATTTTATCACATCTCACTGTTGTTGTTGTTGTTCAAGTGCATGCTGGGAAGGGTTTGGAGTTTCTTGGCATTTCCTCTTTCGTGATTGACTTGTATGACTTGACGCAAACAAACGCACTCTTCCGTGCCACTGGATTGTTTATCCCAGATTAGAATTTAATCTTGGGGATTGTATTTAAATGATTCTTTTATTAAACTCTTACATCAGAGGATACTTGGCTAGACAAGAAGCTAACAGTTGTTTTTCATTTAGCTGGAAAGCTTGAAACAATATTTCTAAATGCTGAAGTCAATCTGTGATTTTATTTACTGACAGTTGAGCACAAATAAATGATATTACCTCAATACCCATGTTGTTTAATATGGGTTTGAATGTATGCCATAGTTGACTATGGAATAAATTTGACAGCAGATGCTATAAATGAAGTCTTTGTTGGTCATTCAGTTGTCATTAGACTTGAATTAATGATGGTCCACTAATTAGTGGCATTAATTACACTAATAGGCAGATATTATGACACACATGGCACAGAGCGAAATCACTTCATCCAAATGAATGGAATCTAATTAGCTGCCCATTATTAGTGTCTTGTTCCCGCCACAAAATGAAATACAACAGCAATTTACTGTACGGAATACACAAAGAACACAAAATACAATAAATAAAAATACACAAAATACATAATTAACTTGGCGGTGCTCATTATTGCTTGTATCTGATGGTATTGACACAATGATAGGTAAAGTAAAACACATTTTGTGGCAAAAACAACAACAAATTAATTTTTTTAATTAATTTTTGTATTTATAACTTTCTTTCAAGAGATAAAGACGTAGTACATAAACATGTGCTAAACGCACCTTGAAAATTAATCTGTTAAACATGCTCAAATATATAATATAATATAATACAAAATCATCTTTCACATGCATTTTTTCATTTTTCCCATTTCTGCAACCTATTTTATCCCAGTAATTAGGAATCTATGTCTGATTACTCCGTCGTCCATATAATGAGTTGTCTTGTCTCTAACAGGCCATTGAGATTTTAGATTTGTTTATTAAGCATATCTACATGAGATTTCTGATAAACAGGCCTGTATTTTACAGTGCTGAGAGTTAAAAGGTTTGGTCCCTAGGGGATTTATTTCAGGGTATTCTTTGTAAATCCGATGATAGTATGTTAAAGGAGATTTGCTTTTGTGTTTCGCTCCATTAATCCAATACCGCACAGAATCCGATTGTGATTATGACAGGTCAGAAGAGGATACTGTAAAACTGGAGGGATTTTGTCTTATGTTACTTGTCATCAGTTGCTTACAGATTGACACGATAAGCAAACAAAAACATGCAGCAATACCAATAAATAATAATCATATATTGAGCGATTAAAAAATTACAAGCACACATTCCTTTCTCAGGAACTAAAACACTTTTTTAGAAAAAGCCACATTCAACAATCCATTTAAAGGTCATTTTAGGAGTATTTAGCTGGTGGGATTACCTGTAAACGTTCTAAGGATGAATCTTAATCGATATTGTCTGTCTAAACGGCTGTTCTCGGTTGTGTTTCATAGGGTGTGATAGTCTTTCGGTCAAATTCAGGTGACTGTCTGTCATTGTGTGTCACTGATCCCCTTTATTGATGATGCAGATCCTCTTTATTGGCAGGATGTCACAGTGGATATTGATCCTTATGTCTAACTGAAGATGTTAATAAAGTCAGAGTCTTTGTTTGACTGCTTCACTCATTATCATCCGGTTCTGTATGAGGAATCTGTTCTCCAAGTCATGGAGTAGCAACAGTGTTTCATCTCCGGGTTTAAATACAGTGATTTATTTTATAATACAATATAGCATGTTTCATTATATATGAGTATTTTCCATCTGAAGAAGGCCAATAAACATCGCAAGGATATAAAACTGCTTTCCTTTGCAAGAAAAAGGGGGAAAAAATTAGTTTATGGTAGGTACGAATGCGTAGAAAAAAAATGACCAAATTTCTGGCATGAGCCATTAAAATAAAAAAACTGTGGTAATTGACAATTAATATCTGATTCACTCTGAGCTATTGCTGGTGATTGGAATAAGATTAGAATGTAACAATATTGACTCAGTGAAATTAGAGGGGGTCATTGGGTCCGATGCTGTTTAGGGCCATAAAAAACGAATTTGGCTCATGGAACGCTGCAGAGCTGGCAAATCACTCCGTCCGAGCTGAAATTAAATCGCTGTGGTAATGTGTAAAGGGAGGAGCTGGTAATAAAACAAAGAGGGCTTGAATCTCTGCTGACGGAGGGCTGTGGAGGCCTGTTTGGAATAATCCACAGGAACAACTCCGCATTTGTAATACCATAAACTTCCAAGATTTCCGATCACACAGGTCAAGTTGTGTTTGTTGCTGGTTTCTAGGCTTGCTTTTTTATTTTTGGTTATTGCCAGCAGGAACTATTACAACTGGTGCCTTGCATTACATCAGACCAGAAAGCTATTGCTTGGTAAAAATCAGATTTCCATGATGGAATTCTTGGATTATGGAATTTTGATGTGATTAAGGAAGGACAGAAAAACTCATTTCGGCACTTTATTTCAGAGTCCGCTGAGACACTCGGTGCGTGTTGGATGCTGTGATTGACTTCATAAGGAATGATTGTCTTTATGACCTCTGGGTGACCCTCTCAGTCTCAGACCAGCAGTTTCATTCAAACCTGTGGACGTATTGACCCAGTGTTGAAGACGGGAGAAATGCTTTATGATACAGAGTTCAAAGAGTGCGTCTCATCATATGTTGTTCTAAGCAGGAGGAAATGAGTTACCTGTGAATGTTTTTTAAAGTGATTATTAGACTGGTGACATAAAATGATTAATCACTCATTAAATTCCATTTCAGACACAAATGAAAATTTTATTGTTTATTTTACTAATTTATTCTTTTGAATTCTATATCTATTCTGTGTAGAAGTCTCCTTTTGAATGTTAATATTTAAGATATTTATAACTTTCTTTCAAGAGAGAAAGAAGACGTAGTACATAATCATATGCTAAACGCACCAAAAAAATACTTTTCTGCGGTTTACACTTCAGTTCTTTTGTCCTTTTATAACAATTGCTGTTGAAATTGGCTATTTTGATGCTGTTAACATTATTCTGTATCCTGTATGATAACTAGCTTGTGCTTTTCTTCATCCCTTGATATATTTTCTCTCATTGGATAAAAGTATCTGCGTAATTATTAAAAGTAAATGTATGAACTACAATCATAACAATATATGTCTTTTTCTGTCCTCAGTCATTCTGTGGAGCTCATACCCCATATGGTGGGTCATTACACACACAGTGAATACACTAGCAAAACTATGGGGAGAAATTTATGATCCCCTTGGTAAAAATAAAAAGTGCCATTAACCAATAGAGCAAAGCGGGCACAGACCTAGTGATGAAGTCATCACATGTTCTCAAAAAAAAGCAAAGACATTCTAGAACTTTCAAGGTCTCAAATCCTCATCTTTCCAGAGGACCACAACATATGGCATTTATACCGGGCTGTTTACTTATCACCTGTGACAGCACGAGGCGCTATAGGAAACTATATTCTATAGATTATATACTGTATAGATCACACTGTGTCTCGTGTGACTCCTACTTACACATATACAAATTAAGACACTAACCCTCTAATTACACTATATTTAGGACAACATTTGCATAGAGCGGAAACAAAAACTTTCTGAAAAATGTTTTTTTATTATTTATTTAAGCTAAATAAAATTTGATCTGTCATTTTATTGGGTAATGAAATAAATTATACATGCTATCATTGCCTGCTATAATCACAGGATACAATAACACTGTCTTGCATGGGCCCTAGGATAGATATCCATCTAGTGGACGTAGATTCTAGATTTCGTATTCTAAGTAGGTTCATTGTACAGTAGTTTGTGCGATTCAGAGTGTAAATACAGTGGTTTTATTATAATTTATTTGCTAAATTATTTTTCATATATAGATTTTGCACATGCATACCCTGGGGTCCAAAAGCCTGAAACCAAAACGTAGAAAACGCTTGTCTTGTATTAGACAAATTGTCTTGCTTCAGACAAAATGTGTCCAAAATCATACAGTGTTCACTGGGCTTTGAGGAAAACTCAATGAGTATCCATGAAAATGAATGAGGGAGGTACTGCATTGATAGGCCTAGCTGATTCAATGAACAGGGAACATAACAGGCTAGACAGAACACAAGGAAACACAACTAACTAAACATAAACCTGACAGGAGGTCAGCCTGTTACAAAAGACCCAGAATATGAGACCCAGAATAAATGTTCTTTATGTTATATTATATAACTTTACATAACATTATTTAATGTTTATATAGACGTTTGGAAAACCTACACTTTTCAATGTGGAATTTTTGCCCCCACTCTGTTGTATTTCTCAGTAAGAATATTGTCTTGGAAATTATAGAGGGAGAAAACATAATTTAGGAAAGAGGCAATCGTGTCACGTCAACCGGAAAGAAAAATGTAAATTCACACCTCACCCCCGCCACCTTTGGCTAACGGCTCCTATTCAAGATTCGAGAACAAAACCTTCGTTCGCATGTTAAAAATAAACCGCACAACGTGGCGTATCAAACAGCGCTCTCTGACGGTGCGCACACGCATTCTTTTTAGGATCACTGATCCGAGACCTGTTAGTGGCTACTGCATAAAAAAGGAGATTCGGGCACGGAGAGTGAGAACAAAAAGCCCCGTGGAATCGTGGGCATGTCTTTCCCCAAAGGCTTGAGCACACAAGCTGTCATCTCTCACTAATACTGGTGAAATGTATTCAGAGGAAACCACATACTGCCAGGCTGAACAGAAGCTGGTGTGCTGAAAAAAAGCAGAGCTGTTAAAATATTGGGACGTGGCATTGAGGGTGTTAAGTAAAGGGTTCAAAGGAATCACATGTAACACATATAATGCATTAAAAACAGACCGGCCTGAGCTGGTCTTGTTGGTCTCAGCTTGTTTAAGCTAGTCTGTGTATTCTCCCAGCCTGGCCAAGCTGGCATTCCGCTGGTTTAGCTAGCTGGCCATCTGGTCACCCATTCCGACCAGCTTGTAACTGTCAAAATCCCTCCCAAACCTGCAAACCAGACCAGCCTAGACCGATTAAGACCAGGATCAAATCTGAAAATGCTGTTTTTTTTAAAAGAAAATGTTCTTGTGATAAGTTGCTCAATATTACACAGAGGGAGGATCAGATGACCACTAGATCGTTTATCAATAGTGCTGGGCTAATGGGCAGTAGTCTAATGCCCATTAAGGTTGTGAAGCATATGCTGGGCTCAGTCAGATGGTGTGTGATCGCACAGGGAATTCTGTCCACATCTGCTCTCCATAGGGACACATACTTATGTGGAGACATACTGAGCAGAATTAGCTTCTTGGCTCTCCAAGAATATTTTTTAATGTATGACAGAGATACACGAGCAGAGAGTGGATGTTATAGATTAAAGCATTTTGCATATAAAATCTACCATATGTTGTATAAATCACATGCGGGGCAAAAAGTAAGAGTGAAAAGCCGCCAAACGTAATTGTCACAAAGTGTAAATAGTGACATCAAGCTGTTTGAATTGAGTAAACAGGGACACCACATAATATTACTTGTTAGAATTAAAATTGAAATTAAAGTTGTTAGACGCTTCACCTTTATATACAATTATAAAATTAAAATAAAATTTTGTGATTCTCATTTAACATTTAAGTTCAGTGAATATAACAATAATAAACCACATCAGAAAAGAAAAGTTACATAGGGAACATGGAACAAAATTAATAGATTCTGTAACTGTAACTTCAATTGTGTTATAGTGAAACACATGACAGCTGAATTTTTTAAATCAAGGAATAAATTAGCGCGATTCGTCAAAAGGATTTGCAATTTAGTAAATTCAACTTCCTGTCATTCAAAATCAACTTCCCCAGGGGTGGGGTGTGTTGGGTGGTTGATGGGTGTGGCCACTTGTAATTTACTATTTAAAACGAACACCTTGAGCTAAGTGTTAAATTTAAACGCTGCTGTAAATACTTCCTTTATATTCAAGTGTAATTTCATTACATTTAATCGCATGACCTTACATCCGACGTCATTAGAAAAGTACAGAGTGTAAATGTATAATCCATGTATATGTATATGTATATGTATATGTATATGTATATGTGCATGTATATGTATATGTATATGTATATGTGCATGTGCATGTGCATGTGCATGTGCATGTGCATGTGCATGTGCATGTGCATGTGCATGTGCATGTGCATGTGTATGTGTATGTGTATGTGTATGTGTATGTATATGTATATGTATATGTGAGTACACATGGGTGTTCCTGTTAAAAACACTGAGCAGGAGGCCTCAGTGGGATGGGCCAAATTAAGATGCAAGTCCTCAGCTACTTGCTGTTGTCATGGGTCAGTGAAGGGGAGCAGCAATTAAACATCACCCTTATGAGTGCTGGAGGTGTAGTTGCTCCAGACCTGTGAGACGTGTCATTAATTCTTCCTTTGAGAATGAGAGATCGATTTTTTGTCCTAAAAAACCAAAAGAGAAAAATATCAATGAAGGTGTTTCTCTGAAGGAATATTTGTTATTAGTAGGTTATGCGGGTAAAATTCAGGGTGTCACATGAAGAGCGCACTCATTGGTTGTAACATGCTAAAAGCGCAGGTAAACGATGTAACAGGTAAATGATGACACGCTCTGTAATTACTGGCCAGAGGGTGACTCATTCAGGGTCATTCCTATCTCTGAGCTTTAGCCCTGAGTATCTTCCTCGGGATATTTTGAATATTGTAGGGGTAAAGCTAAATAAAAATAACCAATATTAACTGATTACAGCCCTAAACGATAATGATTTTCAATATTTATAATATTTCTCACAAAAGCAATAAAGGCAAAGACAACAGCCCCTGGGGCACCACAGGACTGCGTCCCTACACCCAGCTCCTCTCCTCATAGACACACTCTCTGCTAAAAGTTACATATTTAGTTTAGCCAGATATTTAGTTTAGGGTAACACATGTACGATTTTGATTAAAAATCGTACAGTCTGTGCCCGGCTTAAGACAAAGTGTGGCCAGAAGACAGCTGGTCCCTGGTTTGAGCCTGAGTTCTCCAAAAGTGTTTGTCTCCACCACTTCACCTTTTGGATTTTTGGTTCCTTGCATCAGTTGCCACTGGCCTGCTTACTGAGGGAATATTTACATGACCCAGAATGCCCAATTTCTTGATATTCTGTGGGTATTTAGCTATTTATATGGTATCATGTACAGACTGTGTTTAGACAAATTAATTTGCCAAAACGAATGTTAGCTCAATTTTGTAAAAACACGGTTAAAAAATATGAAATTTTTGTGTACTGAAATATTTATATTTGTGTATATAACAGGGAATTATTTAAGTAAATAATTTATCTCGCCAACTAAAATGGTGATTAAACTTGACTTGAGATCATGTTTTAATGCCAAACATTGCAGGAGAAAATCTGAATAAAACTATAACTTTGTAATATTATCCTACCTCACTTTAACACAAAACTACAGCATGTAGTTCATCTGTAGTCTTAAATGATTTTTTTAAATGTGTCCTCTCTTCTGAACTCAAATTCCATGGCTGAAATGAATATTTATATATTTCTCTAAAGTACAATAAATCAGATGAGACTGAATTTGGATGGAAGGTACTTTGCAAACGAACAAAACAGCATTTTTAAAGAGACACTTAAATACTTAATCTAACGTCACACTCGCAGAGACCACAAATAGGATGCGACAGGAAGTGGTCTGGAAGGGATATTAGGGGACGTCTCTCACTCCACGAAAGGTGACGCCAACAACAGACCAGATTACAGACCCATAACTCAATACTCATTAATCCCGTCGAGTTTTCAGGAACAAATGCAGGCAGATTTATGAGGGATAACAGTGATCTTGCTCTGATGTTTCACCCCCACTTCTAAGTGATCTGTAATCCTCACGGTTTACAACACTCGTATTAAACAACCAGACCAGATGTGTTCTGCCTCACACGGAATCAGGTCAGACATTCAGCAGGTAGTAATCTCTCTCTCTCTCTTTGTCTGTCTCTCTCTCTCTATGTCTTAGAGTCTGTTAAACAAACCTGTGTTTGTGTATGAGATGAGAACCATCCCAGATAATCATGTGTCCTCAAAACACTGTTCCCTCTACATCAAACCAGGTCTGCCTCTCTCCACAGGAGGGGTGGGCGGGGGTTGGTGAGGGGGGCTGGTTGAGAGGTCACATAAATAGTCATTCATCAACTAGTTATGATCAAATATATTCAATAGTTACTTTCTGAGCTCACTGGCTTCAGATATCAAACAGACATTTGCTCAAATCGTTTACCGTAACATGATTGGTGTTAAAAATATCAGATATATTGATCTTGAGGTTGGGTTTCAGTTGAGCACTTCAACAATGGAATGTATAGCAATTTATTTAAACATTACATTTAGGAAAAGTATTTGAAACAATTTACTGTAACAATTGTAAATTGTTCATTGTTAACTGTAAATAGTACATTCTATATTAAAAAGAGTTTTGTTTATACAGTGAATTGTGTGTA
>JAZGTJ010000218.1:0-160094 GCA_036877575.1 Botia almorhae | reverse complement strand
AAGGAGAGATAGAGTTGGGTGTCATCCGCATAGCAGTGATAGGAAAAGCCATGTTTCTGAATGACAGATCCTAGAGACGCCATGTAGATGGAGAAGAGGAGTGATCCAAGAACTGAACCCTGGTGCACCCCAGTGTCTAGGTGTTGCAGGTTGGACACCTCTCCTCTCCAGGACACCCTGAACAACCTGTCAGAGAGATAGGATCTGAACCACCGAAGTGCTATACCTGAAACGCCCAGAGATTCGAGCGTCATCAGGAGGATCTGGTGGTTAACAGTATCAAAGGCAGCTGACAGATCCAGCAGAATGAGAACTGATGATTTGGAGTCCGCTTTAGCCAGTCTAAGGTCTTCAACAACCGAAAGCAGTACAGTCTCGGTCGAATGACCTTTCTTATAGCCGGATTGATTGACATCCAAGAGGTTGTTCTGGGAGAGAATTAATGCTTTTCAAAATTTAAAACAACAATTATAACTTATATATATATTTGTCTTCATACTTTAACTGAGTATGTTGCAATGCATTCTGGGATTGCTTTCCTACATTATGGAACATGTTTGGAGTGTGTCTATGATGCTTCAAATGTTGCCCCAAAAGGTCACTAGATCTTAGAAGAGTGCATGAGTGATAGAAGGAAAGAAAAAAAGAAAAAAGGAGAGAGAGGTAATGGACTTTGTGTGGCAGGGTAGAGACAGACAGAAGGTGAAAAAGACAACAAAGAGAGAGAGAATGCAGGAAACATGATGGAAGATCATTTTTTCAGACACTGATGGCCACACTTATGTAAAACATTGGCGGCATGTTCAACAACACAGATCATTGCCCTAACACAGCCACTCAACCCACGGGCATCTTATTAATCTCTAAATGCATTACTAAAACCTGTCATCTCTCACCTGTGATTAAACTATCCACCTGTGACAGGGTATGGCTCCTTTCTATCACAATAACAAAGCATGTCCCAAGTGGTCCCAAACACCAGTTTGCATTGGACATCAAAAGTCTTATAATCTGATATTGTGGATTATTTCATTGACAGTTGACTGTTTGATGAATGGCAAAATGCCCGGAGGGAGAGTAACTTTGCATCATAATCTTAGATCGACTTTGACTGATGTTTGTTTAAAACTGGTAGTTCAGGTCATGAAAATGAGTGTTCCAGTATGTGACAAGGGACTAAATTTATCTAATGGCAATAGATGTGGTCTGGTAAAATAAAAGGTTGTATGTAGTCATTAAGCAGGACGGTTTTATGTAATTTATTACTTTGTTCATTTGTATTTATTATTACTACATTTTTGAAAACTTAGAGAGATTTTAGAGAAGTTATTTTTTATTATTTTTAAATGGCTCTTTGGGCGCATTTGGGCCCAAAACAATGGCCAAATATTGGTTAATTAAAAAGCCTGGCCAATGTGTTGGTCTGTTATTGGTTGTGTTAAAGCTGCAGTTTCATATATCAGGCTGAGAGCTGGTAACCTGAAAGGTTGTTGGTTCCACTAGAAGCAGGATGGACGAGACCATAGGTTGGTTTATGGGGATTGTCACTGCAACAGGCGACATTCCATGGAACTCTTGGCAAACTTAATTTCAACATTGTGGTGACGAAGACTTTAAATTTATGCTTTGTTTCAACCCAGCTGCTGGATTAATTCTTTGAGATGAGAGCTGCCAGGTATGGTTTATGTTCTTAAAAACCATAGACACAATACCACCCTCCCCAGCACCCTTTCACCCCATTCTCACAATGGATCCACCTTTACCCCCCCCAAACCTTTTCAGTGCCACTGTGCCAGGAGAGCTAAATGGGAGGTTAGTCTCTGGCTCATTGCTTGAGACACAGTGGTTGGTTTAGCTGTGGTATCAGGGGGTATGGAAGCCATAAAAGCGGTGGAGCCAGCTAACGCAGGATGCCAAATCCTTGTTGTGGCACAGTCTTTGCCAAGAGTTATATCTGACTAGGGAGAAGGAGGGGCGTTTACTCATACAAGCTAAATAATCCACTTCCCAACAACATGCCCATACCCGAAAACAATGTAGCACTCCATGATGCCTACACATGCATTGCTTCCACTCCTACTGTCACAGCAGGCTGTAGTGGAGGTTAGGCTGAATAAGATACAAAGTTTTCCTGACAAAATATTTTTCCCGCTAAGAAGATTGGCACTGCCACCATCCGTGTCTCTCTAAATCTAAATGGTTAATTTGCTTTTTTGCCTCCAATTTGTTGTTTGCACCCACCATTGATAGATCCTCTTTTGAACTGTTATTTGGTCTGTTTTCTTTAAGAGGCAGAAACCTGCACACAGGAAGGGGCAAAATTAATCTCTTGATGAAAATATAACGGGGAGGAATTCAATACAGTGCCCCACACTGTTCCTTTAGCTGGAAGAAAAACACCAAGGCTTTGAATGTGCGCTGCCAAGTCCTGAGGTGCGCCGTAGAATGACTTAAAGGCCAACGTTTCCTTTCACAATTCATGGAAAATAGATTTGAGGATTGGGGGAGGGGGCTGATTTACATGTGTGATCTGCGGGGGATGCATTAGGGGAGCCTTATACTTCTTAATAAAGCCTTGCTTCGGAGTTGACCTCAGTTCATCTTAGATTGTCCTGTTTGCCTGAGCCATGTTTCTGAGCACCATGGGACTGTTGGCTGGATAGAATATTGTTCAAAGAAAAATATGTTCATTTATTTTTCCTTGAATCGTTCATTTCTTTTTCGTTTACTGTTTTCACTGTTTTTTCATCCTTTTCCTTGTTTTGTTTTAGAGTTTTGTTGGGGCTTAGACTCCCCTTTAAACTCCCCTAACAAACACTTAAACTCTGCCATGTGTTGACACAATACATCTATATTTATTTATGAATTCAATTAGATGACACAATCTATTTATTGTTGCATTGTTAAACTACTTTGTTGTTGTTATTTTAACCCAGGTGGAGCTTGTGGTAGTGATACAGTGCATTAATAATAAAACGTGTGGCATTGGGGCCAGCAGAACTTGGCGGTAACTGAATTAGGACCATGGTGTTGAGGGGGAGTTTTCAACTGTGTTGTTTGTGAATTACTGGAAGAGGAATAAATGTGGAGATTGTGCCAGATCACTGCTCTTGTGGAAGTAATCATGTGGAGTTATGGAGTGGGAGGTGGTGATGAGCTGGAAAGGGTTAATCCAATTGGCTGGTATTTGCTGGCGTTATGGATGGGCTCCTGACTTTGGATGTTATCGATAGATCCTTTATGTTTTGGGTGGAGAGTGCAAGTGCTCTCTGCTTTTCTCCAGGAAGATTAAAAGCTTTTAAGCCCCGCATACTACTCCTGCTGTGCCTCGGCGATGTGAGAGGAACAGAGAGGGCATTTGTTTTCATTGGGGAAGGGAGAGCTCAGAGATTGAGGGGGAAGTGATGCGTGAGTGTGTGGTGTGTAGACGCAGACTTACGCTTCAGTGTGTTTATGAGTATGTACGTAGCGCGCGCATGAGAATGTGTGTTTATACTGTGGACTTGGAGCAGAGTCGACCACAGTTTCCCTTGATCCTGACCCACTTTCTCCATATCTCTCTTTCTCTCACACTCTCTCTGTCCTCTGCACTCTACCCTCTTTAATTGCCGCTCAGCACACTGAGGCCATCTGTTCAGCCAGGGCCGGTCACCATGGAGATGCTGGGAGGCTTTTCGGATTTGTGCCGGCACTGACCGACAGGGAAACAGAGGTCAGGGGTGTGGAGTAGGCGACAGTCATTAGGGCACTAGAACATAGGAATCTAAATAGGCAGTAGTACCATGTCTGGGATACCAGCACAGGATAGGCAGACAGACGTACACACCCATACTCTCCTGCAGTTAGCTGTTAGCACATTAGCATCCGCATAGGTAAACACAGCCACAGTCCCATAGCTTTAACCGATGCATGATTTTCGAATGAATAAACATGTAAAGGTAATTAAGCTGATGATTTTCATTTTTATTGTTTTAAAAATGAATTGTTTTGGTTATAACAAAGCAGAACAGTAGAATAGTAATTGTAATTAAAGCAAACACTACCCACCTGACCATACCTTGAGCGGTCCCACCGACATAGACCGTATATAAGTAATATAAGCAAATAACAATAATTCCAATTACTGAAGTTTGCATATTAAGCACTTATCATTGTTTGAGACAAGCATTATATAGTCAATAAAAGCACTAGATCCAATTATCATGTTGACATATTAATTTGAGATTGTACCTGGTCTCATTGCTGGAGATTAGAATAATTATTTTATATTTCAGAGTTGCCAAAGCCAGGGCAGATTTTTATAATCTTTAGACCTGGTAAAGTCATTAATTTTTTTAAGAGCAAATTTCTCTGCAATAACATTTTCAAAGTTATGCTTGGCTCTAAAATATATTCTATCAGTTATAAATTGTGCTTTGTGAGTGCAATCTATTTAAATTGATTTGTAAAAATCCTTATCCTGGAATTATGTATGGCTTACGAATGATAAGTCTGGGAAAAGCCATGAAAATTCATCGCTCAAATGGTGTGGTATACTCAGATGGGTGTTGGAGAAAAGCTCCTTCAGTATCTAGCTTTTTACTAAGCTTTCTGTTTTACTGAAGAATTAGAACGAGAAATAGAACAATAGGGGCTGCTAAGGCTAAACTGATTACAGCCGTTATAAACGCCGTTCGAACTGTGATTATGCAGTCATATCAGTTATCGGATGTTTAAACATGAAATTATTCAAGGAAAACTGCTTGCCTTTAAGGCTAACAACATACTAAAATATCATTTGTTAAGAACAAAGAAAAACACAGATTGTTTATTTCCACTCTGTTCATTGTTAAACAACTGTTTGCATATTTACTATTCTTGACCAATATTTCACCTTTGACAGCAGAGTTTACACACCACAGTTCACCTCAGTTTATCCACAGTCATTGCAAAAGGTTTCATTCCAGTTTGATGGAGGACTTTATCCTGACCGACCTTACAGAGAAACATGTCTGTCAGACTCACTGAGACAGCTTATACTTACACAAACCACAGTATGAATAATTCTTCATTTTATGGACTATTCCGATTGAAAGACAAAGATTTCTCAACCATAGGATGAGATTCTCTGGGGTCAACAACACAATAGAAGTTGTTTGTTTGTAGTCTTTGAGGTTCAGTGAGATGGTATGATTTCTGTGTGTGTGGATTAAGTCGTTCTCTAATATGGAGACTGCTGTCTTTTGTTGTAATGCTTTTTCTTCTTTAATTCCTTCCCAATGACACGCATCGCTGGAGGGAGGTGTTAAATGCAATGCACCCAATTAATACTCTCCTGCAGTTCAGTTTCCTCCACAAATCAGAGCTGCCACACCTGTGTGTAGACGTGTTGGAGCAGCAGGCAGGTATTGGCCTCATGCTCCTCATCATCATTAAAAATTCAGGTGTAGTAGAACATTCTCCTCTGACTCTCGTGTTGCTTGCTTTTCTTGTTTTTAACTGCGTTTTGATCTATGCTATTGGCAGACCCAACAGTGGTGTGAGCTTGGCTGTGTGTTAGGCTGGTTGTGTATGTCCTGCAATTATGTCTTGCGGTATCTCATGAGCATGAAATGAAATTCCACATTTGGTTTTAGATGATGGATTTATGTTGGGTATGCATCAGCTTGTGTGTGTTATTTGTATTTTAATGCCCTTTAGTTACTACAAGCTACTTTTCCATATTTTCTGACAGATATTATTCCTCAGATGGACTAGAGACTTCTGATTCTAAGCTATGGGCTTCCAGAGAATATCTTTCTGTTTTATGGATGATTCTACTGTATGTTCTCAGTGGCTAAATGCATACCATTGAGGTTATATAACCTCCCTAATTCTTCTTTCCTACCACCCACAGGGCCTGTCAAAGTCCACTGTTTTTAACGTCAGTCACCATATATCAGCCAAAGATTCTTTGGCATCAGACAACCTTTCACTCTCATTTCCGTTGTTCGCTAAGAGTTTAGGTACAAACATCGGCTGTCAGAAGAAACAAGACAGTTATGTCAGTTTCCTACAAGAAAGGCAAGAATACTTGATCCTGGTGATGGGAAGCGTATCTGTGACATACATTTGATGTGAATGTCCACAAGGCCTCACGCATTTTGATTGGTCACATAGAGTGAGGACATGTTCGGTCTTTTGACATGAGTACAAAGAAACCTGGGTAATTGGCATATTGGATGCAAATGCCATGTTGAAATTGAGTTTCTTTTAAAATGTAATATTTTGATGTGGTGTTTTTTTTGATGCACAAATTCTTTATCATATCTATCTTAACATGCAAAGTCAGCTGTGGCTAAACCTTTTGTAGGTGGATTTCCCTGAAGAGTGGTGATCTCAAAAGTACCTGTTATTGCCAGTCAAAGGCAGATGGTATTAGGAGAACATTGTATTGAATGACACTGAGTTCAAGATGAGTCATCAATATTTTAGTCTGTTTTTCTGGATGACTGAAAGTTGAAATGTGTCTCAATCTGCTAAAAGTTTTGTCTACTTTTAGTAGTACACTGTGGATATATCTTTATGTAATCTATTAATCTGATTTTGGTGGCAGTAACTACACAATGACTACAAGGTCTTATTCACTTGACCAGTGATAACTTGGTGGGGTTTTACTTATAATAGTTCTGTTCCACAGAAATTGTGTAACTGTGAGAACCAATCATATTCATTATGTTTTTATTCCACCTGCCTAGCACGATAAACTGGGATTAATCAAGCTAGTGTCTGGACTCGGCTAAGAGGGAAGTGTGTAAAGCCTTTCCAAAGTGAGTGTCACCAAGGTTACCGCCATCCGTATGTACTGCTGCACTTCTACACTGCTCTAAGCATGTCCTTTTTGCCTTGATCCCAATTGGGTCATGTGCCCATTTTTGTTTTGCACTTTTGAAACTCATTGGAATGAAACTTTCATGTACACACTTGTTCCATCAGAATTTAATTTAGTCGACTGTGTGTAATGATTTCAGAGATAAAACGGAGATTGAGAGAATTGTGGCAGCCGGGCCGTTGCCCAAGTCCTGATTGCATGTTGATTTGGGGCCATGTTGAAACATTGTTGTAATTTATGTGATCCTCTGGAGCACATGCTGACTCTGCGGTTGTGTGATCCTGATTTGATAAGTGTGTATGTGTGTGTCTGTGTGGCTTAATAAATGAGTAAGTGTGGGTGTATATAGCCTATGATTTGTTTGAATACGTTCTCTTTAACCACATGAGTTTAGGGATATTATAATACCGGTGCAGGGCACTCAAAGGAACTTTTTTATTGTTCAGTTTTTGATTTATTATAGCACAGGAAATGTAATGTAGCTCTTTGTTAAGTGCCAGCTCCTACATTTTTCTAGATTAAATAAAAATAGAAACAAATGAGACCATTGTTGACAGAGTGAAGACTCAGTCATAACAGAGCCATAACAGTCATGTGAGCATCGTAGCTTAGACAATTTGATTTTAAAAGAAATTGATGAGCTCATATTAAAATCCTCCCATTGGAACGAAAAATCACAAATTAGATCTTAACATCTTAACAATTTGTTCCTCTCCCAGACTACAATGACGTTAAACTGAAAGCAAATCCTTTCTCTCAGTATTAAGCAAAATACTCCAATAATCGTATGCGTGTTTCTTTTAAAAACATCTCAACATTCTATCATACCATGTTCAGATTTGCCAAGATATCAAAGTTCACCTTCATTCATGTGAGTTTAATACGACCTCATCACTTGAACGTTGCTCATTAAATACTTCAGACCAAAAGTTCAACAACTGTCTTGTGTCTTTTTATTTCTCCTCAAAAAGTTCAGCAGACAAATACATTAAATGAAACATGCTATCATAGACCAAACTCTAAACAATAAAAACTCCACAGGGTACATGTAACTAGTATCTTGAGCACGGTTTTGCTGGAGAATCTAAGAGAATCTAGGAGAAACAATTCACATATAGAGGAGATCTTGTTTATGATTTTTCGTTCTTATCCATGTTTTGGTTCACAAGTTAAATGTAGGCAGCCTGGAGATATCCCTTATTAATAAAAAAAACACGTATTCCGTTCTACCGTGGGTTCTGTTGGATCTTTTATGTATGTGAGTTTCACTCTCTGACCTGTGAAGCCCTATGGGAGCCGAGTAGAGATGCATAAAGCCACTGGCTGTATTTACTTGTGCTGGATTGATGCTGATGGGTGAGGCAGGCCCGGGGCAGCAGGATGGGAGATTGATCAGCACTGAATGTGTGTCAGGGGAGCCTTGACATCCACAACTGCTTTTCACGCATCCCGTCTGGAAAATCCATCATTCAGGAAGCCCCACACCAGGCGCCGACAGCTCACACTTACCACACAGATTAATCAGATATCAGCAGTGCAGCCTGGGTACACAGTCTGCGCTTTGTGGTAGAGTGTTTTCTTGACAAAAACACAGTGTTTATGATTCCTTGATAAATTACAGATCATCACACACGCTGTGATGCGTACCGTGTGTGTTTCTATTTGTTAAAACTGCGATCTTGAGAAGTGCGGATAAATAACACAGTTTTCTCGTTCTCCGCTGTGAGCCTGTCGACGTTGTTTGCATATGCAAAGGTGCAAAAAAAAGGAGGCACTAGGAGTGAGGAATTGCAAAACTGCAACTGTGCTACACTTTCGCAGGAAGTTCAGTGTGTTCTCAAGGCATGATAGTAAATATAATGCTTTTGTTAACTCTTATTTTGTTTATGTGCTTGCCAATTGAAGATAATGACTACAGAGGGGCTATTCAGATGCCAGATGTAAGAAGCGTAACTATATAAACAGAGAATGTCAGGATCAAAGACATTTTGTCTAAATTGATAATGCTGCTTTAACATTCTTTGAGGTTTGTAGATTTACATATTCTTGCTTTAATGCCAATGTGACAATGTTGGTAATTTAATTGGAGATGTGTATATTTTGTGCGACTATTGTTACTTATTGTTATTAAACAAGACTGCAAATATATTAAGTGCTTTCAAAAAAGTTTCTCTGAAACTTCTCTCACTTGTTGAACGATGAACAGATAGCCCCACCCTGAACTCACACCATAGGTTAAAATGTTGTTGATTTGTTGTGCTGGTAGGGATGTTTATACAATGATCCACATTGTTTACACTTTTAGGGAGAGTTAATGAATGCCATCATTACACCACATTTAATTTTACATTTAACTTTATAGAATTGGTTTGCCAAAGTCTAGTCATTTTGATGACTATGTCTATGGCTGGCTGCTATCTCAACCTGGATCTTTTTATGCAGTGTATGTATTTATTAGCACAGTTTGTGATTGCCATTTTGTCTTCCACACCTGACATGGAATGCCAGGTTCACAGTTTATATTTATGGGGAAATGTTGCAGAAAGAGTAGCATAGCCATTTGTCAGTGCCATGATGCCTTGCAAAGTCTGATTACATATAACTGACTCAAGGTTTCTGGAAAGAAGGCTGATGATTAAACCAGGAGCAGGTGAAAGGTTGCACAGAATGCAGGGATACGCTTCCTTTAGGGTGAAGATGAAAGATCGCTCTTTCTTTTCACTTGACAACCATTTAGTAATAAAATTTGGTGTGATTTCACAGCTACAAATCGCCGGCATATAATGCCCCGATCATTGCGGAGGTCATTACTCTACACGCTGGATGGAATTCTAACAAGCTCTTATACCCAGACTTGCATATTTCACATCAACAAGCCCGCTGTGGTACCCAATCAGGTCTACCCTGTTTGTTTCCGTTCACATCTCTGGAGTGCAACAGCACATGATGTATATTTAGTTACATGGGCTGTGCTTTGTCCTCTGTTTGGCCCTGTGCAATTGCGGCTCAGCGTGTCGGAATACTAAATGGCGTAGCTCTCGCTCAGATGATGCTGTGTGCCCAGCCCCAGAGCGGTGCAGCAGAGATGCTCTGCGTGCTGGAGGGGGTCACGTGTTGACCCCATTGTGCGCACGAGTAAGCGCTCGGCAGAAGCGCATCGCCCAACCCCTTGCTGCCACAGATTTGGGCCGCTCCCCCCAGCTGCTATGCCGAGACCAAACTCGCCACATATGGCTAATTGATTGATTTGCTTGAATATATGTAGAAGTCCCCCATCTCTGCCATGATTCATTAGGAGAGAAGACAGGATAAGAAAAAAAGAGGTTAGGATTGAGAGACAGCGAGAGAGAGAGAGAGAGAGAGAGAGACTGCATTAAAAAGGGAAGGTTTTAATATTTTCATCCCTGGGAAGGAACTGTCACATTTCATTACTATACTTCATTGCCCACACCCCCACATTTTTTCTGAACTAAGCTCAGTCCTCAAGGTTGCTGTGCTTCAAGCTGGCAAGGATCAACAAGAGAGGACAAGCAGAGCAAAAAAAAAGAGAAACAACACATTGGCCTTAGTAATGACAAAAGCATATTGCTCCTAAATCAACACAGAGGTTAATGGGTTTTTCACCCCACTGTAAGCTGCTGTCTGTATGTTTAGATAAGCTGGTCGGAATGACCCAGCACCCCCAAATATGAGTGTGAGCCCTTGGCACTTGGTCAGGGGTGGTTCCTTAAAATTCCTGTTCCTTCTTCATCTCAACCATATAGATGTTGCATTTTTCCCCTGACAATTTTCCTCTTTGGTGGGATTTGCAGTCAGTTCACTGAGCCACAGTGCTGCAATAACTCGAACCCCTACCAGCCTCTGTCACTCAACTTGATCAGGGCATAAAGTTAAATCCAGTCATGGAGCCAAAGGTGTGAACACACCCCTTCCATTTAAGGGCACTTTCTCAGCATTGGCAGATGTGTGGGTAGAGCGCTAAGCATCTGGCGTAGGTGGCGTTTGACACTTTTCTTCACATTATTTTTGGAAGTCAACTAAAACAGACAGGCTTTACATCTCCTTGAGGACAAACCTTGGGTTGTTTTTGTGAAACTTGCTAAATTTCAGGCTTCAAGCCTGTTTTTTTTTTTCACTTCGCACCACAGTACAGGAATCTCAACAACAAATCAAACAACAATTTTTTTTCTCTGAGCATTTTTGTGGTCAAGGTTATTCAACATGCATCCTTGCAAATTCTCCCCCCTCTCAAGCGGCTTTTCGAAACGTCCTTAGAATATAATTTTTTTATGAGATTCTTCTTTAAATCGAGTTTTCCTTTTGTTTGCGAAGCCACTTCAACACCGCGAGTCAGTGGGAAAGATTAAAATGATGCAGCATCTCTAGAGATAGTGTTTCATTTCATCTCTGCAGCTTCCTGCATCGGTCGAAGGAATGACCTGTATTCCACTGCGTATACTTGATATTACATGATGTATTTTGCCAAGGTCAAAGTTGCACTTGCATTCAAATTATACTCAAATGCAGCCACCCTTTCAAGTTTGTCGAGGTTGAATGTTGGCATGCACTCTTTTACCCTTTCCTTCCGACATCTATATAAAGCCAAAATTGAATGTATAATATCGAATTGTGTGGCAAGACATAAATATATAAAAAATCAATAGCGATCAATCATTTATTGCGGCACACTAGCCGATGCTTCTATATATATTTATATATTACTGAATGTGTTTTACACTGTGATGCCATTACAGCAGCACCCTGCAAATGATCCTGATCGTGCTTCTAATCCAACAGCTCAGCCGAGCAGAGCAGCCATAGTTCATTACTTTTCCATCTATTGCTGTAATCTTTCACCTCACATGCATGAACCCTGCAGCCTCTAATGCATGCGGAGGGATGATGTGATGTGCGTACATGTTTTTTTTTTTTTTTTTAAGAGGACAACATTTCTGAACACAGCAATGATGATGATGTTGATGGTAATAGTGATGCTGTGCTGCGTGTGCTGCAGGCTCTGTTTCCAGCAAGAAAGCTGCTTGTAAGAAGTGGCATGGTGCCATGCGCCCCTGCACCCCTGGGGCAGAAATGTCATTTTCTGTCACCCCTTACACACACCCTGTGGGTGCCGAAGCTTCTTGTGAAATTGCACAGTGGAGATATTCCAGACTCGTGCATGTTTAGGATTACTAGATTTGAGGGAGCTCTACTAAAAGGAATAGTCTACCCAAAAATGAAAATTATGTTATTTTTTGTCTTTGTGCACTGCATAATGTGCTACATCATTTTTCCCACAGCTATATTGAATGGGAACATTTTCTCAACAGAATTTTCATTGTTTGGTGAACTGTTGCATTAAGAGCAAACTAGAAAGCTGTTATAATATCAGAATTATTTGGTGTTTCTGATTGTGACTAATTACATAACTGCACTACGTGACTTACACGTGAAACTGTGTTTACTCAGAATGTCATGGTTTCTTAAGCCTCAGGCCTGTAGCAGTACATGCTGCATGAGACCCCTTAGTGCATTACCCAGAATTTCCTGGCGTCGCTCACTTTATTCAACGTCTTTATTTTGCATGCATGGATGGCATGCATCCAGAATTCGATCAATCACACGTCTTAATTTCTGCATACTACCACAAACTCACGTGCACCAGTCTGTTATATAGAAAGATTTTGTGGCATTTAGTCCATGTTTAGGAGCTGCGTGTGCTGTGGCACGTTCAGGATAGATATTCACTCTGATAGGGAGCCGCAGATGTTAAATGAGTGTGACACAGCGGGGCTGAAGGCTCACAGGCCCTGACAGCATTCCTAACTACTGAACACAGGCACTCTCCACTTTGGATTTAGAGAGAGGAAGTGGGGGTGGACATTTTGTTTTAGCACATGCTGACTCATGATGTTAGAGATGACAGTAAGCCAGTGGGTAAACTTAGGACATTAAAAGAGGGAGGAATGAACAACAAAAAAAACTGCTGTTTGTTTAACTGTTTATTAAATATTCACGCAGGCATGCTAGTTATAGTTAACACTGCACTTATGTGCAATTTTTAAATGTTTGCTCTTTAAATGAGCATGCCAGGCCGTTACATCAGATGCCATTTGAAATGGCTAATGTCTCGGAAAGGTTGCACGGTTCATTTTTTCTGCTTTGTTTCTTCTGGCTTGGCTTTTGGTTTGGTAATATGAAAGTGTATGTCAAAATGGCTGTTTAGTGTTGATGTCTTTTAACTCGCACAGAGAGCTTTTATTGGAGGCAACTACTGGATTTCAGGAAAAAAACTGCCATATTTTTCACTTTGTTTTGTTTTTTTGTGTTTTTTCTTGTGTTATTATAACTGGAAAAATGTTCCTCTTGGACTGCATGAGACAATATGATTTAAACATATGATCTTGGTTAATTTGTTCTTTTGAAAATGTGGGTATTTTTTTTTTATTGCAATTCTCATTTTTCAGAAAAAAAAATAAATTCAACAAATGAATGCTCTAATAAAATTGTCAGTTTTAGCTCTGGGACTTAAGTCAAGAGTCAAGAAGTTTATTATTGTCATTAAACCATATATAGAAGGTGCAGTGCATAGTGGAATGGAACAACGTTCCTCCAGGACCATGGTCTCACATAAGACATAGACTACATACTGTAGACAACGAGGGACTAGTTACAATCACATGGTTCCACAGTAGTGCATGTTGCACTACCGTAGCAATGTTTGGAACAGTCTGCTTCCGTACTGTAACTTACTATTTCTGCACTATAGTGCTTTTACTGTGCATATGATAGTGTATCCCACAATGCAGTGCACTCCATTAATCCATTTCCAGGATGACAAATTAACCACAAGTAACATCCGCCAAGATTTTGTAGCATTTTTTGACCCATTATTTGGCCTGGCAAGAGCTCAAACATTTATTCAAAATTGGATTTAAATGCTGGATTAAAATGATACCTGGATGCTGCTTGCTTAAAATAAACATGCAACATAATGAGGTAATTGTTTGAAATGTTTACCATAAGTAATTGTAGGCAGTATACAGTGTATTTGCAGTGGTAGTAATCCATGATTTAGAATAAGACAATCCTCTGGTCTATTTTGTTGGATAACTAATAGGCTTTAGTTTCTGATCATTTAGTTTCTGAGATATTGCCAGAGACGGGGGGTTATTCTCATTCTAGAGAGCATTGGGGTCAAAAAGGTGTATATCATCTTACCCTATGAGATACGTTTCAATGTTTCTTGTTAATTTTCATGGAATAGACAAACTGTACATATGATAGTTTGTTCTGTCAGTGTTTAGGAATACAGTATTTAATTAGCTAAACGACACTACACTGCAGTGGGAACAGGACTATTTTAAGCAACGAACTAGGCCATAGATGTTTATATCTATTGGACTATATAATAGACTTATTTAAATGTAAGCTTACAAGAACTTCATTAATATTCAGCCGTTTTCACAGTGTGAGATTACAGAAAAAAACAAGGTGCATGTTTCTCCACAGAGATGCTAAATATTCATCCTAAATTTAGTGTCCAGTTAGCCTCAGATTTATACAGTGACCTTCAGGGGGTTAAATTTTTTTAAAGAGTTTCTATAGGTATAGGGAATTTTTAGTGGGCAGTTTATTGATGTTCTTTTGGCTCCCCATTAGCACAGTTAGCCACAGTTTATGTAATAAGGTATACTGGCAGTCTTTGTACCATCCCAAAGCTTTTGCAATGTGGTTCTTGTGGTTCTTCTTCAGTACTTAAACCTTTTGTTTCAATTTCTTTCAGGGGTTTTAAGCCCTTTTTAGTAACTTGAGGTGTCAGACCCACCGCAAACATCCCATCCCACCATAATTCACACCTTGATATAAATTGACATTGGGATCACTGTTTAGCTAGGCTAGTTAGAGATAAAAGATAGCTATTTAGAATTCCTTCCAGGACATTTCTAACAATCTGTCTAATTCCACCAATTTAACAACTAATGTGTCACAGTACAGGGATAGAGAGCTCTGTCTTTGTGCTGTGCTTGAGTGTTAATAAAGGTGTATATTTTATTGCAGGGTATCTAACTTTAGCCGTTTGTTGCTATGGAGCAAATGCTAATGTGTTTTGGGAATTAGGGTTTCACAATTGGGGTTTAAACACCTCTCAGGGGCTTTGTCGACTTATTTACATGAGAAAACCTTTTTTAACCCTAATTCCACACCAAACACTCCTGTTCAGTGTGGAAGCTAATGACTTTTAGACGTTCTCATCGACCGTTTGGTTTGCTTTTAGCATTTTAAAGGAGTGCTGCTGAGTGTTTGAACAAAGGCGAGCTAACACACAATGTACAAACACTGCAGGAAAAGGACGGCTGCGAGGCGTGTGGGTGAGTCACCGGGGATCCTGGACCTCTGCTTTTCTTTGTGTGTGTGATACAACATGCCAAGGACAGTAAATAAAGGAGCATGACTTGTGTCACTCAGATCATTTCTTTACTCTGCGCCAGAGAAATTTCCCAACAGGGGCCCCTGGGAAAGGGAGGGTGTTTTTTTTATTTCTTTTAAACTTTCCTTCTTGCTCAAATTATTTGAATATTTCTCTCACTGATGTTTTAATGTGTGGAACCAAGAGGTTTGATATGCATTCTCTCACAATGTCAAGTTAGCACTTTGGCTTGAAGATGTATTAAATATTCACAGAATGTATAACATGTATTTAAATGTAAGCAACGTTTTAAATATTGTTGGTTTTAATTCACTTGTGTGGTCAATAGATTGCCTTAAACTTTTGAACAAGTTTTGCTATTTCGTAAGACAGATTTTAATATCTTAGATTTAAACTTCAGTAGCAAAGATGGTGTTAGAAATTAATTGAATAAATTCAATTAATTTCCCAGTTTAATTCAGTTTAAGCTGTGAACTTGTTTGTGTCATCCCTCAAAAACAGTACTGATGTCTGAAGTCTCCATTTGCCATTTTATTCAAATATTGTAATGTTTTACCTACAATATACGCAAGTAAATATTGCTGGTTAGTACTGTGTGTTGATATAATCAGGAATAGATGAAGATAATGAAGCTCACTATATATAACATTGGTGATAGCTGAGCTCTTGTGGGCTCTCAAACAATATGGATAATGATAGAGCCGGTCCTATCAGTACAATATCCACTTAAACTTCACAGAATTCAATGCTCTTATTGATACAATAAAGTGCATTAGCCCTTGCAAATAGATGTGTCTTCCTGTTTACAAATCATATCCCAGAATTCATCAAAGAAAGTAAAGGCAATTCAGCCTGTATTTTTCCCCTGTCCTCGAGAAGAGTTGCACAACTTCAAAGGCCCCATTTCCTGTCTCCATAAAGCACAATATTGACAGTTCTATGTCTTGTCTTATCCACATGGGCTCTCTGCATTGTGTGCTACACCAGTATAAAGGCTGTAGGCCTTACGTAGAGGATGGACCTCCTTTGTAAGGAAAGAATAGTGACAAGGCATTTGAGCAGCTACAGCACAGCTGAACTCATACGGCAAAGATGAAATTCCATCCTTACTCTCCAGACGGTCACTACAGAGTGCAAGCACACACACTCACATGCACACACACCAATATTTGTGCATTCACACTTGCTTTATTATTCCTGGCAGTTTTCCATTACCTTACCTGCTGTAGTGCACACAGGCACACATCTCCACACTCCCTCCTGAGTTCACCTGGAATGACCAGGACAGGCTTATTCACACACCGATACACACACTGTTACACTGTCCTGACTTCTCTATTTCCTGCAGCAACTGGTAGACAGAACACATACGTCCTTATTAGGATTAAGTTTGTGATGATGTGATGATGATAAAGAATAGATGTAAATTGGCCGAACAGGAATACAAAAGGAAGATTGAGAGAAACAAAGGTCCGAAGGCAGGGATATAGATAATTCCCCTGCCAACATATTTATTTCTATCCATGTTTCATTTACAGTATGTAAAGTCAGCATTCAGGCAGCTCTGTAATGTATGTGCACTTTAATAGGGTGACAGAGTAGCTGAATACTGAATTGACAGGCGAGGTGTATGCTGGATATGGACTCCATTGCATAAGCGGTTCTCCTCTGACCTCATCTGTTAGCTTTGGTCTCCCTCTTTCAAAATGGATCACCCTAGGATCGGTACCAACATTTAAGACTGCATGTTTGCTGCCAGGGATCAACTGATGGGGTGAAAATAATTGACTTTGTAGCCTAACCTCTCTCATCCCATCTACCTGCTGGCACCTGTGAATGACAACAAACAGACGCTCCAGTCCATCCGCTTATACCTCTATTACCCCCTCTGTGGTGTCTGATCCCTGGCCAAGAGCCGTTACCAGATACCCTCAGGCATGCAATCAGTTCTAGGAGGCCTACATGATGTCCCTAGTGATTGGGTGCAAGGCTTTCTGGGAAATTCAGCTCAAGGCAATTAGTTGCCGAATGCTAGGCTATAATGCCACACAAATATGTTTGCCACTTTGATGAGCTTCATTATGTGAGTAAGGTCAAGAACAAGGAACGATAACAATAAGGGCAAAGGATTCTGGGGCACAGAGGTCAACGCTAAGAAACAATGCATCTCAGTAAAGGATAATGGGGAGTGGCGTTCATGAGGGGTTGTAAAAGAGAGGGTGATTATGGGAAATGGGCTGTTTAGAGAATGATGATAAACATTATGAAGGTGCTACAGATGGTTGTGGGTAGGGGACAGCTCTACGGGGGAAACAATAGTGAATGGGCAACACTGTGGTCATTAAACTCTAATTTGGGTTGACAGCACAGAGATGGTGTTGATGTGTTTTCCCAGCGAGTGAGTTTACAATGCTGATGAGATCCTCATTGGAGCAAATGGAAGGTGTGTCCTTACCAGCAACTCTTCTTGGAAATCCTTCCTGTATTGCGGTCTTTCTGCCTTTATAACAACAAACTTTGGGGCCTGCAGGACTTTGTTAGCTTACCAATACTGTTTACCATCAATAGAAATGACTGTGTCACTTCTATACCAAAGCGATTCATCTTAAAATACTACACTGGTATCCCCCTTTGAGCCACAATTGTTTCAAAAGAAGGAGCAGACTTTCTAAGCAACTGTTTTTGGCTTATTCTAGGATAGGAACCTCTTTTCTGGTACTTTACATTTGAACAACGTTATATAGGGCTCATCCATTTGGGCTATTTAGAATGTCTTAGAATGACCATAACAAATTTGCAGTGAGGTAAAACAACATATTTATGTTATTCAAAGTCTAAGGGGCCTTTCTGTCAGTCTATCAAATTCTATCATCATTCTATTGTGCAGCTATTCAGACTATACTGCTTTATGGGGTCACCTGTATAGTAATATCTTGGTACTGCAATTAAATAGACTCTTAATGAGTTTAAATCCCACAGATGTTTCAAAAGAATACAGTTAGAGGGTACTTAGATTAGCACACATCATCATTAGCATTAGCCTACATGTGTTGCAGTCTGACTACCAAACTTCAAACCTCAGGTTTTACTCCTAAATCCAATAGATTGCACAATAAGAGAGATTTACACTTGCAGTTGTATTTTTGTAGTTCTTACGATATCTAATATTTCTGTTTGATAACAGGCATACTTTGTGTTGTATTTTTTAAGTGTTTAATGGAGGTTGACTGTCCAATCTGGTGCAAAACATTTCTAAGAGATCAGACAAAGTATTATAATGATGAATATGATTGGAAATGTGTAAATACAGATGGTATGCACATACTTAGCTTTTGTCGATGGTTACATAATGTTTCATCTAACTTTGAGAGTCAATGTTGTGTAGCAAACACACTCAGATTTCTTACACTGTATTAGCCTGGTGCTTGATGGAACACAATATCTTTAAACTTGTTCATTCGTCCTCAAAGACAACACACAAAGGATCTAATATCTATGTCATTCCAGGGTTTAGGGCATTAAAGGCAGTGAAATTAAGCATGAAGGCTATTGCGGCTAACTGTGGGGAAAAAAAATACGCAATAGATCTTATGTAAAAGCATGGCTCCATATTAAAAATATAAGCACCTTCCCATCTTTTCTGTTTGGATCTAGCAAATCATCCAGGGCAGTAGTTTCTGAGTGATTTCCAGAGTAGCAGATAACAAAAAAATGGGTCATTTGAATGTATGTGTGGCCACAATAAAAACTAATTGTGGATGATGGATCTAAGCAGGTAGTTCTTAAACTGTGTTTCTCAGAGAAAAGAAATCACCAATAACCATCTCTTCTTGTACATGGGACTCTGAATAGCAATTTGAAAACCCATCAGTGCACCCCACTGTCCAATTTTTTTCTATATATAATGTTGTTACAAACCCCCTGACGATTATTTTTATTAAGAAATGGTTGAATGAGGAGAAAATATGAGTTAAATATGAGAAATATTAAAGTAGCTACATAATACTACATAATGGCCTGGCTTCACAGAGCGAATTGTAGTTGAATATAAATGAAGACCTGATTCTATTTTTATCGTAGGAGCTCAGAGCGAATGAACAGAGACTTCTGCCGAGCCCTTAAGTGAAGTTTTAAGTGAACGCCATTGGAGAAATTAAATAAATGATCACAACACGTGTTTATTGTGTGATAGCTGTCTGTCTCTGTCTTTGCTTTGTTGAGAGTTTAAACATATACTATGACTGAAGGAACAAGTCTGTTCTTGCATCTTCAGCCCTATCGAAACCCCCTCCGGCTATGCTTTAAAAGTGTACCAAAAACACCCATCATTCTAGTTGCACAGCCTCAATCAAGGTATTGCTCCCAGACAGTGACGTACTCATCCGGTTCTCTTCAGCGACTGTGATTCACGAGCGAGTGTTTGTATTCTGTGGGAATCGCAGCAACCTCAGCGCTGTTTCCTGATCAGTGGAGGACAAGCAGGTTTAGAGATAGAGATGCATTTAATAGAGGCGCCCTGCATTTAACTGGCCCGCGGCCAACAGCTGCAACACCGCCATGTGGAGAGGATAATAAGAACGGAAAGGGATGAAAATAAAATGTTTTAAATGGAACTACACCTTTTTTCCTTGAAGTAGTACAGCATTATTCGTGAACTCACCTCTTTTCTGCTCTCTCTCTCCCTCAATTTTATTTTTTCTCTCCACTTACAAAAATAGTACCATGATGGTATTATGCTTTAATGGACATGGTACTATAATAATATTGTATTTTTAATATGTATTTTGCTTGCTTGTTTTTGGGGTTGGGAGCTTTCTTGGTGAAGAGGGGCAATTTATTTGGGGTTCTTGTATAAAGTATAAGCATCAGTCTTTAATGTTTGTAGTAGTATTTATACTTTTTTAAAGTACACTAAAATGCAGTGTTAATACCATGATATATGAACACAATGTGCAACCTAAATATATTATGTAATAAAATGTTTCAAATACTACACATTTTTCTTAAAAATCAACTTTTAAAACGAGGAAAGAATTGCCATTTTGGTATAATGCTAGAATGTTCCTATGAAAGTTGTTGACTATATTTTCTTACCCAAAACACGCAATATAAATAAGCTAGCTATCATCCACAAACTTTGAGTGGCAGACTCGCAGTGAATCACAGACACTGGCTCTGGTTCTTCTGGGTTTCTAACCTTGTCATATTGGTGATGTTGCGGTTTTGAAAATGTGTAGACAATTACAGGGAGGGCAGCTGCAGGACCAACTCTGTGGCAGAGCGGCCACTCCCTTCTTCCCAAAGCTCACTAAAGTGTGTGTGGAAGAATAAAGAGAGTGTCAATCACACAGAGATCTTTCAACACACACCATCCGTTAGGTCACTTTGGTACACTTGTTTCAGTCTGAGAACGTTAAAGTAGGGGAAGCGGTTTAACAGGTCTTCAGGTAAGATTCTGTCAGTGTCAGCAGATTTTGCAAGACTGGATCTACGTCTGCCTGACTACACACGTTTGCGTCCCTTCATGTGCAAGAGAAGCACGTTTCAAAATGTGTTGACTGCACTGTCATTGTATTCTTTGCTTAACCTCACCCCTGAGGACAGAAAAGTGTTGTTTCCATATATACTCTTCCTACGCTGTGTCTTTTTTCCATACCACATGGCCTCGTCCTCATTCGAGTCTAAATGTAGCTGGAGAACTGTTCCAGCAAGCCCCCCTCCACCCCCACCACCTGATGCTTTTCTGCTGGCATCACTCCATCCATACAGTCCCTTCAACAATCTTGATGAGAGTTGTGAGTCCCACAATTGAAAAAACACCTTTTCCACAGTCTGTCTCTTCACTGTAGGCTCATTAATATTACTGCATCCTGTGTCTACAAGTCCTCAGCGAATCGTTCCAATTTACTTCCTAGCAACTGGAAGTACATTCATTACGAACCAAATGCATCAAGGAGTGAAATCCCCCGTCTGATTCAGCAGAGCGCTCCCGTTTATATCCGGAGCTCTTTGGGGAATTCTTAGCTGGTTTTCTCATTGTGTCTGTTGGACTGTTTTTATGGGGATATTGTGATTCTCCAGACTGTTTCACCTTATTTTTTCCCAGTTCTGTCCCCCAGCAAGCTGGCTGTGTTTAGGGGTGCATCTGGTACTTACATCTGGGGGCTGGAACGCTGAGTCTGGATGCAGGTGTGCAGTGAAACGGTATTCATATAATAAGCACAACAAGCTCTGGATGTGTATTTTCCACGGAAAAGAAGTAGCAAAAGAGGGACACTCAGCACTCTGTAATTACTTCCCAGCCTGGTGTGTTGTTTTATCACAGGACGGACGATAATGGGCATGGAGGAGAAACAGCAAACTGTTTCACCGCACAACATGTGTTGACCGTCTCATTTGTTCGTCCTATGCTTAGAGACGATTCCCTGATGGTTTATTTCCCCAATGCAGCAGTGCATTGTTGATGCCTGTGGCTCTTCTCTTAAGAAGCTGACCCCTGCTTGTGCTGTTGCATTCTGGGTCATATTTCCTTCTGCTGGGAATTCGGGTGACATTTAAAATTTCTCTTCCTGTCCCAGCTTGCTTCTCAATGCCAGGTAGGCCTATTGAATGTGAAACAGTAGGGCTCTGGTTGGTTGGATTTGTCCCCATGTTCTGGTAGGGGAGGATGTTGGGTTATTAGGTTGCAATGATTACAGCTTCAATTTCAGCCTTCATTTAAACAAAAAACAAACATTAAACTCAACTGGAGCCAGTGTGCTGTCATTGTGCAAATGTATCAAATTAATGCCTAATTTAACCTTAAACGTCGACACTCAGAGGCCGGCCGAACTAATTTTGCTGTCAAACCTGTAAAGAAATAGCGAAAGAACATGTTAGTATGGTTATGCACCGCTGTTCCTAATTAAACTAATTAAATTATTCTAGACTGTGCCCATCATGTTCCAAAAATAGAGCATGTTCTGTCTGCCTTTTCTTGAGGATATTTTTCTGCCATTTTGCATCCATAAAGCTTGCACAAATTGCGCACTGACGCTTGGATGAAAATTTGATGCCCTGCACGCTCCAGTCCCTCCTATTATGACATTTGGCATAACAAGCTCAGCATTTTCTGCGTTTCTTTTTGACGGGGTTGTGTAGCTGCTCCCTCTCTCTACTCGCTGTCAACTCAGTGTTGTGCATGTAAAGGCAGCATGTCACATGAGACACGTGGAAGGAGTCATGCGCAAAGCATCATGGGACCGCGAGCATATAAAAACACATGCGTGCAGCACACTTACATTGTTCATGCATGCTTAAAATGGGTCAGGATTGCCCAGATCAGCACTGTTAAGCTTTGTTTTTTTAAAGCTAACTTAGTCACGGATCAACTTTCACAGTGCCACATTTGCACAATAGGATACTTTAGTCTACGAAGTCCCAGTGGATGCTGGTGTGTGGTTCATATTGTGTTTTTGCACCAGCATAGTGTCTGTATTGATATTATGTTACTCCGTTTTTTTATGCAACCTAAAAGAATGCAACTGATCCTTGTTTTTTATTTTATTTCTAGCGATTATTATCTGATGGTATTTTGAGTTCTATGGTTTAAATGTGAGGGGCCTCTCTGTGTACACATACACCCTTCAAAATATCTCCAGGGGATGCCCATGAAGAAAGACAGAAGATCTTTCTGTAGCACGTCAAGCATGCTGTGTGTAATTTCCCCTCTCTCCTTCCTCTACCTCTCTTTTTCTCCATCTATTCCATGTCACCTCAGCTCGTCAAACGGAGCTTGAAGGTCATCAAGAGTTAATGTTGTCATACTGTGAGAAAGTGTAAAAAAACAACCTTATGTTCATATTAATGCAGATGTTCTGGGGCCTTTGGTGACTCACCTGGCATTAAAACCTATCAAAAAAGATATGAAGACAAAATATAGCAAAGCTGCTCAACCTTGAATTTGTGTCCACTGTTCCAGCAAAAGGTCACACTGATATCGAAATAACACACAACGTCAATGCTGTAGATTGTTTTGTCTTCTAATCTGTGCATTCTCCAAAAATCAAGCCTGTAATTATCTGGAAACTTGAAATACAACTAAAACAGAGTTTGTAATTACAGGCAATGTTTGTTTACAACTGTTAAAACAGTAAAGCGACCAGTAGGAAGTGCTTTGAATTGTAAATGACCGTGAAATTTCCTGCTATCTCATCTGGTCTTGTTAGGCCTGTGGCGTTGTTTTGGCAGGACACTAAGATTGGCCAGATTTTACAGTTATTTTCCAGCAATCATGGGAATGATAGGAAAGCTTTGCCGAATCATTCTCCACATTGAATTCTGACATTTTCTTGTTCATAATGAACTATACTCTGTGTCTAATGTAGGCCCCACTGCAGTGGAGACCATGATAACACCCATGAGACTTTTTTTACTTTTTTTACAATGCGTTCATTCATCCACCATTTTTAGTGGCAAATGGCCCCCGGCCTTTGTGGGTCTCATTTCCCCCTGGTGGCCCCAAAGCAGGGGCTCAGGCATTGTGGTATTGGGGCTTTGAGTCATGCACTGAGAAATGATTGCAAGAAAAGCTCAAACTGACATGGGCTACATCACTGTAAAGTTTCATCAGCACTATTCAACAGATGAGAGCAATTGTTGTGACTCACTCTTTGAATAGTCTTTTTTTAAATGGCCATTGTGAGATAAATCCCTGCCCCTGCAACCTCATGAGATTGCAGAACTGGCACCAACCATCTTCTTAGGAAATGAATGCATCATTTGTGAGACAATTAATTAGCAGTGTGATAAGACTGGCCAGTCAGTTGGGCGTCAAAGAAGAGTCGTGTTTCTGCTTGTCTGTGATGCTCCTTTTCAACTTTGCTCACAGTGAAACAGCTACTTCCCGACACACCTGCATTGCATTACTCTTAAATGGCTGACAGGTGACTTCTCAGGTGTGCATGCCAAGTGTCATCTATAGACACCTTTGTTGATTAAAGAAACAGCTGCCATCTGTTCAGGCGGGGCTGCTAGTTTTAAGTGTCACCTTTGGCTTGTAAGCTTGGCCAAGGTACGGCACAAACAACCTTGGAGCCCTGGTCTTGTCACAGTCCATTGGCCAAGCGGAGTGCTGCAAACCGCATGGAGAAAACAGAAGCTTGGGCCCGCTCAAGTTTGGACCTGCTCTAGCACTGCAGGGGTGGGATGCGTCATTAACAACCGAAGCCCTGGCAACCATTCAGTTCAGTGTGGAAGTATAGAGTCGCCCTGCCCTTCATAAGACTAATCAACCAAACCCTGTGCCTCCCGAGGATTGCTTAAGACCCCTTCCCCTAATACTAGGATGATAAGGAGCCCTGTTTAAAATGTGATGCAGAGTGGGGTTTTCTGCCTCACTAGACCACAAGATGAAAAAACATGAGATGGTTTTGTCATCTGGCATTCTTTTTAAATAGGTCACTATAAGGTTCACTTGATTTCGGCTGAGCGAATCGGGTGCATGGCTTGGAAGCACTCATAAATATTTATCAGTGCTGTTTTTGTTGAGCTGCCTGAATATTTAATCTTTAAAGCTAAAGTTTTACACTAACAAACAAAGCTATTTTTTCCTGTTTTCCTGCCTAAATATGAAATTAATAATCAATATGAAATTAATTATTAATTTTCACCTGTTTCTGACATATAACTAGGATATTTTATTGGAACTCAATATCTTTTCCCAATAGCTGCAAAACCGTTAACTTTGATAATTGTTGAAATAACTAAATAAATTATAGATATGCATTTTCTTGTAAAAAGTCTTAATTATCACATAGACTAGTATTTGCGCACAGTGTTACTTTGTTTAAAAGTGTTTTGCATTAAATTGCATTAGATGGAATTCTTAGTCGTAGAATGAGTTGTAACTGTAAGAGGCATAAACTATCAATGACAGCTATGATTTTCTTGGAGCTGTTTCTGCAATGGTGGAATAACCTGGTAAGTGATGTCATGAAATGTACACAAAGGGATGAATTTAGTGCCTTATCCATCAAGTTTGTGCGAACATCCATGTCATGTCTTGCTAGAATAAACTCAGCTAAACAAAGACGATAGTTATGAGAACATATCAAGCTCTGTCGCTTGTTTCATGCCCAACAGTTAAGTTTTTCTGAAACGTCAGTAAACATTCTTACATTTACACTTAAGCCAGTACGAACACATACCTCATGGCTAGAGATAATATAATGTTAAAATAAACGAAATGTCACATTTGTTGAACATTAACCTTTCATCTAATGGCAGTTTGTGAAACAGAGATGGTTTTGTGTGGATAGCTTTGGAGATGTTTTTAGAAACAGGATGATTTCTGCCCCTCGCTGCTTAGTTTAACAGCTGTGGTGGCACTAGAAGCAGTTCATTACATTCATAAACTTGTTTCCCATGCAAATGCGTTCAGAAGAGGAACTGTTGACATGCCTCTTAATCTGATATACACAGCGCCATGGCAACATTGTGCTAGAGAAGCCAACAGAACAGCTTTTGCCCTACTTGATTATAACAAAAAATGTATTAGATGCATGTTGTGTAAAGCATTAAAGGAACAGTTCACTCAAAAAATGCTAATCTTTTTTAATCTTTTACTGAGTGTCTTGTTGATCCAAACTCCTTTAACTTTCCTCTGTAAAATTGGAAGGAAATAAAATCATATGAGTACCAACAAGTCATTTCTTTCTAGTGTAGCTGTCAAATCTCATTTTGTTTCACACATGGCAGTAGCATGAATTGCTTTCATGCTAGTTCTTTGGTAGTTTTTTATCTAAATCAAAGATATCAAAGTTAGTTAATAATAATAGAATTGAAATTTATGGGTAAACAGTACAAGCATAATATAATATTACTGACTAGTCAACATTGTGAATTGAATACATGTACCATAGTATCATAGTTATAAAAATGCATTTTATTGTATTACATTTATGCTTACTCTTTAAATATTTAACCCTGTTACGCGTACGGTGTGATCATTCTTGGTTAGGCTCAGGCACGTACGATCACACCGGTGTGATTAGAACATTCAGTGGTCACGTGATCACCTGCTAAATTCAAACTGTGTTCAAACCAGCAATGGCAGTAAACAAGAGAGCGAGTCTCTCAGCGTTTATTATGTTTCATGGTTGCTAGCATTTCAGTCATGTAATGTTTATTTGTTTCTTATACTTTAAATAATGCTGCACGATCACACATAAATATAAACACAAATACCAGGAATAAACGTATGTATCAATTTTAACTCACATTTATTTGTATAGCGCTTTTATACATCATCCTCTACATAGTGCTTACTCCTATATATAGCCTATACTTTTTATGAAACGGAGGCAAAAGCGTCTTTCAAACAAAACGTTATTTTTTATTTCTTACATATCATATTTCATTTATCACAGAAGTAATAGGAAAATATATATCATTTATACATTACGGAGGCAAAACAAACCTTTCAAACAACATGCGGTTATGTTTTATTCCTGTCAATCGATTGCGTAGGTAAATATAAAGTTAACTCTTTCACCAACGTGAACATTATAAACGTTTGCACATATTTAACAATCGGAAAATCTTTTATTTAACAATGCATGTAAAAGTTTTATAAATATTTTGTTTGAAATATACATATTCATACGTATAAGCTGCAGCGCGCCACTGTGTAATGTCACACTACTGTGTAATGTCACATCACAAGCTTTAGGCGTCTCCATAGTAACTGGAACGTGATTCATTCCAAAATAACGGTCGCATTAAAAAAACTCACGCTGAGGGGTCTGTCGCCTGAAAAAAACTCACGCATGAAAGGGTTAAGAATCTGAAGTTACCATGTGCCACACATTTATCTTGTGCAGTTTTATTATTATTCAAATGCATCTTCACGCAATTGCGGTGCTAACCCTGCTCCGGAGCAGGGTTTCATAACCCCAGGTAAAATGCGGTGCTAACACTGCTTTCAAATTACAGGTGTGAAACGCGTCTTTACCCGGGGTTAAAAGCGGTGTTTAGAACGCAGATAACCCGAGGTTAAGCACAGTGTGAAAAGCCCTCTGTTCTGTTAAGGCCTCAGTGGTTTGTTAGAGAATACTAGTGAACAAACAGTATCATGAAGACCAAAGAACCAGACAGGCCAGGGATAAAGTTGTGGAGAAGTTTAAAGCAGGGTTAGGTTATAAAAATATATTCCAAGCTTTGAACATCTCAAGGAGCACTGTTCAATCCATCATCCAAAAATGGAACAAATATGCCACAACTGCAAACCTACCAAGACATGGCCTTTCACCTAACTGACAGACCGAGCAGGGAGAGCACTGGTCATAGAAGCAGCCAAGAGGCCCATAGTCAGTCTGGAGGAGCTGCAGAAATCCAGAGCTCAGGTGGGAGAATCACAGGACAACTATAAGTCGTGTACTCTACAAATCTGGCCTTTATGGAAGAGTGGCAAGAAGAAAGCCATTGTTGAAAAAGACATAAGAAGTCCCATTTGCAGTTTGCCACAAGCCATGTAGGGGACATAGCAAACATGTGAAAGAAGGTGCTCTGGTCAGATAAGACCAAAGTTAAACTTTTTGGCATAAATGCAAAGCATTATATGTGGCAGAAAAGTAACACTGCTCATCACCCTGAACACACCATCCCCACTGTGAAACATGGTTGTTGATTGGAAGTTGGATGGAGGTAAATACAGGGCAATCCTGGAAGAAAACCTGTTGGAGGCTGCAAAAGATCTGAGACTAGGAAGGAGATTCACCTTCCAGCAAGACAATGACCCTAAACATACAGCCAGAGCTACAATGGAATGGTTTGGATCAAAGAATATTCATGTGCTAGAATGGCTTAGTCAAAGTCCAGACCTAAATCCCATTGAGCATCGGTGGAAAGACTTGAAAATTGCTGTTCACAGAAGCTCCCCATCCAATCTGGCTGAGTTTGAGCTATTCTGCATAGAAGAATAAGAAATTTCAGTCTCTAGATGTGCAAAGCTGGTAGAGACATACACCAAAAAACTTGCAGCTGTAATTGCAGTGAAAGGTGGCTCTACAAAGTATTGACGCAAGGTGGCTGAATACAAATGCATGCCACACTTTTCAGATTTTTATTTGCATAGAATTTTGAAAACCATGTATCATTTTCGTTCCACTTCAACAATTATGTGCTACTTTGTGTTGGCCTATTACATAAAATCTCAATAAAATAAATTTAGTTTGTGGTTGTAATGTGACAAAATGTGTAAAAGTTCAAGGGGTATGAATACTTTTGCAAGGCACTGTGTGTGTATATATATATCCTAATTCATAATGATTTGTGGATCTTGGAAAGGACCTAGAAGTTCACTTCAGGACAGAGGTTTGGCAAAGTTCAGAGAAATCTATGAATGGTGCCAAGAAATTGACCTTTTTCAGCATCTCTGGACTGGATCATTAGAATTTCTTTTTCACACTGACCATTATCCTTCATTTTCATTGTTTTGCAGAGAAATAAAAAGATCCTCTATAATGAGAATGTCAATAGCGCTGTATTATCTTTGACTTGAGTAGAGACTAGGTAACTTTAAAGACTAGTTCGCCCAAATAGTATCATTATGTACTTGTCCCGTGTCATTACAACTCCATTTTATTTCCAACCACCATATCCTGCAAATCGTATGTAGAATGTCCAAACTCCTCTTTTCCATACGTCTAAAGTGGACAGAGATTTATACTGCCATTCACAGATATTCTGTCTGATCCTGTTTGCATTTCGCTGATGAAATGCCTAATAAAGGCTCAAAATGACATGAGTATGAGATGACATCAGCGATGATTGATGTCATTTTTGGGTGAACTATGTCTTAAAGGAGATGGACGTGGCATTTAAGGATGATGTTGACTGTATGGTGTACAGACAGACAGGGCAGTCACCCATGAGCGTGCGTACAGTGATAGAGGAGGGTGGGGTGCTCTATTATTTGGGTCTCTGATGAAGCAAAGATGGAGTTCAGAGCTAGCATTGGACTGGTGTGTGTATGGCCAGACAGGTGTTCGTTCGATAGCTGTCCCACTTCTCTGACCTTAAAGCTTTTAATCAGCTCTGTCTGGGAGCCCGTCAATCCCTTCAAAGCGTGACAGCAGTGGAGGGATCGAGAGGAGAGGAAAGGGTTGCAAGCACATGCACAGGTTTTGTTAAACAGGGCAACAGTCATGGAGGTTGGCAAGTTATATTTCACTAGCCTCCTTGGAGAGCTATTTAGTCAATTAAGTTTTAATGTATAACTACAGAATTTGTGTGGTTTGTAATATATAGAGCGACCAGATGCTAAGTGATCTTTGTGGGTTTTAATGCAGCATATATAGAAGAATGCAGCTTTGAGCACCATTGCCCACTGAACCTACAGCACCACGGCGGACAATTACATTTTCTTTAAAACACGATATTTTTAGTTGTGAGTTTGCAGTGTAAAATGAATGTGAGAGAATGAGTATTGTGAAATAATATAGAGAGAATTAACAGCTTTACTAATTTACAGCACATATTGTCACAGCATGACCAATAGTCTGATTCATAACTGAATCACTACGTAAGTTGGTATTTTTAATGAATCGATCAAAATGTCTCACAAAGTTATCTGTAGAAAGCAGTTACAACAAATTACAACAGTTACAGTTACAACAGAGTCACTGGCTGGCTGAAGTGCTGAGTGAAAAAATGTTTTTCAGTGTTAATGCAGATGTCTCGGCCAGCTACAATCCACATTTGCCTATACAGCTTAATCAAAACCAAACCGTGTTGCTGTAGAGTTACCCCCCTGGCAAATTTCCCATTTTTCCCACTGAATTGCAAATGTGTGGTGATTGTACCGGCTCCTGCTGCATTATCCTGGTGGGTAATGCATGTTGGCAGTGGTTTGAAATGAGCTGCTATTATATGCAAAATTTTTGGGGGGTGTCTAAAAAAGAGCTATACAAATTAAAGCACTTGTTGCTGCAGTGGAAGTGCAAGGCCGTTTGAGTCATTTCCAGTTTGTTCTATGAGAGGAAATGATGATAACTTTAATCCTTTGCTGCTAGCAAGTTTGTGCACCGCTCAGATGTGCCAAGACTTTAACGTTTTAAAGTTCTTTCCTGTGGTTCTTGCTTGCAAGCTTGAGTGAGTGACAGAAATTTCAATCCAGGCTAATTGAGTTGTTGAATCTCTCTTTGAGTCCCTTTCTCACATGCTTCAGGGTTTCTGATTAATAGTACGCTATTGTGACTTATTTATTTATTTACTTACCCTATTCTTTCTTTATCAAAGGGTAGTAGATGAAAAGCAGGTGTTATTCATGTGGGATTGTCTCACCTCTTAAAAATGCCTTGGTAGACCTGTGAGATTGTTTACATTTATCAAGCAGGTAGGGAGAATTGAGTTTAACTACAGAACATCTTTGAAACCACGGGTAATTATAGTGCAGCTCTGACAGCCATTAGATAAGACATGTTAGAAGCGCTGTCAATGTGTCTACAGTGAAAACGCTGTGAACTCTGCAATTATCCGTTATAGCCTTAGTTAAATCTTTTTACTCATCCTATACCCTTTGTCAGCAAAGAATCATTTTATATTTCTCTTTCACATCTTAAAGCTGGACCTCAAAGGTAAAAGAATGCATGCTGTGGGATTCATGTTCATGTCATCCTGCTGTAATCTAGTTGTTTTGAAAAATCCACCACTTCAGAACCTTTGATTTCAGTCCTAGCACGTGATCCCATAAGTCCATTTCCTTGTTTTTAAGCTGAGACCCTCCATGGTGAGCCCACCCACTCTGTTGCTTTCAGACAACCAACGCAATTACCTCAGGCCTGTGTTAATGATTGAATAATGAGCAACTACTGTTGCTATTTTCCTTTCCTTTGCCGCAATTCATTTGCTAAGGTTCCAAACTCTGTTTCATAACACTCTGGTTCTGAGCGACTCTTTGTACAGGATCTATAGGCAAGTTCCTCTACCTCTTGCCTTTATGTCAGTATACAGCTTTGGACTTTTGAGGTCTTGTGGGGAACAGTCTAACTTATTCCACCCCTCACTGCTCTCAGACTTTCTCCGTTCCTCAGCCTGTGGTTTTGTGGTTCTTGTCTACATCTCCAAGCCAGATACTTTTCATTTAATTGAAAGCCAAAATTGTCACAGTGTTTAACTCTTGAAATTCTTAATAAGCGCCTCAATTCGTCACTTTGCTTCTGAGAAACTCCTTGTTTTGAGAAATCGAGTCTGTTTTAAAATTAAACATTCTTGTTTTGGCTGAAATGCTATCAGAATGCAACAAAAGATCTTTTTGCTCCATGCTACTGTACTGTTATTCATAATGACCACAAAGTTATTTAGTAAGTTTAGAAGAATGAAGAAAAATGTCACTTGAATATCAAGTTCCACCCATCGAACCACAGACTGTTGGATTTTGTAGAAGAGGGAGGTGATTGACAGAGGAACAGGCATTAAGATATAATGTGTCCATTTGGATTGGGTTTCTACTCTTTGATGTGTGACCTGCAATAGCAACTAAAGTTCAGTTAGCTAGAACAAAAGTTACATTGAAGTTTTTTTATAGAATTATTGTAGAGACGTGAAAACTGGATTTTGGGCCTAGAGATGGTGTGTTTTGGACTCAAAAGACATAGAATGTTGTTAGCTTGTGTGGATATGGGAACATTTCTAAAATGTGGTGAGTGGGGAAGTGCTGGGGAAGGGGGATGGAGGTCCCCTTTACCCAGCTGGGCAGCACATGGTCTGGAGACTGAAGGAGCAAAAGAAATGTGGTGAACATTCTGTGGGTTGTGTGAGGAGAATGGAACTTTTCCAAAGAGCCATTGGAAAGATCCATTGCGGTCAAAGTCGCGGAAATAGCACAGCCCCATACCCTTTTAAGAAATGGGGAATGGTTTAAACCTCACCTTTTTACTTTGTTGCCCTTTTTATCTTTATTTTTATGTTTAGAGACATGTAAGATTTGCATGTTCATGCAAACCCAATTATGATTGTTTACCATAATAACCAAAGTGCTAGCAATAGTGATAATGAACGCTAACAACTTTCTTAGCATTAACTTTAGTATCTGAATGAACTTAAAGTGCTAAACCATCATGCAATCCAAGTCCAAGCACCCTTAACCCAAGATGAAGATCATGTATTCTGTTCCATCATGCAGCATTTCCTTATAATTGTGGTTTTGGCCAGTCATATTTCCAGTATTTTTTACTTTTATCTTCTGTGATCTTGTCAAGTTGATGACTTGGTCAGTTACTTACTAAATGCATGTGTTAATTTTAAGTGGTCAGTTTCTCTCACTACCCCAGTGGGAATGTAAATTCCCAACTGGACACAGTAATGGATAAATCTGCTCTGTCATATAAGGAAGAGAGACCAATGCTGTCCACTAACCCCACTGCCCTGTATCCACAGTACTGCTCTATATAGACTACCGTAATTAACCATGTTCTTTGATTTTCAATAGACATGTGCGTATTTTTCTACAGATCATTAAACATGGATGAATCTCTCAACATGGCTTCCCTCTAAGAAATCTTCGGAACACTATTTCATCAGAAAGAGATGCAGGAGGGGGCTTGATGTTTTTAGAAGCACCTCACATGAAATATTGATTATCTGTTCTCTTTTTGTTTTTAGATTTGCCTTCCCGTCAGGGGGTTGTGTTTCTTTTAGTCATTTAAACCTTAGGAGTTTGGGAAGCTAAGCACTTGTTAAATATGATTAGAGTAATTTTTTATGTTAAAATACTTTAGAATTACCTAATCGTAATATGCAGAGATAAGCATTTGACCACAGAGTAAGCCCTTAGGTAATATCAAAACATCTTTCTGTTTAAGCATACAGACCAGCGTAGCAAAGTAACTTTGGTATAACCAATGGGTCTGTATTCTATAATTCATACAGGGTTATAATTAACATGATATTATCATAGTACATGCCCAAAATAGTTTTTGTGTGTTTTTGTTATGTTTTTCTACCACAATTAATTAATAAATAATACATATAAATACATGATTGTAATTTGGCAGTGGACTTAAATTTGAACACTCTAGATTTGAACTTTTCCAGACTGAAATTTTTACCATTAAAGATGATGGACAGGAAGAGCACTTGTCATGCATGGCCGTCCTTAGTGTATTCCCCAGTGCCGCATTTGGCTGGACTTAAAATATTTTTTTCTGCTGGATGTGCTGAGTAGACAGTGAAACCCAAGGTGCACTGGGGCCACAGGCTCTGCGGCAGCACCCCCTCACACACAAACACACAGATTTGCACTAAACAAATAAATGCATTTATGGAGACTCAGGGCTTGTGTTGGATTGCATGCTGTTGCATAGCACCTAACTCCATGATATCCATTAGAGGTATCTCTCCTGTTGAGCAAATCTTTCTGTAATTCTGTTATTATTGTTATTTATAAACTCAAGAAGAGAAAGGTTATAGAGTAATATTTTTTAGAGTGGTGCTTTCTTTGATATGAGATGACAACATTCAGCCTCCCAACTTTCTTTCTAACATGATTTTTTTTAAACACAATAGTCTGTTCACTGTTTTCCATTTTTTCACTTACAATTGTATATAATATTATTTTTGTCTGTTTTCTTGAACTCTGAACATTTCAATTTGTATATGTCCCACACTAGCACCCACCACCAGTTTCCCCTAGACAATAGCCATTCCAGGTGTAATCCATTACTTTTGGCCCACCAGTAATAGCCACAATCACATTATTTATTGATTAGATATTTTTCACATGAAGACATCTAACAGCTGTTATTGATTTTGTGCCGTAGGATATCACTGCATTATTGAAAAATTGCCAGCTCTGATCATTTAGTGCTTGTGGGTATATTTATTTGGCAAAGATTAAAAGATTAATTGTGCTCTGTTCATTATTTTTAAACTGCTTCACTACGACTCAAAGGCTTTTACATTTGTTGCTGGGGTTGTTTGGTTATATGTTGGTTGTAAATCACCCGCTGAGACACGGTGGTCACTTTTGTGTTGCTATCCACAGGAGGCTGTGGCTCTTTAAAACACCCCGGTTTGTTAAAGTCATTTTATAGTTGTTTATATTAGAAGCTGGCCAGCTTCCCCTCATTTCCCAACAAACCTAACGTTACTCATACACAAACGCATTTAATTCACTCCAATACACATGCAGAGAGATCCACTTGTGACATAAAAATATAAGCATACCATAAATGCAGGGATAAGCACACATAGTACAAGAAGCTGTCACTCTTCCCTGTGCATCATGGCAAAAGCTTTCAGCTGAATGAGGACATCAATAATTTAGCTCAATGCTGCTTTGTGTAAAACTCCCTTAATGCATTCATGCATACGTTTATGTAATGCATGGCAGCTGATGTTCATATTTTCATGTCTGATTCCTAGTTTCTGTTTACCTTTTGCAAATAAGCAGGGAAGTTTCTGTGTAGTAATTTTGTCAGCCTTTGTAATCATTAACTATATGGGTTTCGTCGACCCTAACAGCCCGTGTTTCATCTAAACCTGACAGGTGGCCTGTTATCTCCTTTTGGAATGATGTCATTAGCTATTAGGGCAAGTACCGACATATACTGTGTTTGTTATCCATTTCCTCAGTCCATCCGAAACCATGACGGTGTGCATGTTTACATATCAAGAAAGAGATCGTTAGGGAACATAACCTTGTTTCCTTGTCTGTTTACACTTTGTAGTAACTGCTGACCTATTTTGGCCTTCATTTTGAACTAGTAGACATAACAACCTGTTTATTTAATTTTTTTTAATCTTAAAAAGGTTCTCACAGTGATTAAAGTTCTCACAGTGATTTAGTTTATTAATAAACATTAACAACAAACATTGACTTGTGTCCATTGACCGTTACGATAAAGCTAATGAGTGCAGCAGGCCTGCTTAATAACATGGATTCAGACCATGTGTCTGTTTGTATGTGTATTACATCATCTGTCTTGCTACCGATTGTGCATATAAAAAAAAATAGAGTTGGCAGGCCAAGCTGTGAAGGATGAATCGGTGTGTAAAAAAAGAGTGATGGAGAAGGATAAAAAGAGTAGAATATAGGCATGCTAATGCATCCCCTTGACATTTTTATAGAAGCTTTAAACCACTCTCAGGGGGAAGCAGCGTGGGCTTATACGCTCCATCCCACATTGTATTGGACTCGTGCCATGTGGGGCTGGATCAATAATCAAAGATGGAAAGAGACAACATATGGTTGTATGATCGCTTGACTATGATCATTGTATAAAGTCCTTTTAAGCAAGTTACTCTACTCAGTGGCCATCTTGATATGTCCCCCTGATAGCTATTTTCTAGTCACGCCTTTACAACTTCCATACATGTTGTAAAGGTGTCAAATTAATTCTAAATTTTGAGAAAAATCACCACAAAATTTCATTTTTAAATCAGGTTTTGCTAATACACAGCTGCCATGTCAAGCATTGCGCGTTCTCCCACTGGGTTTACCAGTGTAGCATGTCTACACTTTACGCTGTCTCTGGTCGGGGACTCTGATCGTATGCTGTTGGGATTGATAGTGTTCCACCCTAAGGATACATTCAGTGTGCCAAACAGTTTGACAAGCAGCACATGCAGAGCCTTTCTTACTTCCTGTATGGAGACTTTGTTCAGGAAAACAAGTAGCTCTGAGAAACAGATGTTAGATGGTCTGTCAGGAGAAGGGATATTCAGGGGAAAAGTATGTAAAGTTTGAGAGTTAGTAGTGAAAGAGGTGAGAGCTGAGCATTAGCTGAAGTCCTAGCACTGACCATCTGCTGCAGCAGGTTTCTAAAGGTAAATATTAGCTAAGGTTGACACAGTAAGAAAGAAAGAAAGCTAGTAAAACAGGTATCAAAAAGCCATGTACTCAGAGGGAGAGGCAGCATGTAACATTGGAGCACGTCTACAGACACGTACTTGTAAACAAACAGGTCAAGTCGTACGTGGTTGGCTGAATGTAGGATTCATTATGTTCTCCTCATCGATTTTAGTGCACTTCACCATCATAGTCTTTGCTCTGATTTTAGTAGCTAACTTGATACAGTCCACTAATGTGCCCACAGCATGCGGGATGTGCTGGCAGGCAGCATATCATCACTCTCCAGTACATAAACATATTAGTCTTCATGCTGGAGCTAAACTCTTTCTTTTTTCCTCTGAAGGACCTGGTTTGCTATTAGATTACTCGTGCACAATGGGGTGTATTTTCTAGACTCTAAACAGGCCATTCTGCGGTTTCTTTAATGAGATGGGCCGAGTGCCATCGTTTATCTTTGAGGCCTGAAGCAGGTCCAGTGTTGTGCCTCGTGCCCGAGGAGGGATGTGGATCCGGTCAGGCTGTCGCTCTGGAGAATGGTACCTCTGTTAGGAGTGTGCCTCCGCAGTGATGCTGTGTGTTACGCAAGGCGGCCTAGTTACAGTCACTGCCCAATTTTGCACTCTATCCATTATCACTATGGAACTTGAAAATAACAGGTATTTCATAAAAGGTTTAATAAGCTTCACTGAATGTAGGTGAAGCTTTTGTCAGGAAAATTATTAGAGGTGGCTAATTCTTATTGCTGTATTCATGCAAACAATGAAGGAGCCACTTCAGGGACTGTGTCCGGGACTTTAGTGTGCAATACATGTTTTATGTATTTAATTTTTCCAGAGGTCTCTGATCAGTGCACAGGGCAGCAGAACAAAGTTGGTTCTAGCTTTAGAGCAGACGCCCCTGAAGGAAACCACATACCACATCTTGCCTTCATCTCGCATACTCGCAGTTTTGCCAAATTTGCAAAACTGATCATAGATATTGTTGAAGGACTAATCACACAATACATCAGACTTGTTAAATACACTTCACTAAGGCATGATGGGTACATTAAAGCTACGATTCAACTAGTCAACTAGATTAACTGAGATTGTTTTGAGAGGAGGACATGAGCAATAGCCTTTTAATGGAAAGCTTTAGCCTCTTTAAACTTGGTCATATACCTCTTGAGCCCATTTTCATTCGATTACTAAGCTCCACATTAGGTAGCTTAGTGCCAGAGCTTATAAAAAGGATAGTCCTTGCAGATACAGACTATGCATGTGTTTATCAGGTACATGCTAGTTCTAATGGGTAATGCTTGAAAATCTCAGGGTTTGTTTCACAGTGTACTGTTGCACTTTTGTCATTCCTCAGATGTTTTTAAGTAATCTTACTCAACCTTTCATTTACCTTTATTGTGCAGTTCAAGGGCACTGTTGTACCAATGGCATCTTTCTTCCACTCTTGTTTCTTCCTCATGCAGTCTGTTTGTTCTTTCTTTTGTTTCATAGCAACTTAACTACATGTTATTGTGTATAGAAGTGCTTATATGCTCTCCCTAATTTCCCTCCGATTTGCCCACTATTGTTTATCTCCAGTGTGCAAGCTATAATTACTGTCTATCTCCTACTTTCTTTGAAAGACCCTTTCAGCCCTAAGGTGGTAGAGAAGCAGGGGAAACTGGGAGCCATTTTGACCAGAGGCTTCTGGTCCCTCAGTGTGAAGATCTGGAGACTGGAGCCGTATAATTATCCTTTCCTTACAGCTCCTCCAAAAGCGGAGACTGACCTTTATTTGTGGAGTCCAGTCAGAGAACAGTGAGACTCAGTGGATAGAGCTAGAAGGATATAATATATCTGCTTCTTTTACTGTTCCTCCTGTAGTAATGTCTCAACATCTCTGTTAGCTAAACTGAGCTAGGCTTATAGATCTGGTGAGGACGGTTTTTGTAACTAATGTTGACAAGCTGTACATTTTGTGTTGGTTTTTACAAGCCATTTCCTCTGTTTCAACCCTGTCATGGTAGAAAATGCAGACGGAAACAGGGTCAGATCAAGGTGTACAAAGACACAGGTGTTCCCAAAGGTGACTGAGCAGAGGTTGCCAGTGTTTTTCCTGTCAAACCCAATTAATCAATCAGTCTGTTCTACACTAGTCAAAAACATCTCATCTGGTCAGGCCTGAGTAAATGTGAAATGAAATGCTTTATGTTTTTTGATGCAGGGCACAAGAAAGGAAAAAGCAAGAGAATACGTTTTTTTTTATATTCAAGGTTGACATCATGCGTTCATCTTGCTTTTGAGATTTGTGCCATAAACTTTCTGTTTTAACAACCTTTATATACTTGTAAACACACACTTCACAAATACTCCAGTGTGCATTGTATAGACAACACTCCACACTGCACACTCTGCATCTTTCTCTCTCTCTCTCTCTTTGCTTCTAAATGAAAGGCAGTTTCAGCCCCGTTGGCCATGAGACTTGATAATTTTTAGACTATGAATTTCTTCTCAAATTTACATTTTCCCAGATTATATTTCAAACTTAAACACTTGCCTTTACTTGTTCAACAATGATGAATGTTACCCACATGCCCATCCTTAAACCAGTTTTTCTGCTTTTCTTAAAATGACTTAAGTATACCATTAACAGCAGGAAGCTGATCTCTGATCAGTAATAGCCCCTAGACTCTTCAGAATCATCTGTTACTGCCTCATTGTCAACAGATGCAATTATGTAAATCATTGCTGTACAATTTTTTTTTTCTTTCTTGCTTTCTTTCTTTCTTTCTCCAGCATGCTAGATAGATTAAGCATGCTAGTTTAAAGTTACTTCCTCTTTGCTAAGGTCTCTCTGTAGGAGGTAATTACCTCTTTTGCTAGTCATAAATAAGAGGGGAGGAAAAGGAGGGTGAAGGTACATGTTTTAGTATGTATTTGTGCAGGAAGTGAGACCAACAGAACAACACAGCACCTGGCAGAGAAATATATCCACTCCAGGTCCCTTACGACGAGTTTGTTAAAGACAACAGAAGTCACAGGCCCACGAGGGACACATCTGCCTCAGACTTAAAGGGCAGAAAACTTCTGTTATGAATGGCCTTGGTAAAGCTGCACAGGAACAGGAAGTTAGCGTCTGAGCTTATGGATATTTTGAGGAAGCATGACAGGGTGCGAAAGTAAGAAGAGCTTGTTATCTGGCCAGGTGTTGAGGAAGTAGAGACAAAGAAAATGTAAGAATGAAAACGAGGGGATGAAGAAAGTCAGGGGGTGGAGTGAAAGAAACAAAAGTGTGAGTAATCAGTGCGTGAAAATGAGACAGAGGAAAGAATGGTGAGAAGGGGCAGGGGGCAGTTTGAGTGTTGACACATCCATCTCAGCTGGAGGGGCATAAGAAGGTCACAGTGTAGACAAAAGGCCAGGGGCCTGCCAAAACAAGACGCAGAGGCATGCAGTCGTGTTTGACTGTGGGGCCGCTTGGTGTTCAGGGTTATCTCGAAAGACAAAACTGTTTTTATATAAACTGAGGGCTCCTTATTTGGCTTCAGATACCTTTAATGTCCTGAAAGCCATTACAGGAAAAAAGAGAAAATGTGTTTGTTTCTTACTAATTGGCCACTTCTTTTATTATAGCTTAATTTGAGTGGCGTCATTGTGGGCAACACTCAGGCTGAAATCCCACGTTGTTTCCATTAATAGGTGCTTGAGGCTGTCACCGAGATGTTTACCAATGGTAAATAATTAGGGTGGAGTAGTTTGGGAGGGTTTGGCAGTCAGGATCAGAGTCGGGGTGATCCATCGTCATTGCGCATGCAGGGAGGGTCTACATCCCGAGCTCTTGAAGACCTAATGCTGCCAGTAAACATTGCTGCTATACTTGTAATTAGTTCTGTTTGTTAAGAAAGGTGATGTTTGAAGCAGTTGTGTGTAATCAGCATACTAATCGTTTTGTCGTAATAAACTGTGGTGTAAAAATAAAAATCGGTCATTATGACCTCAGCACTATGGATGTGAATTATCACCAATTTTTCTTGTCGATGGTTGTTTAAAAAGGACAATCAATTACAGAGCAAATGACTCCATCACACAAATAGCATCTGTACACTTCATTTTTAACCTAATTTAAATAAATGCATTTGCATTTAATTTTCAGTAATGTTTATTTTTAGTATGCTGATTCATTCCCTTTAATTTATAGCTGAATTAAATTCTAAATTCTGTGCACTTCTGACTCTAAACCTAAATGATGGTACAGAGTGAGCACAGTAAAGCAATTGATTGTTGATCAGAATCATTAACACCTATACCCAGCACTGTTAGGTTAAGCTGGTTAATAGTTCCTGTAACTTGGCGGGAGGAGCATGGTCTGGTAGAGTACCTGGTCATGGGGTCGAATCCTGGAGCACAAAGTGACAATGTACATCATGAATGCTCTGTCACTCGTTTTGGAGAACAAAAAACATCTGCTAAATGTATAACAGTATAAATGACCTTTTTAATGGATCTCTTCCTGTTTCTCTCTGTCTCTCTACAGCAGGGAATGGGCAGTCGGTGCAGACAGACCCCAGTAAATCTGGATTTGTGGGTGACACAGTCGAGTTGCGCTGTCTCTTCATCAACAGTAAGCCACCAGTAAAGATCTCTCAGGTCACCTGGCAGAAGCTGATAAATGGCACCAAACAGAACGTGGCCACTGCTAACCCGGCGTTAGGAGTATCAGTCCTGCCTCCTTTCAAAGACCGTGTGAGTTTCAAGCACCCCGCGGTGCGCCAGAGGACCCCTTCTTCTCTCGAAGACACCACCATTGTGTTCAACAGCCTACGGCTTTCTGATGAAGCAGCCTACATCTGCGAGTACACCACCTTCCCAGCAGGCAACAGGGAGAATATGGTCAACCTGACTGTCTATGGTAAAGCCCCCACACTGGCAGTTAAGGCCACACAAATATTGCACAGATTATTTGTAAAACAAGCTCATTAAAGAACATACAGTGCTGCTTGAAGGTTTTGAGCCCTCCAGACATGATCAGGTTTTGTGTAAAAAAAAAGAAAAATAATAACCTAATCAAATGTACATTCAAAACCCAATTTGTGAAGCAGACTTCCAAATAATGCAGACTTCCAAATAATGCACACAAACAAAAATATATATATATTGTCATTATTTATTGAACAAAAGGGGTTAATCTAACAAAAAATGGAAATTTAACTTGTGCAGAAGTATGTGAAGCCTTTTATTTAGTAGCTTGTGGCACCTCCTTTTGCAGCCTTTACTTCAACTAAATGTCTTTTGTAACCACTGACCAGTCTCTTACATCTGTCTTTGGGGATTTTTGCCCACTCCTCCTTGCAGAACTCTGGCATGTACCGCCTGCTTCAGGTCTAGCCAATTGGATTGAGATCCAGACTTTGACTAGCCCAATCAACAGTGTGAATCTTCTTTCTTATAAGCCATTCCTTGGTGGATTTGCTTGAATGCTTGGGGTCATTGTCTTGTTGCATCACCCATTTTCGGCCCTATTCGGGCTAGTCACTGATGGATGGCAGGAGGTTCTCTTCAAGAATTTGTTGATATGTCTAAGAATTCAAGTTTCCCTGAATAATATGGAGTCGCCCCAGCTCAGAGGCAGAAAAGCAGCCCCACCATCATGCTTCACTGTTGGGAGGAGGTTCTTTTCCTTGGCTTTGACCAACTCTATTTTGCACTCATCGTTCCAATGAATGGACTTCCAAAAGGCCTCTGGTTTGTCCAAATGCTTTCTGACAAAGAAATGGGCAGCTTTGTTCTTTTTTCAGAGCAGAGGCTTCTTTCTAGCAACCCTCCCATAAATGTTATGTCTGTTAAATTTTCGTGTGATTGTAGACGCATGTACATTTACCCCATATGCTGCCAGAGAGGTCTGGAACTCTCTAGAGGTGATGTGTGGGTTGGCCTTTACTTTAGTTGTGGTCATGTTGAATGCCCTCCATTTGTAGATGATTTGTCTTACAGTGGATGGATGGTGTTGGAATCTCATGGAGATGGTCTTATAGCCTTCCCCAGACTGATGGGCTGTCACCACTTTCTTCCTGATGTCCTCGGATATCTCTTTTCCTCTTGGCATTGTTTTACTCCTTGGCACTACAATGGGTTTGTTTGGTTTCCTCTCTCTTTTAATCAGTGTTGCCTAACCACTTCCCTAAGAATTTCTAATTTGATTGGTCTGCTTAACTGATTAATTGAGCACCCAAATGTGTTTCACCTGAATCGGTTACCCACTTGACTTTAACAATGCAGCTGGGGCTTTACTTTTCTTTGCACATACAATAATAACAATCTTTCATGTAGTTTTTTGGCTACTTAAAAATTCCCTTCAAACAAACATATGCAATTGATTAACATACATCTTACATTTAATTTATAAAAAGCAGGTAATGATAAAATTAGAAAATCATGGTAAAACAACAGAAATCTCTGAACGGCTCAAAGGGTTCACAAACTTTTAAGCAGCACTGTTAGGAATAAGTGGACCTCAATCACATGGTTTCGTTACCAACATACTTCAAAATATCTTTTTTTGTGCTCCTCAAAGCAAAAACCACCTCTATTACTTTGTTTTTTTACAGAGCAAATAACACAAACATTTGTGCTACTCATGTTTCATGATTGAGGCCCTACATATGTAGCAGTGATTTTATTAATACATTTCACAGAAATTGCTTCACAAATGAGGTCTAATATTATTTGAGGACATAAATTCATTCTAATTATGGTATGTAGTTAACCCACTGTACCTTACAACCACAGTATTGGTTACTGTACACTGAAGAAAGAAAACAGATGCAATGCTGCAGATTCATCACACACACACTAACTCCACTGAGACCACTGAAATTTAGAGAATATTCTCGACACTCTCTGTCCTGATAAGTTGAGATATTACCAGTCAAATGTGTCATCCTAGCTAGCATCTGTTAGGATGTAAATAGATGTTGTTTCAACAATATTTTATTCATGAAGACCTCAGAGGGAAACCATTTTTGTCCTTGACCATCTTGTTTGTAATGTGCTGGGTTCAGACTTTCAGTGCACTTAAAAAGTATTGATCAGCTTTCATCACAACAGAAGTAGCAGGCTAGTCCTGCTACATCACTAGCACACACACACATAGAACACAGACAGATAGAATTGTTTTTAGGCCTTTTTTATTGTTTTAGGGCATGTTTCTTTGTGTCCATTAAAGGAACAGGTACACTCAAAAAATGTAAATATTGTTATAATTTTCTCACCCTCGTGTCATTCTGTACTGTATTTTTTTAAAAAACAAATATGTGATCTTAAGCAGAAAGTGTTTTTTTTTCCAGACAACAAAAACAGATGGTAATTTCTACTGCCGAGCTCCAAATAGCACAAAGGCACCATAAAAGTATCATAAAAGTATGACTTGTTTGCTATATTTCAAGTCTTCTTACATTAGCTTTGTGTGGGGAAGAGACAAATAAAAAAATCAAGCCATTTTTAGCTTCTGCCAGAGCTCACAAATCCATGCTTGTTTTCCAGGTATGACACCATACCAGGGCTTTAAATGTACATATATGCAAATTAAATTTGAGAACTTTGGCAGAAAGGAAATTTATCAGTAAAAAGCAACCTAAATTGCAATGTGTTGCTCACACACAGCTACAGTATCGCTTAGATTCAGAACAGTCAAAATATTATCCAGGAGATGCTTGAACTGTTTTTTTTGCCTTGAAGCCAAGAAATCAGAAACCAAGACATCCTGCATAAGATCACCCTTTTATGTTTAAAATAAATAAAAAAAATTCAAAGTTGGAATGGCACGGGGGCAAGAAAATGCTGATAAAATTATTATTTTGGTTGATCTCCTTTAAGAAATAAATGTTTTAAACAGAAATCAATAAAAGCTTTTTCTTTTTAGACACACTGTTCTGTCAACTGTACGTGCCACAATCCCTTACTCAGTAAGCTGATCAGGTTCAGAAGGAAGGAACACACGTGTGTGTTTGTGAGTGTGTAAATAGAGCTGTATTTTGTTAGACGGGTAGGTTATGCTCCTACTGATTGCAGATCTAATTAGAAATGAAGTGTTGATGTGTTTTCCATTAAGCCAGCAAAGTGGAGCTGCTTGGCTAAAGCACAGGGTTTTTATTTTTTTTTTTCTTGTGTGGCTTGTTAACTCTCAAGCCCATTTTGTATATCACAGTCACACGCGCCCTTTGAGGGCACTGACATAGCTGTGAGTGTGAGCAACCTGCATGGAGATAACCGGATCAGTGCTTTCAAAGAGTCTCATGTCATATCAACCCTGGCCACAAATCACAGTCCCCCACTATCAACACTCTTTGACACACACTCGCACAAACACACATCTTCCTTTTTGATGCGGCCCCACGTTAATTGCTAATTGGCAGCCCATAACGGTTTGAGATTGAATGACTTTGGGCACCGTGAGAAAACGAGCGGTTTCTACATCTGTCTGATTGATGCTTTTGCTTTGAACACAGTGTAGGGGGAAAATAAATGAGCGAGGCACTTGATTTGTACTGACAGAAGAAAGGCCTTTTCTGAACGAGATTAACAAATCAAAGCTGGCGGAACCAAAAACATCCTACATCAACATTTTTTTTAATTTACAGTCTCTTTCAAGTCTCAAGGGCACCTGGCACTTTCTACTAATGTGGTACACTGTTTTTTCTTTTTTTTTGTAAAGCGTTACAGACTCAAAACCCATGTTGTTAGTGTAGCAAATGTTTTACATGAATACATTTTTTTTACACAAGGTTAACATAGCATTGAAATAAGTGTTCATTTATTTCAACCCTGTTGCCATGGTTATTGTTGTATTGTATACAGATGTTTATTTTATGCATCTTAAACATTTATCAATACCTGTAATTAATATTTCCAATAGAGTAACATTTTAATTTAGGCTAAATTTGGAACTGCTACTTGCTACCTTGTTTCCTATTCTGGTGAGTTCTTGTTTATTTGTTTACTTAATTGTATTTACTATTTTGTTCCGCATTTATGGAAAGTGCCTAAATGCGGCACTTCTTACAAACCTAGTCTTACAAACATTAAAATTAGCCACAGTACCACAATTTTACTATGTTTCCTTGTTTATTTAAAAATTTTTGCCTTTCACATCCAGCACGACCAGTGACCAAGATGATGTTGACCTCACCCACCATCGTCGCACGGACACCGAAGCGCAAGATGCCCGTTGCCACCTGCATGTCTGCAAATGGCAAGCCTCCCAGCGTCATTAAATGGGAAACCAGTCTGAAGGGCGAGGCCACCTTTCAGGAAACACGCAATCCCAATGGCACAGTGACCGTACGCAGTAACTACATCATCCTGCCCAGCCGCGAGACTCACCGACAAAAGCTCACCTGCATCGTTACCTACCGCACAGATCGCTTTACAGACAGCGTTATACTCAATGTCCAGTGTAAGAGAAATTACCTACTTCATACTTTTTGAATCCATCAAAAACAAAAAGCTATACTGTAGATAGCTCGAACAAATATTTTCTTGTCTAGAAATTCTTTAGAGGTATGTAAAGAATATCTAGGGAGATATGTGTTGTCTTGAAAATTGGGACCACATTAAAAATACTAGATCACTAATCAAATGTAAGCAAATTACTAACAGTGTTAACTCCTTTGTATGAAAACACTAGTTGCTTTAAAACATTCTCAAATCAGGTTCTGCACAAACTTGTGAAGTCCATGTCATCTTGAGCGCATATTGTTATTAAAGCAGAGAAGGAACATAGAAAATAGGTAGAAATTCTAAAACTCATGTACATTTTTGCTCAAAATGTTACCAATAATATGCAACATGAGAAATAAGTTAATGCAAATCTGAAGCATTTAAATAGTGTTCCCATACTTTTGGACCCCATTTACACAATATTTACTCAAACGTTTTTGGAATACTAAATTGAATTAAAATTAAAATATCTGTTAAAGCCATTAATCTTAAAATTTCAATGGAATCATCATTCCAGCTGATTCTGCTTAATTTTTATGTAAACTTGGTACAAAATAGGACATATTTTATTAAACCCCTGTAGAAGAGCAAAACAATGTTTATAGATAATAGTATCTGGGTTACGGTTATGCAAGTACTGCGGAGGATGTTTAGATCAGGAAGAGACGTATCAGTGGTCTGTCTCATCTGCTGCTGTGATCAGCTATTGTCTAGGGCAGTTTAAAGCGGTATTACAACCCCCATACACTCTCATAGAGTAAATCCACCTATTCACCCACACTGTGCTCTAGAATACATTGTTCTTTTACTGCAGTCATGTACACAGTGGGTCGTGTTTAGGATTACAGTAAACTCAGACATCACTCGTGTTCAGTCTTGATTTACTTTGAGTGTTTCACTAATAAAGTTACCCTTTGGTATAACATTTCAAAATTGAATTCGCAATGCCTCATACATGCTTGTAAATTCAATTAAGAATAAATCTGAAGAGTCGCAGAAATTGCTGGCTGTACCATCAAGTATGCGCCGCATTTTAATATCGTCATTAATATAAAAATTGTACTGTAATGAATTGAAATTTGGCATTTAGCTGAGGTTTTTATCCAATTAGGCCAATTTCTGGGATAGTTGCCCTATGCAGCTTGCGGCTAAGTGGGTATCTAAAGGCCACGGTGGTAGTTCTGGTCTAAGTAACCCTTCACTTGTTGGCTCTCGTCTCAGTCGCTTAAGAAATAAACTCTTGACCTTTTTGTTATGAGCTCAGACCATTAATCATTTCTATGACAAGCGCCCATCTTGAAGTCACACGAGCTCCTGCCTAAAGAGCTTTTTGGGTTTCATGCAGATGAACCGGAGGTGAAGATCGAGGGTTTTGATGGCAACTGGTACCTAAATCGGCAGAACGTGCAGCTAACCTGCAATGCAGACGCCAACCCAGCTGTCACCGTCTACCAGTGGAAACTGTGAGTTACAGTCTTTTCTAACTTTCTAGTCTGGATTACAAACAATTGATTTGATATTCAAGCTAATCAACATAATTAGAATAAATGAGTAATATTTATTGTTAAAGAGCATATTAAACATTATAAAACCTAAATGGCTCATTCGTAAGTTTTACAAAAAGAGATATCATAAGTCATACTTGTGTATATTGTTTATAAATGCATTTTGCATGAGTCTTTAAATATTTAAAGCTTATTGGAAGTAGTTATTGCCTTCCACATTTTTGCATTTCATACCTAAACATACATATAAATTGTATTTATTATTTTTTTATTTACACAGTTCAAAGTTTGGACACATTTTTATTTTACCACTTTCTTCATTTCAGAAAAAACATCTTTAAAGTATAATATAAAACAAATGGAGGTATGGGGATTATATAGTGCCCAAACAGATTAAATGAATAATATAGATAATAATAAAGTTAAAAAAATTTTTTCCAACTTTACACACTCTTGACATTCTCTGCTATCTGCATGCACTGCATTTCATTAATTTTTCAAACAGTATTGAAGGTTTGCTGGCAGCTTTCTCTGGTCAGATCCAACACTGTTTCATTTATCCTTTTAATTCAATCAATTAAAACTTTAAGTGTTTAGTTAAATAAAGGCTGTCTACTAAACAAATTTTAAGCATTTAAGGATAAGCCTGTAGATCAAAAGGTTTTAGATTAAAAGATAATGAGAAACATATATTATAATCTTAGATTATAATTGCATTTTAACATTTGACGGGTAGTGTATATCCGCACCATCAAACTTAATAAATGAATGACCGTTCTAAGAATGCATCTCTAAAATGTCCTGTTAGCTGTAATAATATGATGGCATAGATGTGTTATGACTGATAGGGGATTAAATGCCTTCCGTAAACTTCTGCTTCATTCATAGGTGGTTAACACAGAATAAAGATAAGTAAAGCTGCATACAATAGGTCTATTCAGAACAGACGTGGCATTGATAACCTTTTAAACAAGATCAAACATGAGAAAATAAGCTATGCTTTGTTTTCACTGTGTACCTAACCAGTATACTGGCGCAGAAGAACAGTGAAAGAGATGTAAGCAAGATTGAGTCTTGTGATGATGACTGATGTTAACTTACTGGTTTAACAGGTTTGGTGGCAAACTACACCAGCAAATGACATTGCTTTGCCTAACAAATGAATAAGCAGAACATTGGTTTTGTTTCTTTTTGTGGACAATGCTGTTGTTTATGTGGTAAGGTCAAGTGTCTAGCAACCATTGTAACCCACTTAAAGTTCTTATTTCTGTCACACTTGTCATTTTTTACAGACTTAGACTTAGAAAACAGCATTGAAAGGGTCTAGGGGAGCAGCATTAGCCAATTAAATGTTCTTTGACTCATTTTGTGTGTCTAAGTGCTAATGCCAGATTGGTTGACCTGTCTTCAGAGGGCAGGAAAATAGAAATCATGGGTTTTATAACAATCATGGGTTTGATACACTCTGGAAGATTTAACCCATTGGCTTAACAGACAGAAATGTCTTGGCATTCATCAGCCAGATAATTTCCACATACATATGCCTTGTTGTAAATGTATATGCAAATACCAAACTTCAACAACTGCGTTGAGCACAACAGGCGAGTTAGTAGTGAGGTACAGATAAAAATGGAGGAATTATGCAGCAAAAACAGAAAGATAAATGTGGCAATTTGTCCTGTAATTAGGAAGTAAAAGATGGGAAAAGAAAACATGTCACCGGACTTCAGTTGTGGTGGATTAATAGCTGGCAAAGCTCTAGGTCCACTGACTCCATGGACTGAGGTGGGTTTTAATGAGAAAGGACAAGAGGGGGAGAGAGAGAGAGAGCGCTGAGCATTCTGGGCTATTCAGAGTATCAAAGGACACATATGCAGCAGCCAACTGTGTGAAGAGGGATGAGGGACTTGTGGACGGCACTAAGGTGTTCTTGGAGCATTTTTATTAGTAATTGGTACACTGAGACAAGTGAGATGAAAGAGAAGGAAGGTTTGGAAATAAGACAAAATTGTGAGAGAAGGAGAAAGATAAAAAGCGAATGAGGAACAACAAGGAACTAGATGTTTACATTTTCTGAAGAGTACATAAGTGCTGTTTGAACATGCATCATTGCTGACCCATTTGTTGATTGTTGTGACTTGTTGCCAGGATGGTGCTAGGTGATTGCTCAGATGGTTAGAGTGGCTTATAGAGTGTTGTTTATGTGGCTGCTAGGGGGATTTGGGTGGTTACTAGTATGTTGCTGGGTGTGTTACTGGTCCAAGTCAAAAGAGCCCATTACAAATCTCTATAGATATTTGCATTAATAAAATATGTAATGTATTAACAACATTGCTTTATAACATGCCATTACAGATTATTGTGGTCCATACATTGTGATCCCTATATTGATTAAGAGTATTTACACATCATTATTGTAATATTGTAAGAATCAATATCACAGTACTTTCAAGTATAGAAATATTTGTTTAGATTTGTAAATACAGAAATATCTTTACTTATATTGTGCTGTTTCTCATTTGAAAGTTGCTCTGGATAAAACTATTTGCCAAGTAATGCAAAACGACAGTAAGTGAGTAAGAATATTTACCTCAGTCGAAGGCAGGAATTGCTATAAAACGAGTAAGAAGATAAACAATAGGAGGGGGAGAATGGCAGATTGAGGTGATGGTGTGATTACAGGGAGAGTAGGAGAAGACAGTGATGGGGAGAGACGCAGGCGTCGGTGTGATGTATATGAGGGGACGGCCACAGCAGCAGTGTAGAGCTGACACCAAATGTGTTCTGAAGGCTCCCCTGGGCACTACTGTGGAGGTCATCACAGCACTGTTGCAGAACATTTCAATTCAAAATAAGCACACAACAAGTCTGCTACTTTGTATAATGGCAGAATATTTTACATTAGGCATAAATATTACACAGATGCCCTAAGTTGCTTCCCACATCTGCACAGATATTCCCACCCCAATTAGTCATCTCTAAATGGCACTAAAAACAAATTGTGATTAGTCACTTTACGTGTCAGTCGGTTTGATCTTGGCCACAAAAAGCTGCGATGTTGTCCAGACTTTATGCTAAAAAGTTTGGCTGTGCAAAGCGGCACGAAATATGACTCATGTTTCAGATAACATAAATTGAAATGCCTTGTAACTACAGAAGCTCCTACACACACATTCGGCTTCAAATTTGTTTTAATTTCAAGGCTATCAAACCACATCCGAATTCTTACCATAAATATACATAACAGTCATAAACACTCAAGAGTTTATCTCCAGACAGCTCATTGTGACATTTCCTTATCTGTTTCTCCTCCAGTCTTCCATCTGCTGGATCTTATCAGCTTACATTGCAGCAGTAAGCATTTAGAGATTACACATCACACACATTATCGCTCTTCGTGTTTTTGGGTCGGAACTTGTCTCATGGGCATTGTCCTGCACTAGATGATGAACATTATAGTAACAGTTTGGCAAAGAGTGAAAGCTGTTAGCTATATTTTGTAAATTTATTTACATATAGAGTAATAACAAATACAAATCAAATCAGGAGTTAATCATTGTGTAAAATTTATCTAAAGAAAGGTGTAATTTGTGTTGTTGAGGGCTGTACGGTTGTGTAATGTTACTTGTAATAGTCATTGCTCTGCTTCCTGTCTTGCCTAACAACACCTGTTAACTGTGGTGAAATCACACCAATGTTGAATAATTGATGTTTTGGTTTATATTCATAATGTTTTTAACGAATCTACATTAAGATGTAGTGCCGGGTGCCTGAAGTGCCGGGTTAGGAGTTAGGAGGTTTCAATATGACCTCCCATAAAAAGGAAAAGAGAACATCTCCCACTAGCACTAGAACATCTGGCCACTAGCCAGAGATTGCGACCTGTGTGTATCTTCAAAGGAAGAACAGGGCAGGCCTAGACCTGCTGGGCAGGCGAACCACGAAGAGTCCAAAATTAGGTGACACTCAGGTGACACCGCTGTACTCTGATGAAGAGAAGTACATGCTGTAAGTTGGATTCCATGTTTTGTACTTTATTGGCTCATCCTGGTTTCCTGAGATTCAACTTTGGACACAGCAGAGCAAAACTATAAGTGCCAACAAAACAACAAATTTTTTCAATTTGACATTTCTTTTGGTCTTTGTTTTCATCTCACTGTCCTGGGGCAGCACTCAGGCCTGTAAGGACCTGTATAATTGTTCTGTAGCACCAGCCTTCGTTGCTGATGGCTTAAGGTGTGTGTAGTTCTTCTGGTATACCTGGTTTGCTAAAGTTTTGTTGTAACACTGCAGATTAAATCTGTCCTCATAATCCTAACCCTACATCTGATCTTCACTACACATATCATCAAACCGCATGACCCTCCTGGCCAACCTTGTTTCCATATGGGTGGAATGAAATGAATGTTATCTTTCTGTTTTTTCTTAGGCTGAATGGATCTCTTCCCAACAATATTGAAATCAAGAACAACACCCTGTTCTTCAAAGGCCCAGTCACCTATGAGCTCGGAGGAACATATGTCTGTGATGCCACCAACAGCATCGGCACTCGTTCAGGACTGGTGGAGGTCAACGTGACGGGTAAGTGTTGAGTTTATCAGCTTTCCTGTAGCTCAGTGGTTAGAGCATGGCGTTAACAACGCCAAAGTCATGGGTTCAATCCCAGGGATTGCACATATTCAGAAACAATGTATAGCATAATGCCATGTGAGTCGCTTTGGATAAAAGCGTCTGCCAAATGCGGAAATGTGAAATCTTGAGATACTTTGTGCGTGTTGCTGCTGAAAGAGCTTTAACAGGGGTGCAGGCAATTGTAGCTCTAGAAACGTGGAAACATTTTATGCCCTATAACATGTTGATCCCATAACCTAATGAAGAGGAATCCATTATCATGTTCTACAGACCCAATTACAAGGACTTAAACAGTGGCCCTAAAAAGTTTGGACACCTCAACCACACTTGAAAATGATATGCATTAAAAAAATAACAAATTAAAGGGCATTTATTTTTCAAAAAAAAAAGAAAAGGCACTTTTTTAGAAAAGGCACAACCACGCTTTTCAAACAAAAAATGGATAAAATAAACAAATAGATATTCTGTTCATAATAGGGACATTGTAAATATTTGAACAGTTTCTGGTTGGCAAATGTTAGTGGAACATGTCCATAGCTAATGTGATGAATTGCACCTGTGGTCTGCTAGGACACATGTGTGAACCATCCAATAAAATTCACCTTGGGACCAGTTTGGTAAAGATCACCACAAAAATGGCTAAGAAAACTGAGAAAAGCACTAGCATAATTTGTTTAAAGATGCCACTTACTCTAAATTTTTGGGGCTGCTGCCCTCGCATATTCACATATTGGCACACACACAGCTACATCCAGCATGTTGAAAGCCTCATGTAGAGCAGTCCAAGATTCTGCTCAGTGCTGCATGTGTGGATGTTGGCCTCCAAATATACTGGAGTGACCTGACAGCAGAGTGGAAAAAAGCTGTCTCTTTCTTTCCTTTAGTCCCTCAGTGTCGCATCATTCATTAGGTTATGCTGCCAGAACCCACAACATTCGCTCACATGCGCAGACAGATGCTGAGATACAGAATAAAGTGCCCTGTCATTTTCTTCCCAAAATAACATCACAGTTTTGTTCCCTCTTTAGTATTGATCACAGTCACTTTGCAAGAACCTCACATTTCTCTGAGATACTTTTGCCTCCCACCCCTTCTTCGTCTTCTACTCCGTCTTTTCTTGGGCGAAAACAAGAGCTACAAACAATACAGAACACAACTGCAGGCACTCCTCTGCCTTCCCGCTAATTGTTTAATCAAATTTCCCTCCGCAGGCTTTTCAATACATTAAGGTAATCAAAGGAGGTGATTCTGCTTTAGATTGCAGAGGAGAAGATAAAAATTTACTAGGAATGTTTGAAGAATGTGCAGGCTGCGACAGTTTTGTTCTGATAATGACTCGGAAATCTCTGAAATATCTTTCTGTGCTTGGATAAAAGGTTCTAACATGCATTCACTGCAAAATATTTAGCTTCGCAGTCAGTATTTTTGCCTTGCTTTCTAGTAAAAATATGTAAATATCTAAAACATCATAGTAAATTCGTATCTCATTGGCAAATAGCTTTTCTCATATAAACATGAACCTCAACTAAACTAGATTTAGATTTGTAGTTGACACAAACCCTAAAAACACAAAACAACTTAATTCAAGATTTAAGTCTATCTTAAGACATTTTCTTTAAGCATAAAGTATGTTTTTAGAAAAATACTGACTAAAAATATATTTTTTGCAGTGTCGCTTTGCATGCTGAAGTCATCTTTTTTGTTTGGTGTGTGAAAGCAACAGCTTAGCTTCTCTCTGTTTATTTGTGTGTGTGGGTGTGTTTGGGTGTTAATTTTTGGGCACTCCTTATCCCGCCGTGTCTCAACTACCGTTTCTATTGTTGGTACGTTGATGTCATCTCATTGACGACACTCTATAGTGTTAATAGACATTTGAATGGCTGATATTGAATGTGAATTGTAGAAGGGGAAGATATTCTACAGGCAGAACAATTCTGGTGCTGATATGCATTGAGCACCTCCACTTTGGGAGAGATTTTCCTGCACTTTTCCTGCAGCGCAGGAAATGGCGCAAAAGTTCACAATGTGAGCCTACAGAACTCTTGAGTTCTCAGGGGAAGATATAATTGAGTTCTCAGTTGTTTCATCTATGTTTAAAGTATCAGCGTTCTTTTAAATGTTCCTTCTGATTTTTTACAGGAGAAATAAATATGGATACAGATATGACCACGGTTTACAACAAGAATAGAGTGCTATTAAATTAATGTGTGTAGTGTAGCTGAGATGTTTTGAAAGAAATTCAGATTTTTTCATATTTCTATTTTTATATTGTAACTTTTCATTGAGACTTTGGTACTCCTCTCCCTGCTTACCATAGGTCACCAACAGAACATGCGCTGAAAGCCTTATTTGTTCTTTTCATCCCCTGTTTGGCAATGCCTGGGGATTGTTTTTGAATTGCATGTGCCCATTTGATGATAGATCCTTCCTTTATGGTGTATATCCTTTGATGGCTCATTCTGTCCAGAGGTCATTGAACCTTACTGTCTCTCTCTCTCTCTCAGTGTGTGGGGACGCTCACGGATATTGGAGTAACAAAATGATACTGATGAGGAGAGATTGTAGACAGGAAGCTAATAATGCTGATATGATTTATTTCATGTCAACATCCCTTTTGATGTGTGAAATTTTTTTATGTTAATATTTTTTCATCTCCCAGTTTGATGTGACAGTGTAAGCAGTGCAAACACTGTGGCTCTATCTAAACATTTCTCTGTTTGCTTGAGCGTGTTTGATTAAACCAAAAGTGTGAGTTTAGGGTAGGGCTAGCTGTTTAACTGACCAATAGCAGGCAAGGGTTGTTTGGGAAAATAGTTTGAAAGCAGTCATTATTTTTTGCAGTTCTTTTATTGTTTCAGAAATGATACACAGCAGTTTTAAATAATCTTCATGCAGTGTTGAATCTTTAAATGTCTTTTTGATAAGTTCATATTATAGTTTTATGCTATTAAACTTCCACAGCAGCAGCTGTTCTCTCTCCCATTACGGTTCTATATTAATCTTGTTCACATTCCTGGGAGTATTTATTAATTACCATGACTGAGATATTCTGCCTACGCATAGTGCATTGAGGACTGTAGTATCTCTGTGCTTTTGGCAGAATCTTTGTTTAAAAGTCAACATGAAATCAAAATGGACCCTATTTACATATTCCTAGTCTTATTTTGCATGACTCATTATTGGATATTATTCCAAAGCAAAAAATGTTTGCCTTCGTAATCTTTTATTAAAATGTATACTTTTGTTTGGCCTCTGACCCGACTTTCCTTTTTGGCTAACAATCCTTCTTACCAATTCAACCTCTAGCAATGTCCACTTTCCACAATCTAATCAAATCCTTGTGGATAAAGTCTTGCATTTCTTTCTTATAGAATATACTGTTCCATTCGGAAATACACCAGACTACTGAAGTAAAATGGTTGTAAATCACAGAACTATATCAAACGCATGTCGTGATTTTCACTGCCGAGGCACTGTGCCTTGATCTGGTCTCTGTAGTGTTGTTCCAAAGTCTGCGAGGCCAAGCAAGATGCTAATAAGGATTTTCCATCTCTCTTTTTATTGCTGGAAGGAGACCTCTCCATGGAAGAGCACATATGGACTTGCTCTTTATGGCAAGAGTGGAAGTGATACTTCTGGCAAGACCTTCCTACTCGAACGCTGTAAAAGCTATGTTCTGGTCTCATGTGATTCCATCCTCCCATCCACATGAATGGTTTCATTTCAGAAGTGTAGCTTTCACATGCTCAACTCCCACATTAACAGCAACTGGGAAAAAGTGGCACAGGACAGCATTTGTGCCAGAGGAGAGTGCCTGCACCTCCGTGAACGTGCCTGTTAGCGTTTCTCCATTGTTCTTCCGCCTTGGTTGTCTGCCTGCACCTAAGAGGGGGAGGCGGCTTTTGTGTGCGGAGCAAGCGGCATCGCTGGCATGCCTTGCAGCAGCTCGCAACAGCTGCAGGACTGTGTGGTGAAGATGATAACATTGTAAGCATAAAGCTGAGAGAAATCCAACTCAACAACAACAGCTGGAGAAATTAGTGACTCTCATTTTTTATGGTTTTCTGCTCTGTGCTGGGCTGAATTGGTATTAGCACTGGCAGACTTTGTAAAAGGCGTGTGCTGATTGTTCATAAACTTCAAACACAATTTCACTTCTCCCAAACAGTCTCAGACAGGCCTTGCTGAGGCCCAGCAGATTTTTTGCCCTGCATCTGACTGCATTATATTTGTGATTCACCAGGGCAGAATGCGAAATGATATGTCCTCCAAATAAAAACACATAAAAACAGGTGACTTTGCAGTAGCCGTGTTTCTAAGTCGTAAAAACCAAAACACTGCAGCAACTAATGCATTCCATATGCCCAGTGTTCTGCATGCATGGAAAGGCTGCATTCGGTGCCCAGACATGCTGTAATAAACATTTGGCTGCGTTGAAATTCACCTTGTCAAATGAGTTTACTTTACAATGCATGGAAATGTACAAACCAGCATTGTAAGCAGGGCCGAACATGCTAGTACTGTACTCTTGTAGTCTAGTTGTGTGGTATAGAATTTAAAGTACCCTGACCCACCTTAGAGGTGGTTAATTAAAATTCGGGTTCTGTTGACGGTACCCTGCTAAAAGCTCTGAGGAGCAATCATTTGTTGAGCTTGTCTTATGCACTGCAGATTAACACAGTAGTGCTTTGACAAAGTTCATCAATGCTGAATCTTTCAATGTCATCTCTTATTTTACTATATCACAGCATTCAAGTGTACTGAATGCTGATAGAGTGAATGTATGGGGAGAGGTTAAAATGCCCACCGCCCCCTTTTTCCACCTGTTTCACCAACCTGTGCTAGAGGTTTCCCTAATGTCAGAATGAAGTTGAAAGACCAAAGCAATGGATCTTTGGACACTTATAATAATGAGGGGTTAATGCAGATGACAACATTAGCATATTGGTGTGAATAGTGGCAGTAAGCTAAAATACTGCAGTTGGAGTATTGCATTGTAAGGAGATGTATTGTTTTTTTACCCTTTTAATGTTTTAATTCATTTAAATAAGGTAATAATGTGCTGTGTTTCAATCTTCTAGCTTTATAGTACACTGCCTAGGTAATCAGCTGTTGTTTGTCAGACTTTTTCCAGTGTACGTTCACAGTGAAGCATCAACTTTCTATTTCTCTCGTTCTTTTTATGAGTTTCTGTTACAAAGGATATGCATTAATTAGACAAAGTAAAATTGTGAAAAACTACACTTTCAGACAGCTACAACAATGCTGGATAAACAAAACCAACAATACCAATCAAACATTAGTCATGACGTGTTGTACAGTACAATGATGTTGTTCATAATTAATTGTTTTAACACTGTTGTTTTAAACTCATAATCATGTCTCTGGTAATAGTGTTGTCAATGTTTAGCACATAATTGCCCTTGCCAGTGGCCAAATCTGTGTTTACATTATACAAATTCACATCATAGGGAACTAGAGAGTGGAATGAGATGCATCAAGTAAATATCAATGGGAAGGTATTGGATTGCGTCCACAGACAGAGTCTGCCAGGCATGTGTTCACCTGAAGATTTACACCTTCTATAAATTACATATTCTGTGATCTTTTCCTGAGTGAATTTTTTTGACACAGGCACAAACTAATCAATTTAATGTGTTAATTACTATGATACCAAGAAGTATTTTAAAAATAGGTTCAATGGCATTGCCAATTTCCTATAGCAAGGCCACTGCTGTAAGCCAGGCATAGGCTGCTAGGTCTGTTTTAGGAAATTGCTCAATTTTTAAGGCAGCATCTAACTGTGGTTAGCCTTTAAGAGGATGCCTTAATCGGTGACGCCATGGGGAGCTGTAATTAAAGAAATGAATAAGAAGATTTATGCACTGGCCTGTTTAGTGTTCTCAAATTGTGTTTTCAGCTTTTGTGTGGGAAGTGTTTAGGATCGCTGGTTTCATCTGTATGTGAACAGTGAGTAAAGAATAAGCGGTTTGTTAAGATGGTCCCATAATTATCTTATTATTGTGCATGAGAAAAGAGAGCCAAGCATGGTTCTGTACCTCATATTTAGTCTAGTTTAGTCTACTCTACTCTATTCTCTCTCTCTCTCTCTCTCCCTCTCTCCCTTTCTCTCTCCCTCTCTCCCTTTCTCTCTTTCTTTCAGTGGAATAAACCCACCTGTTAAAATTAATAGACTGTGTTTCTGATTTGAATGTGATACTGCTTTAGTATTAAACATCATCCTTAAAGAAAACATCAGAGATATCCTTTGAACAGTTCATTGAACAGTAATAACTGTGTGATATGGTCAAAAAGTCACGTGGCAAATTAAAGGAAAAGTATATAATTTCCAGGCCTGTAACAGCACCAAACAGAATTTGAATCTGTTTGTTTGAACAGCGTGACAGGGACAATAGTTTTGGGCAGGGCTACCGGTTTGACCGAAAAATGTTTACCACTAACAGGCAATAATCAGCTATTTCCTATCCTTAGAATGCATTTCCTTTCCAAGTTACTGATGCCACTCTAATATCTCAACCAAGTTGAGAAGGATAAAAGTGGTGTTACCTTTCATAGCCATACTCGCCCAATAAGGGTAATGTGCTGTAGGTCACTAAGCTCCCCTTCGTTTAGGGAGCCAGCTCCGCTTAGCTTAGCGCAGCTACATGTCAGTGGCATCTGTTTACGCTCTCCTGAGCAAGCAATCCCTCATGTCGCGGCAAGAAAATTAAGTTCAAAATGAGAGGGAGAATCAGAAGGCAAGGGAAAGCAGAAAGAGCCCACCACAAGGTGAAAATGAGATGAATAAAACATAGCCATACCAATGAAAGTATAAATAAATAAAAGAATTCTAGTCACTGGAAGAGACGCTCGAGCGGTCCCAATATTGGGATTCGTTTGAGGCGATTGAATAAAATAGAAACAAAAACAGGCCCTCGGGCATAAGTATGAAGGTATTGGGGGGGTTTATGCATGGGGGATGTTGTTTACTGGCTTTTATATAAGTAGCTGAGTGGAGCACCAGCATCTACCACCTCTTCTTTCTCTCCTGTCACATATTATGTTCTCCAAGGCTTGACAACAGAGCAAAATGGGATGGATGTAGAGGAAGAGGGTGGCAGACAGCAAAACGTAACGAAAAAGTGAAACAGCATAAAGAAGGCAAGCAGAGAGGAATATGAACTGATAAGAAGTCATTTGAAAAGCAGTTCATTTGCATGAAAACGTGAGGGCTTTTAATATATTGATAGCCTCTGCTTACACCACACAGGCTTCATTCGAAATTCACTCACGCTGCGGCTGGGAGCAAAGGGCTGATTCGCCATACAAAACTACAATTATTCAAATCCCAATGAGTGCAGAGCTGGTCACACCTGTATTTATGGCCTCTGAGGCAAACATTGGGAAGGCTTAGACCTTCACGCAACAGCTGTCACTCAATCCTATTAAAAGATTGGAATCAAAACAGACCTGTTTAAATCTCTTAATAAATGTTCCTGGTCTTATTCTGCATGAATTATCAGTGATTATTATTGACTGATTATTATGTAACATAATTATATAACATAATTATGTTTTATCAAAACTCCTTCACTTTCTTCACCTAAAAAGACTTTCGTGGCTGCATAAGCGAGGCAAAATGATCCATTGAATTTCCATGCCACTTATCATATGCAGGTTTGCAGGAAGTGCTGGAGCCTATCCTAGCATGCCCGGAGGCAACCCACGCCAACATAGGGAGAACATGCAAACTCCACACAAAAAGATACTCTGGGTCAGCAGGAAATTTAACCAGGAACCTTCTTGCTATGAGGCGACAGTGCTATCCATCGAGCCACCATGCTCCCTGGGGGCAAAATAATATTACCAATAGTATTGCAGCCTACTTTTCGTGATCCAATAAAATCGAAAAGGATTAAAAATAAGAGGGCTTGGTGACATCATATGGAAAGGAAATGGGTTTCAATGGCAAAAAAAGTTGATAACGATCACAACAACAGTTTTTAGTCTTACATAAATCAATCATAATAAAACTTAAATGTGAACGAACAATACAGGCTCAGTTTTGATGTCATGATGTTTTTACCACATGAATTTCTGGACATCTTACCTGAAATTAGTCATTTCCTCTTGTTTTTCACTCTATCCCTCTATTTCCTCATCTCGCTCGCTGTCTTACTTTCTATGACTAACACCCTGATCGCTTTAACGTCTTGCTTGGTGTGAGATTCCCCCCAGCAATGTGAAATTTGTTTGTTTTGCCTGTCACTGTGGAGTCGGTCTCAATCGGACTGATATGGCACTGCAAGCTCCCACACACTGCCTGCTGCATAATTCATCCCTCCACAGGACTTACATGTGGATTTTGTGTATCATTAAACTCGCACCACAAGGACAACGTCCCTGTCAAGGCGATTGAAGAGCAAGCGCAAAGCTGCATGTCAGGGGGTCTGTGCTGCCCAGCTGTGGGCAAACACTGCCATGTCCCACGAGCCTCTGTGGGCGAGCATCTGGGCAAGTTTTGAGCATGTTAGGTTGATGGAGTGTAAAGTCAGGCCTGCTCTGCTCTCTACAGGAAGTGTCTTCGACTTTTTGACACCCACTAAACTTCTGCCTCATTATCCAAATGAGACATTAGCATGTGTGCGCTGTCCTATCTTTCTTTCATTTTCTCTTTTATTTTAATTTAGATGGGACAGTCATAACATTTTTTTGTGGGAGAGAGAAAGCCAAATTCCCTTTGAGGCACGTCCTTCCCTCAGAATGACAATTCCCTTACCCAAGAAAGGGAAAATCTCCAAAAATTGGTTAACTAGGCTTATGATTAAATCATATATTTATGTATTTTCTAATAATTATGCAGTAGTTATTTATCACATGATGACCTTAATGCACGTGTATTTAAGAGCAACAAAAAAGGTGATTGGCGGGACATCTTTCTTATAGCCACCATATTGAGCATTGCCATTTCTTCCTTCTGTTTTAATGTTTAAAGTAGTTCGTCTCTTCCTGTTTATGCCATCTCTGCTTCAGCACAGTGAGATGTGTGTTTGTATTCCAGATGGGAGCCACACATTTGAAGACAACCACTATGCATATCTGCAATTTATGACGCCTGTGTACCTTCCTTCCGTAGTGGCCATTTTCTGCTCTCTGTGGGTGGAGATTCAGGGACTGTGATGGAGTAGTCACACTGCAGACTGTGCAAACAGTGCAGAGTTGTCTCTGGTGGTGATCAGCCCCCTGCGTGCTTCCCTTCCCCTCATCACGCTGTCTGATCCTGTTGCGAACATCAGTCTTGGGAGGGTGTGTTAGTGGGTCAGGTTAACCCGGGGTCATAGCTGCAGTGGTGAATCACTTAGAAAAACAAACAAACTGCATACTGCACAGTATGCACATTTCTTTCAATTAGTAGTACATTGTTGTTTCTTGGGTCTCTTCTTCAAAGAAAGTGTTTTCGAATTCCTGCCCATGTGTGCCAGGTGAACATTATTAGCCTGATTGTTTAATAGAATAGAATGCCTCTCTTTGTGTAAAGCCATACAATTTATAATTTAATTTCTACATAAAATGAATTAATTAGCAGTTATTTTGCAATTGTAATGTTTTATTTAAATCTCAGATCAATCCAATAGTGTAAATGGAAAAGAAAATGTTTTTGTTTGTTCATCACACAACACAGTTAAGCACATTGCATCATGGAATATAGTGAACATAGCTGGTTGTATACTGCTTATTTTACCAAATAAGGTAGACATCCAGATACAGAATTGTATGCAAATCATGCAAAAGCAGTACCAGTAGTATGTTCAGCTTGACAGCCAAATGAAGAAGGCATGTTTGCATTTAATAAACAGCACAGTTCATCTGCTATAATCATTATTAATTTAGCCTTGTTTGGGTCAAGATCTCATGCATGTCAGCTTTGTAATGCAAAGCCAGACTTTCAGCATGTTCTGTGAGTGCAATGTGCCATTATAACACTCAGTCATTCCAATTATTTATCAGTAGGTGAGATTGTTTGATATGAGGATGCCACAACTGAATGAGATAAGACCAGCCCTTGGGCAGGATGGTAAAACAATCAGTCATCACAAGCTCGGGTCAAAGCGTTGAATCTTCTCTCAAGTCAAGATCTACCAGAGATGCACAGTTCTCACCCTTAGAGCAGTCTTATTTAAAGGTTGAGATTACGTAAATGACACTTAAAGGAATATTTTGTGTTGAATAGAAGTTAAGGTTTATCAACAGTATTAGTAACAGGGTGACATTTACTACAGAAAATCATTCAAGATGTCCCTCAATTTGGAACAATGTATGCATATACGTGTATTATACATTTGTTTTTGTTAATTAAAGGGTATCTTGAAAATATTTCTTAGTTATTGTCAGCCTGCACAGATACTGTTTATAGACCTTAACTTGTATTTATTATACTAGTTGTATTCGTAGATAATCTACTATATTTCTTTTTATTTCCATCATTAAATTGATTTGGTATTAGTATTTTACCACATAATAAAGTACACGACTGGAATGACTCCAACTGTAGCTATTGTTTGTAACTGCCAACACATTTGTGTTTGTTTTTACAAACAAGGGATAAGGCAAAATTATTTTCTTAACCGACATTAATTTGGCAACAGATCTTAACTCATATGTTTCTTTAAGCCTTAATTGGCTGAAGCGTAAAGACCAGTTAGGAGCAGAAGCGTGGAATGATGGGATGTGTGCAGATGGCCATTGGAGAGAGCGGAAGACTTTATGAGAGAAGTTTTGCTTGTTGAGATCAGCTCTGTTGCTGAGGATATACATTTCCATGACTTCACTAACATTGGCAAATCTATGCAGGGTGGCAAGAAGTTTCTCTCTCTCTCCCTCTTTCTCTCTCTCCCTCTCTCTCTCTCTCCCTCTCTCACACACTTAAATTACTGAGTAAACACATCCTCCCCCAGATTCCCTACCTCTCCAACTTAACCCCCCACCCATTTTTTTGGTTCACTCACTATTCTCCTTCTTTCTGCATCTCATGCTACTCGATTCAATGTTTATTTGCTTGCATCTAGTCCTTTTGCCCCTGTTGGACATTTAGGAATGTGTATGTGACAATATATTAAACATAAATTATATGTTTAGATGCAAATTTCAGAAAATTAAAAAATATCATGGGATTAATAGCAATTAATTGTTTAGATATATTAGTGACCCAAAAATCATATCAAGCTTCATATTTGAACTCTGATTAATCATATATATTAGTGAACATAATTGTCATATTTTTGCAATTTCCATTTTCTAACAAGCAAAAGCGTAAGAAACTCATCTATTAGCTATTTTCTTCTGAAACATTAAAAATGCCCACTCCCAAATTTCTGTCATCATTTTTCAATCCATAACCCAGAGTATGAGCAAAAGAACAGTAATTAGCAAGCCTTAGCAAGCGGCACTAATGATATAAAATCATGATAAGATAATTATTAATTATTTATATATCACGCTTAAAGTGTCACAGTTGGCAGAGTGGGCGGAGGGGGGAGATTTTACTACCTGTTAAATCTGGCCCTGCTTTGTATACAGCAATACTATTTCATATCCCCTTCCCTCCACAAGAGTATTTTCAATCACACACACGCTCAAACGTACACACCCGCACATTTTACAATACTGTCTGCTTCACACATTCAACAGTAGCTGGTGAGAGTTAAATTCAGATGTGTTGTCAGTCTTACGTGAGATGAGTGGTACAGCTCATGAGCTCATTTGGATGTATGACAATGACGACAGCCGCCTGATGTTTGACTGAAAGTTATATATTTTTTTTTACTCTGTATATTTATAGACAGACTCATGAATACATGCTAATTATGAAGAGGCCTGTCAAGCGCCTGCTCAAACTAGTTGTTTCATTAGCCAGCATTTAACATTTATTTATTTAGTTTCATTTACATGTTACATCCATGGTTCTTAGAAAACAAGTTAGACTGTGTATGTTCACTAGTGATTGTCACATTAGATTTTATACATTTACATATATACGCTCTGCTCATGAATGTTATAAATGAAAATAACTAAAGATAAAAAAAAACCTTTAAAGACTCAAATTGTTGACAATCACATTTTTCTTTACTGGGTTAATGTATTAATAGTCCTCCCTTTTAAAATAGCCATTACACAATAAAAGACAATAGCCTTTAATTTTTATAACAGGTGTGAATGATGATTTATTTTATATTGATAATCTAAAGTAGCAGTGGTATTATTGGGATAAAATGATTTGTGGTTTTGTGCATTTTGTGGTCTGTGGTTTTGGTCTGTTTCAAACAACTAAAAAATAATTCAATAAATAATTCAAACAACTAAAAAACAAACAAAAAAGGATTAGCCAAACAGAAAGTGTTTTGGCAAGCATATTTAAAAAACTGTGATGCTGCATGTCACAAGTTATAAATCGATGCTGCTTGATTAAATTACAGTCTTTTATGGTGCTTCAACCAGTTAATCTCACCAGGGCACTGTTTGTCCATCACAGCTCAAGGTTACCACACTATCTGCATATTCTCAGAGGCTTGTTAATAGGCGGCCTCTTTTCTCAGCTCTAATGATGTCATTGCAGTTGGAGACGCACTGTAAGTGAGGTTTTATCTATCGTCTGGCAGGTGTAGCCACTGGCAACATGGCATTGAAGTCTTTTGTAGCTACCCCTTGTAGCTACGATACATGTCTGTCACCTCACCAAGCCTCTCCACCATCCAGTCCCTGCTGAATTTTGTAGTGTTATGTTAATATGATTACTCCTGTGTGATTATGAACAGGTCCACCCACACAGATGTTTGTGGATCTTTCTGTGGATGTGGTTCTTTGAGGAAGCAGTTTGTTGCACACAGGAAGTGTGGATTTTGATAGTGAAAGCAGCAGATATGAAGAAGATATGGAGAACAAGACCTCTAAAGAGGGGCTCTGGGAATACCTTTATCTTCCCATGATGTCTTGGGACTTTCTAAATAAAGCAAATCCTGCCATTGATTATATTTTCAAATCATGTCTTTAAGGGCCTTATCTATCTCCTTCATAACTTTTGATTATTTGGGAGCCTATGTGACCCAGATGAAACCATTTAAAGTTTCAAAAATCTGTTTAAAAAAGTCTGGTTGAGGCTTGTTATGCTGTGCTATAAGTATGGAATAAACATGTGCCTTCAGTTAGAAAAAATGAGGGATAAAGACCAACGGAGACAAAATGAGTTAACCAATTAGACTGATGGAGAGAGAACTGAGGAGATACTGGCAGAAAGGTGCAAAGGAGGAAAGAGGAACAAATTAAAAAAGAAGCTGTTCTGCTTTCAACTCCTCTAGCCCTGTGGATTTTCTCTCTATCCATATAATGAAGCCCACAGTTTGTCTAATCCCATTAAAGGCCAGATTAAGACTCTAGAGCTGATAGTTGAGAGAGAGTGACCACACCACCGGTGGCCAAACCACTGTTTGGACGCTCTTGAAGTAAATGCAGAATTGAAATAGAGAGCAAAGAGAACTGGTGGACAGAGAGAGAGTGTACAAACAAGGGTTCCCCTGGTTGAATGACTTTAGCCATGAAGTGTCACAGTAATTAAACTTGAGAGGAAGACTTCTAAAGGCAGATTGTTGCTCATCCTGAGGAACAGCACCCAGTTAGCTTTACCATTTGTCTTTACTAATAATAGGCAGTGCTTTAAAATGTAAAATAATGGTTTAATAGAGTAAAACAGGAAACTTAAACATTTAAAAGCCCATTATGCATGATGGGCGGCTTGGCATCCACATTTTCCTGCCTTCTTTTGCTTTTTTTGTCATCAATTGTATTTGTTGCCAGCAGCAAAATCACTGGTTATAGTTTGCCAGAAACACACTGCAAATGTGCAAACACAGACACAAATGTTTGCCCAAAGTATTATGAGCATTTAAACTGGCTATAGAGTGCTTTCTTCCAAAGTGTTACCCTCAACTGCTTGTGCTGTTAAAACGGTTATGTTGTTATTCTGGCTTTAAAAATGTTTGTCGTTAAACAGGTTGTGTTAGCATGTAGGTAGTTTACTAAAACCGTTTATAAGATCTAACTTGTTTAGCAAGATTCTCTTTAAACTATTGCTTCTCTTTGAAACTTGTTGACCTTAAGGAAAACAACCCTAGGAGCTGGTTTAGGCTTACATCTGTTGTAGTGCGTCTGTAGCAATGAGTGACATGCAAACTGTGCTCTGACACATTTTGTAACCCAACGAAGTGTGAAATTGGGCTTGTGTAGCTAAAAATGTTTGCGTTCACATCTTTGCTGCATGTTTTAGTCCTTTGTGCTTGCCATGTATGCACGCCTTGTTCTTTTCCTTTGTAGCATTTAACTTCATATTTTTTATATTAAACCACAAGATGGATTGAATCCCCTGAGGTTTTTGCCTTTTATGACTGTAATCCTTCACAGGGTTTCTGAGCGTGTCAGTAAGAAATATCTGACAGTCACAGTGTGTGTGTGGTGCGGACCAGACGGTACTTCTCCACATCCAGAACGGAGACTCATTAAGGAGCTGGAATATGTCAAATGCAGTTCACCCTGATCGTCTTATTACCGCCTATATTCAATAAGTCACTGTCGCGTGCAGCAGTCAGGAGTATTCACAATGCAGCGGATGACCTTTTTAACAGGCATATTCTATTAGCACATGTAAATGGCATAGACTTCAGAAGGGAAATATGACGCAGGGAGTCTAGTGTCTACTTTTTAGTTTAGTTTCCTTATCAGAAAGCTGTAGTCTGCTGTTAACGTAACAGTATGTGTTTAGTGCACATTTTGCTTGCTGTCTTTGTCATGGTTGTGTATATGTATTGTTCACTTTTGAGGGAAGTTGTAGTTACTGAACATACAGTAAATAAGGGCAGCAAAAAATGCACAGCCAGAGTGTTTTGTATGGTATATACAGTTATGTGGACTGGAAGTTTTGATCAATGAGATTTTACTGTGCCATGCTTCTCTTCACAGAATCTTGGATAAATATAAGAGGTTTTATCAGTTTTTATAGTGTGTTGCTTTGTTACGCCTGTTATGCTAAAGATGTTTTTTTTTAGATCTTAACTATTTTGAGTCTTAGGTATCTACACATAGGTAGATTTAAGGTTTGAGCTAGTCTGTTGTAATAGTGAGGCTTTGTCTTGGAAACAACATATAAGCGTGTAAGCTGTTAATCCAGCATTTGTAAATGATTCCAGTGTGTGGGTGTGTGTGTGTGAGAGAGAGCATGTGTGAATTTCTCTAATTATTGCAATGCTTTGGATACTTTGAGAATGTTTTGGGAAAAATGGCTTACTGACTTTTTTGCATGGTTGTTTTTACATGGTGTGCTATTTGCTGTCTGTCAGATGCATGTCTTCTATGTAATTTGAAACCATAAACCATCTCAGCTGTAACCATGTTTTGTGGGTGTCAGTACAGTAACCTTGCCATGGATTCATGTTCCAACAGGACTGTAAAAACCACATCACTGCTTTGAAAATGGTTATGCACGTTTGAAAGCTCAACATTGTTGTTTGGTTTGCCTTTCCCCTAAAGCATTATGTATTTTCATCTGTTATTTAATTAGTCAGACATAAAGCAAAATAATTATATTTTATTTCAAAAAGCTTAAGAGTTTACATTTTTTATCCAAAATAATCCAGCAAGGCCAAGTGCTTAAAGGAAGAGCCATCTGTGCTTGGTTACGTTGAATATGATTTTTAGTTCAATCGAACTAAAGAAGCAGTCTGGTCTGTTGTTTTTTAATGTTGGCTTTAATTGTTACTGTTTAAGCATACTTTACTTCAACACAGATTAAAGAAGTACTGCTTTGAATAACGGATAAAGGGCACCTGAACTGTAGAGTTAGTTGTAGAGATCACTATGAATGAACCTGTTGTTTCAGTAGGGATGGTGCGTATACAGTCTGACATAAGTTGACCAGTGATCATTTTAAACAGGCGAGTTCAGCTTTTAAAATCCAATTTGCTGTTTTGAGATTTAGTTTTAAACTGATGGCTAAATTCACACCCTTAAAATGCATGTTAAGGCTAATTCACACAGTTCCAACCAACATGAACACCAAACTGTAACTTTTGTTGGATCTGTTTGTTAACCAGGTTGGTGTTTGTTGGGGGCATTTGAACATGATAGTTCCCTTTCAAAAGCTACACTTGATGCTGCATACTCATACGCTAATGAGGCGTAGCATCTCGTTCCCGCTTTTTCAGGGAACAGGGTTACAGTTTCCCAACATTTTAAATACAGCAAACTAGAATATTTGCAATGTTGCCGTGTGTTGGGTCAGTGTATTCTGTAAATTGCATGTGATTGTAAACCTTTAAATCTTGCTTTTCTGTGTAAAGCTGTTCTTACAAATTGGGTTTGGGGTTGGTGGGGGCCGGGAGATCCTTCCTGATTTTCCTTTTGTTTTTCCTACCCTATGTTCCTTTCCATCACAAATGAGCACCTGCACAAATGCACCTCCTTCCCACCACAACACTGACACACTCTCCCCTTCCATCTGTCTTTTCCTACCCAGAATTCCCTAACTTCCCGTCTCCTGATGGCCGTGAGATTCCGCTGGAGCAGCACAGTTCCGGTGCAGCCATAGGCGGCGCAGTCGGCGGGGTGGCCCTGCTGGTCGCTGCCATCGCACTGCTCGTCTTCTTTCTGCGGCGACGCCAGCGCACCTTTAAGGGAGACTACAGCACCAAAAAACATGTGTTTGGCAACGGATACAGCAAGGCTGGCGGAATGCCTGCCCATCCACCAGTGCCCAAGAACCTACAGTACCCAGACGAATCAGACGATGAAAAGAAGCCCACTCAAATTAGTGGGCCTGGCGGATTCGAGTGCAGCGATCGGGATTTTGACGGCAACTCCGAGGATTTGAAGAGACCCTATTTCACTGTAGACGAAGGTGAAAGTCGCGATTATGATGAACGGACTCTCGCTTTCCAGTACGACCCTGAGCCCGAGATCGCCGATGACATGGTCTCCCAAACCGATGGCTCTGTTATTTCAAAGAAAGAGTGGTATGTGTAGAGTGGCATACAACAAAATGGAAAAAGAGCAACAACCTATTGCCCTCTCCTGCATCCAACACCACCCAACCACCTTCATCACTAGATCCCCTATCCCTCCATGTGTTTACCCCCAACCACACCTGACCCAGTAACCTCCGCCCCCATCAGAGCCCATTGAAATAAACAGCTGTAGAAAAATAGCTCGCAGAATCAACATCATTGCATATCCACATGCTTTAAATAAACCTGCTACTGCAGTAAGAGGTATTCTCACAGCCTGATGCCAATCGACATCCACTAAGGCTGGACAGACAGGTTGCTTGAAAAGATTACAGTGTATTATTCTTTTTGTCTCATTTTGTTGTTATTGTAAATGTATTAAATGTATAAAAAGAGACTTGTGGGAACTGTTTTGGGAATGGGATATTGCTGGTCATATTGTGAAGGTCTTACACTGGATGTATGATTTTTTTTGTTGTTGTATGTCTTTTTTATCTCATTATCATAATGCTTTTACTTTACTGGCTATTTTTGTTTGTTTTTTATATAATCTTGTTTTATGGAGTATTGGTAACCAGAAAAATGTGGAACTAAATATTAGAAATTCTTGCAGATACATATGTGATTATGAGGTCAGAAGTCCAATTAGCGCTGTTTGGGTTTATGGAGGACATCACAATTCTGCTGTTCTTGGTGCAAACAAATTGCAACAGTCATTTTTCAGAAAGACCCATGTCTGTTGGTCTGAAATGTGGCACTTCAATACAATGGAAAAAAGCATGTGGGTTCTGACTTCTCTTAAAAAGCAGTATTTATTTTAAAACCTGTCTATGAGGGCTTAGCATCTCAATGCTGAGAGCAACGCATCTTCAGCTTTAGTTGTATGCACATTGCAGTGGAGTGCAGAGCTGGCAAAAAACGGGGCACAGACAGACAATACAGCCTCCAAACGTACCCGATGATATACACAGATGCAAAACAAGTGTGGGGTTGATGTTTTTGAAAAATTCCCTCCAGCTTCTCACATCCGTTCAACCAGGATGTGCCATCATCTGTTGTCTCTTCATAGTAATTCCTTGCCCAAGTCCATCTCCTCTAAATAATTTCCTCAACTCCAAGACATAAAAATCTTGTATAATACAGTGTTGTTTTAAAGACAGAGTGTTTGTTATTTAGAGTTGTGGAGTGGTCAATTATAAGGGACAAATGTTTTCAAGATCTTGTAAATATGAACAGGTTCAGTGATAATGTTTAGTTCCACAGGAGGTTATTTCACAAGCACCTTTTAGGGCCTTTTTTGATGAATGCAGATTTTCCTGGAGAAGGTAACATTAAAGGCACGGGTCATGGGAATGGGCAAGGTCTGGAGCCAGAATGACATCAAAGGTAAACATGGCAGTGACTGACTCCTATTGGCCAAAAAATACAAGCGCCACAGACAAGCATGAAACCACCTGGTTATGTACTGCTGGCTGTTTGAATCCACAGGATCTGCTGCATGTTTGCAGCCAGAAATCTTCTCCAAATGCTTTACCTGGTCTTCTATAAGGAGCAGATTTGTTGGCTACATATAAATGAATACTCAATAAATAAACAACTTAAAAATGGTTGGAAAAATGAGAACTGTGCACAAACATATAAAACTTTCTAATCAATACCGAGTCACATGGACATCAGTCGACGCACCTTGGATAGCTACAAAATGTATGAACATTCAAGCTCTGTTTTAATGCGTGTCTTTTGTTTTGTTTTTTGTGTCAATGTTTCACTAGAGAAGAGCTGCCAGGTTACTGGAGTTTTTGTAAAGGGGGAAAGGGAAATATTCACCAAAACAATTTTACTTCCTAAGACAAACCCCTCCAGCCCTCCATGCCCTCCAGACTCCAAAAAATGCATTAGTGGAATTTATCATGGCTTGTCTATGGAGTATCTAATGTCCCTGTCTCCCTTAAACAGGGCTGTGGTTAAGAAATAGAGATTTACGAAACTACATTACTGTTATTATGTAAACAATCCAGGAAGACCCTCTAGAAAACTGTAGATGAAAGCCACTTTGGGTTGCTCACCCATGAGCAGGTCCAGACAGAACCTGCAGACATTAGGCATTTTCTGCATTGAGACAGAGGCAAATATACTAGATTTATGTGTAACAGATAAAATGTATACAACAGAGATGATAAAATGTTTTCAACAGTTGTGACAGTACTACTGTACACTCCTGAAAGCATCATCAAATTATTAAAAATAATATACCTGAGTACCCGAATACTCAAAGTTTGGGGCATGTTTACTTAATCTGTGTTCAAATGTAGGTCTGTCTATGAGGGAGTGTCAATACACATTCATCGTTTTCAATCTTAAATTAAAATTTGCTCACTTCGATTTTACCTAAACCAGGACCACATTAAAAAACTGTACATTTGTTGCTTAGTTATGTGATTGTATTTTTAGCTTAATTCAAGTCAATGTGCAAAGTTATTCAAATTGCAGTGCCTACGATGTGAGATGTAAGGTTTTATTTTTTTAATGTCTGAAACCTGTACATGTTGTTTTATTTAAATTTTTTATTATGTCCTGTCTGGTGTCATTTTAGACAGTAGCATGACAATATCATAAACATATCATAAAATCCACCCGAGAAGAGACAAATCTCATCACCTTCAAGTATTATGGATGCTGTGTTTCCAATGAATTTATATTTTCATTGCTTCTTATTAGATGATAAAATACAAAAGCAGCTTGTTGCTGGTCCACTGACACTTTCTATCCAGCTCAAAACTAAAAAAATGGCTGCAACGTCAGTCACAATCAGATCACTTTAGCTAAAGCACAAGATTTTTGTTTTAATCAGTTCATTAACAATTTTGTTGTTTTTGTTTCTGTTATTACAGACTGTTTTTACCCCTGTGCACCCAGGGGCCTGTTAATTAAGGGTCCTTTTCTATTTTGTGAAGCTAAGCACAAGTTAGTTATCCACCAAATGGCTATAATGGCTTTAAATGTCAGATAATAAGATTTAAATAATTTGTTAATCTTTATCACCATACCACATTTTTTGTCTGTCTGGTGGTGCAGTTGATATTAAGGCTTTACTGCACAAGCGCCTTAGGCGTACACAACTTTGTTATAGTAGTTCTAAAGTGTTGCTTTTTATTTCTTTTTAAACATTTTTACAGATTATAGAACGATTCTTGGTTTTCCATTCTACTGTTTCACGTCTTTTTAACTGCCCACTTCAGAGCCTGACATTCCACTGTAAATAATGTACGTAACTTGGAAACTATAGCTGGGTTTAATGTACTGTACGTAGAGCAAATGGAAGCAGGGTGGAGTCTTCAAGTATGGACCTTGAAGTAGAAAACAAAAGTAGACAGCTCAGTTGGCTGAAGATGTATAGCTTATTGCCATAAATCTACTTTAACATTGACTTTGGTAGATAGGTTTTGATATGTCAATGGCTTCTGTATAGAGCCACAGGGCCGATGCATTACAATGACTTTGTACATAACTGCAACAAAACAAATGACAAAAAAGCATAAAACAAACAAAAAGAAAGATCTTGTCTTTATGCAGCCGTGTGAATGTACAGTATGTCTGCTGAGGTCGGTAATGATATGAAAAAAATATATATATTGTTCACATGTGTTGACCCAGTGAAGTAAACTGTATTTGCTTTAAAACATTAAATGATTTCAATGTTCAAATATACTTGGTCCCAGTTCACTCACTGGATGATGTATATTTTTGTGTATTTTATTATATAACCTTTCGCTTTGTTCTCAAAATTGTGATTATAAGCCTCAATGTATATGTTCTATGACCTAGATAGTAATTTAATGTCATCTTAGGGGTATTTGTTTGTTAGTTTGCAATTTATAAAATATAAATATATATATATTATATTAAACAATATAAATATAGTAAAGTGCGGTGTATATAACACATTCAAGGACACTACACTGTACACTGACATACCATAGAAGTTTCTTTGCTGAGTAAGTTACTTAACAGTTCGTGAAGGCCTGTTCCTGTTTTAAAATGACTGTGTCCCTGTGCGCAGAGGAGGAACATCCATAAAGAAATAGTTTACAAAGTCTTGTGTGGAAGAACTTGCCTGACCTGCACAAAGCCCAAACTATCTCTGGAGTGCCAGGCCATGCTCTTGTGTCCTTTAACTTAATTAAACCATTTAATGTTAAGGGCATGACAAACAGCATACTTCTAAAAAAGCTTTTTACTGCATGTTGGGACATGGATGTAGGAACCTGCTCCTATTCAAACACAAGAGCATTAGTATGACCATGCACTGGGCATTGGGCAAAGGAGGGCTGTCTTACAGTTGGAATTTCACCCTCATTCTGTGCTACCTACTTTTGGCAGCTGTGATGGCACTAACTAGTGAAAAAAACTGTGTTTTGCATTTAGATGGAAGCTTGAATTGCTCAAACTGCAGGGAGCATGATTACATTTTTGGTTTTGTATTAAATAAATTTAATCCAATAAATATGTTAAAGGAATATTTCCCCCCAAAAAGAAAATTATCCCATTAATTACTCATGTCAACATTACAGCATGTGAACTTATACACTTCTGAGAAACCCCAAAAAAGATATTTTGAAGAAAATTGGTAATTGTACCAATGGTAACATTGGTAAAAAGTCAAAGTGAGTATATGAAAAGAAAACAATGCAAAACATCTTAAAAATATATAATACATTGGCAGTCCTACTAGGAATCTGAAAGAGATCACCATGTTTAATCTTGGACTTACATTAGGTACAGAAAATTACTTTTCAATAAATCTTTTGCTTTGGCTTTTAAGGATTTTTTTTAAGGAAACTGCAAACTACAAGCTGCAAAACCTAATAGCAGTAACAGCTGGACGTGATCTCCCTACAGAGAAAATAGTTCTAAAAAATAGAAATAGTTCTCTAGAGCAATTATCCATTTTGCACTTAGAAATTACAGTGTTTTAATCTCAAAAGAATATTAGAGCACTATATTTTTATCCCATTTCATGTGAATAAGAAATACAACGTACACGGTCCATTTTCACAGCAAGCGCAATTATTTTTCCATCATCTGGTACTTTTAAATTCAGCCTTCATCAGTTCAGCCACTTCTCTGGTGGGGACAAGAAAGCACAGTGTTGGTGCCCAGGGTTCCCGGAGAGCAGCTGTCCCTGTCCATCTCCTCAAAGCTCCCTTTGTAGCCCCATGGGCCTTTGAAAGCATATTCAGTTTTCATAAGCCTAAATGGTACAGAATCAGGCTCATTCCATCCAAAGCTGACTCCCATGCTGTGTCACTCCACAGCCAAAGGAAGAAGAATTCAGCCACATGGAGATTCTCCCATCACAGTCTGGGTCATAGGAAGATTGTACATTTCGATATAAAATACCGCGGCCAAGGTCTGCCATTTCCATTGTGATGCATCCTTATCTAAGGTATATGGTACAAATGATCTTATAATCAGTGATAATGTATTTTTTAAAGAATCAAAACCATAAAATATTGATAAAACTGCCATCCCATAATGCACAGCACAAAGTTCAATCACAGGTTCCAGTGTTTTGCCATAACCTTTACAAACATTTATTTACAGTAGACATTTACATTGTTTATGCATTTGGTAGATTTTGCATTACTAAGGAAACACTCTACAGGTTGAGCTTTCAGAGGAATCAATACTCCAGGAACTTCTATTACCTGTAAGGGGGTTATTTACCCTGGGCTTTTAATTTAAGGTACTATAAAGAGACTCTGAAATCATACATGAAACATGACCTTACCACATCTTTGTCAGTTGCCAGGGACAGCAGTTAATGATACAGTTTAGTGGTCATTATACAAAATATTTGACAACACAGTTCTGTGATTAGGCAGTCCAGAGTATTCCAGAGAACAGTGTAACAATGTGATATTTTAAAAAGAATAATGTTTAACTGTGGGTGTAATGTTAGGAAAACATTCAGCATACTTTCCTGTGACATGCTTTATGTACTGTATACATTGTTTGTGCATGTGTGTTTGAGTTAATTATTTGTAATGAAATATTTTGAGAATAGTCAGTTTTAACAGTTATATGCATACTCTGTTTATAATGCAATCTGATTATTTCAGTGATTTGATTGATTTATTTTATCTGTACCTCATTTCAATTTCCATAAATTCAGGGTTATAAAAAAGTAATTACACAGATATTAAGTATAATAATCACAGTATGACTATAAAGGACAATATAATCTGTTCTCAAATATGCAGTCTCTGAGGGGTTTCTTTGTTATGAAGGACGTCTTTGAGGTAACATGGTTTAATAAATGTACACAGTCAACACTTTGATCTTTGTTTAGCTGACAATGTTACGATGAGAACAGAATTAATTGGTACAACAGGGCTGTACATTTTTATCCTAATTAAAGCTAATCCAATAGTTCTGACTTAACAGTAAAGTTCTCTGTTACTTTAATGCAGTTGAAACATTATTAACATCTGTAGTCTGACTCACATAGTCTAAACGGCACTTTCCATGAAAAGAATGCAGTTTGCGTTCAAATACAGCAGTTTTTTTACAGCATTACAGATCCAAATAAGACCTATTATGCATTTTATGACACAAAAAATAACAAAAGTAAATGAGAAAAAATGAGAAGTAGCTATTTCTAAAGACTAAAGCCATTCAACCCTGTCACCCAAGTGGTTTAATTGTTTATTTCATTTATAAGAAATGTATATTCATTAATTACTCCAAAAAAACAACACTTGTGTATTGGAAAAAGAATTGTCTACATTTTGATTACATTTTTAATATTGAAATATATAAAAAATGATTAAAAAATAAAACACAACAGAATATTTAGGCTGACCTCCTACAGTTGTTTATCATTGTTTTCTGAAGGTTATGTAGCTTTTTCACTGAGCCCCTGTTGTGTCCTAACTCATTAAAGGTGGCAATATCTCTGCAATGTTGCCATTGTTGCCATTTGGACTAGAATCAGCATACAGTGGCACTTCCCTATTATTCACAGACAGTTTTCTTAATCTGGATATATTTAGTGGATTGAGCTCTCACAACATTTTTTTTTGTAGCAGCAAAACCTGAATGTGTTTCATTACAGTGAATTGGTTGTGAATCCAGTTATTTTCTGATATTCCCAATACAGGACTTCTTCCTTCCTGTGAAGCTAGTGAATTGACAGCTTCATGCTTGCTTTCATATGCTGTAGCTCTCACACAACACACAGACATTGTCAAATGTTTGTTTGCACATAAAGAGAACAGTATTTGTTCCCCAGCCCACTCTAATTCTCAGATTTTTTTTAGCTTGCATTTTTATATGCAGAGGATATGTAGGATTCCTTGTAGGATATGTTTCATGTTCAGTTTGCATGAAACTTTCCATACTTAACCAAAATTGAAACAGCTGATGTTATAAAATATATGATTATTGTTCTGACATGTAGTTTCACATATTCATAAACCACGCATGTCTTTGCAATGACAACACCCTTAAACGCACAGAATTACAACGAGGGAAAGACACGACAGAAATAAGGATATGTCTGCATTCTTTTATGCTGTTACACTGGAAAATTTGTTTTCTACATTGTTTTATCTAAACATCCTTTAAACAAGATTAATTAGGCTGAGAAGCTATGAAGATATTTAAATGTTAAATGTTTATGTTGTGTTTATTTGTTTTAGGACCATTACGATAGTAAGAGACCAATGCCAATGGGGATTCTCCTTAGACTGTTATTAATAGAAGTGTAATAGTATATATAGATATTTATTTTACATTTTTAATACTGTGATTTTTATTTTATTTGTCTTGGTTACTTTGTAACCCTTGTTTCCTAAAGGAGGGAACAGAAACATTATGTTGATGTTGACTGACATATGGGGTCTCGCCCCAATCACCTTTGAGTAAATACACTACATTCAGGTTTGTGCTAAGGAGCCGAGAAGGTATCCCAGCATAGTAATTCAGATGCAGGCAAGTTGTAGCCTGCTGCATGACAACTGACCTCATAGCTCTATAACCTTTTCAGTGCCCCATGTTAGCTGGACAGTAGCATCGTACCAGGTCTGGGAAGAATGCGAAACCAGCACAGAAGCAAACAGAAGCATTGACAGCAACTGATGGAATGCCAGTGCAGTCAAGGTCCTGTCCAGGAGCCTGAGGCTGCATGCCTATTGCATACGGCTCCCCAGCCCGTTTTGGGGGCATCTGTTGTGACAACAACATGCCTGTTCAAAGGGCAAAATGCAAGGTCTGAACAAGGACTGAAAGTGGGGTGCCAAATCAGTGTGATAGCCACACAAAGTGTGCCGCAGCACCAGGCCCATCTTGGGACCTGGCAGGAGAAGCCAGTGCTGAAGGAGTCTCATATGGTAGGACCTTGTACTATTATGCCCAAGCCTCGAAAGCAAACATGAAGAACAAACTGTGTTGAGGCTAAATCAAGACATGGAAGTGCACATTCTTTGGGTCAATCGCTGAAAACCTTGATGGTAAAAATAAGGATACACTTCTGTGTCAGCATTTTGAATTAAAACCTTGTGCAGGGCCTGATTCAAAACTTAAAGATCCAAATCAGTTTAAACCAGGAATGGCGGTAAACGGGACAGGGAATCTCTCAGCGCTTTTTGTGTCACAGTTGTTAGCATTTTCAGTCACGTAATGTTTATTTGTTTCTTACATTTCAAATTATGTTGCACGATCACAGATAAATACAGATAAATAGAAACACAAATACCAGGAATAAACATATATAAGTTCAATTTGAACTCAAATTTATTTGTAAAGCGGTTTTCATATACATCATTTTCTACATAGTGCTTCTATATATAGACTACACTTTTTATGAAATGGAGGCAAAAGCATCTTTCAAACAAAATGTTATTTTATATTTCTTACATTTCATATTTCATTGCACAATCACAGAAGTAATAGGAAAATATATATAGTTTATACATCACGGAGGTAAAACAAACCTTTCAAACATAACGTCCGGTTATGTTTTATTCCTGTCAGTGTAGGTAATTATAAAGTTTACTCTATTTCTCTCTCAGTTCGCCAGACACTTTTATGTTTTTCAAAAGAAGTGGATGAATGTTTTAAATCCAGCAGGGTCTGTCTCCCGGACAAACTGTGGTGCCCGTGATAACTTACCAAGTTTAACAATGCATGTAAAAGTTGTATAAATATTTTGTATGAAATATATATATATTATATATATATAGTATATATATAAGCTGCAGCGCACCACTGTGACTGTGTAATGTCACGTCACAAGCTTTATGCATCTCCATGGTAACTGAAACGTGATTCATTGCAAAATAATGGCCGCATTAAGAAAACTCATGCCCAGGGATCTGTCTGAAAATTTCCAACTCTCGCGTGAAAGGGTTTAAACAATGCAACTCATTTTAAATGATCTGACTTTTTTGCCCATTATCTGACTTTTTGGCAAAGTTACAGGAATTAATGTAAAATACCTTTAGATGGAGTGACCTGAGAGACATACTGAGAACATAATATCGTACAATGTCAAAAAATATGCAAAACATGTTTCTGTAGCCCTTTAACACCTAATGGTGTATGAAAATATACTCTTTATTGCAATTTAACTTTGCTAAGTGAAATACGTTCCTGCGTCAAAACATTAAACATAATTTATTCATCAAATCATGATGATCAAATCATGAAGTGATAGGTCAATAACAAGGATCTAGAAGTACCTAACCCTGGCTGTAAGTCTAAACTTCATATGAAATGTAAACTTATCCCTTAAGTCTGATTGCATTGTTGTCCAAGGTCAATAAAGATGTTGACTAAAGAACTGTCACTTGGCAAAATCTTAAAAGCCGTACCCTTTTGGGTAGATAAAGCTCAATAAATTTTTTGCCTTATGTTCCTTTTGAGGGCTATATGAAGTTTACATTTGTTCTGACAGTACAGGTACTTAAAGTTTACCTGTCTTTTCACTTAAGCAACTGCCTACCAACCACCCTGAACACCTTAGCAACTCTATAGCAAAGCTCGAGCAACTACCCACAACACATTTTGGTGGTGAGTTTAGCACAGGCAAACCCACTTGCAATTTCCTTCTGAAAACGTAAAGATCTAGTATTTAGCATCTGCTTTGTTGTGAGTTGCAATGTAGTTTTTTATTACACAAACTAATCTTTTTGGTAACTCATAGAGCTCTCTTAGTTGTGCAAATGTATGTTGAAGTGAAGGTGACCTATTTGTCAGATATGGTAACCCATACTCAAAATGTGACCTCTGCATTTAACCCATCACTGGTGAGGAGTGAACACACACTGCAAGTCATGAACACACACACACCCGGAGCAGTGGGCAGCACATTACTGCGCCCGGGGAGCAATTGGGGGTTAGGTGTCTTGCTCAAGGGCACTTTAGTTGCAACCCCCCAGTGCTGGAATCAAACCAGCAACCTTCTGATTACAAGTCCAACTCACCAACCAGTAGGCCACAACTGCCCCTGCACACCTTGTACCCTGTGCACAACTTGCACAGGGTATAATTGGGGACGTGTTTTTTCATTGCCACCATTGTTATTATCAGAGTGCCACCTCTTAGTTGTATGTTTATTTGCTTCTCACTTACAATTCTGCAAATGAGCTACTGAGCAAACAAATGGAACAAGTCTCTGGGATTAATTGGTTGGCATCTTTGAAATGAGAGTGAGTGGCTGTGCCCACACAATCAGTTTTTGTAACGTCACATTAAAAACTGGATTTTGCTATTCTTCTATTAGCAGCCAATCGAAAGAGAAGAAATCCAAAAACAGAGTCCCTGTGGAACTGCTAATGCTTCTCCTAAAGCATTCTGGGTAGGCAGGGGATTGGAAGTGTGTGTCCTCAAAGTATGTCGGTTTTGAGAGATTTAGATATATATGTGAGAGCGAGAAAAAGAAAGAGAGAGTACTTTGTGAGCTGCATTCATCTATCTTTCTAGAACTGTTTATCGTCAATATGACTTGTGTTAGACTTTTGAGACTAGAAGTTTTAAATTTGTGGTACCTTAAATTTCACCAACATTCATGGGAGCAAAATGAATTGGTTATTTGTGCAATTTTAACAATCCTTCCCCCACACCCTTTTCTTAGACTGGTAATTTAGCATGTTGTTAAGTTAAGTCTGGCCCAATTTTGCCATTTTATTTGGTGACGTTACTGGAGACAAGTGTCAAGCTGTGCCATTATTTAAGCGTTATAACTCCATATTTTTAGTTTAAACTGTTCACCATATTTGCTGCTGACCTTTCTAAACACAGCCAAAGATCACCAGAAAGTTAATATAAGTGATTGTTACTTATGTTGTATGACAGGCTTATCATCATGTAAGGCAGCTGATATAGTGATCAACACTGAATTTGTCATAGCATATTATAAAACAACAAAAGACCATTTGGTTTTGGTTCCCAGGATATTGTTTCCTATCTCCCCCCAGGTGGTCCTGATACCCTGGATCACACCTCTGTCTCCCTCTCCCTCCTCCCGTCAGGTTCAGAACACATGAACATATATAATGCCATTTATGTTGTGATTCCATCTTCATGTTTGGTATTATTTTAAATGTCATGTTGTGATGTGTAAAAGGGTCTAATGTCTATTATTATAGCATTTAGTGTACTAAGGGGTTAAAAATGTCTACACTACAATCTACACTACTGTTATGGGTGTGTCTTTTCCAGGAAATCAGGAGCATGGAGTGTTAACTATCCCAGCTTGGTGCCCCTTCAGGCCATAAGAACCTGACCAAACGAAATCCTGAATTGGCGATAGAGTTTATGACACTTAAGGGGCTTTCGCACTGCAGGAACTTTTTCATAGTTCTTAGAACGATTGGTGGAAACTCACGCTTTTTGATATGTGCGCATCACAGGAACTGTGAATGATTTTAGTACTAGAATGAACTAAATTAGCACCTACTTCAGTGTAGGGTCTAGAAAAGTCCCTAGAAACTATCAGTGACGTAAGTATACACTGATTGGCCAAATGCCAAACACAACACAAGCACCTGCCATTTTTCAAGCACAAAAGCCATGTTTACACACAGTTTGCATTACAGTTCATTTTACATTGTACAGTGTAATGTACAGTGTACATTAACAGCACATCATACTTTCATTGCGAAACTGCATGTCAGTCCTGAATTCAGTCGGGATTGCACTTGTGAATTGTCCATATCAAGTGTTCACAAACAGGTATAAAATCCATTTGCCCTTTTAGAACAGAAACATAATAAACTAGAAAAATATTGATACATTTTTGTTTACATCAGATAATCATCCATTATCCTTTTTTTTATCGTTCAACCTGTAACCAGAATTTCCCATACAATTGCTGTGTGTTTATCTATTGCCAGGTATGACTTTATGATTCTATGTTCCATACTGATCATTTTCACCAACTGTTTTTGCTGTACATTCTTTAAGTGTAAGTATAACCTACCTGGCAGAATAAATAGTTAATTTTATATTATTAAATTATTCTGAGTGTCAAAAATTATTACAAGTACCTTGCACCTCATGTTACCACAAATATGTGGCCAGAGTATAGTCAAATTACTAAATTATGTTCAGCTTTAGAATGGAACCTATTATTTAAAATTGTGAGATCCCATCGTTGGGCCTAAGGTTGGTCATTAAATCACATTTAGAAATAAAATTGTGAATGGCATAAATAATACTGTACCTTCTTTCACTGTTTTTTGGTTTACTGTGCAGATGTCCTGGTTTCTTGCTAACTAGCAACCTTGTGAAATCACTGCTCCGTGATGCTATCTGCACCCTTTTTACATGTTAAAAGGTCAGTGCAGCACAGGGTCAAAGCCCTACCATGTCATAAGGGAAACTTAAACTAGACCTTATTGAGGTGCTTTAAATAAAGCGAAAGACTTTTTTAATTGAAAAACAAACAACATTTATCATGTTGCGTTTCCATTAAAAATATATTTATCTTTGTTTTATTCATCTTTGTTTTATGACACATCAGAGCTAAGTTTCTAGATTTTGAACAAAAATACTGTGTATGTTGCATGAACTGAGTGATGTGCATAAATGTGTTGCCCATTTTCTGAGAAGAATCTGAAAATTGCCAAAACATTTGAAGCACAGCTTATGTAAATGGGTTGTTTGATAATGTGGTGCTTTGCAGTACACAGCATGTACTAAAGACTCAAAAATCCCTCTGGAGAGCAAACCTAACCTTCCTTGTTATTTCCATTTCAAACATTTTAAGATCAACTACACATTCCATACTACACCCTATTCAAATAATTTAAAACTAAGCAGAACCATTTTAGAGTAACCTGCAAGTATACAGTTACAAAATTTACTTTTTCAATCACATGTAAATTTAACAAATGTGAAGTTTTTCCAAGAAGTGTCTGTATGCTATTGTTACTATACACTGTACATTAAAATTTCTTGTGCTTTGGTGAGTCATTCTGGCCTTGTATGCCTCTGTATCACAGATAACCTTTAAAAAAATACATTTATACTAAATGTTTAAAAGGATTACGCTATAACGAGCAGCTCTTCAAACATCAACTGGCGTTTTGTCTACAGAAAAAGTTAATCACCACAGCTGAGCTCCAGATGTCATTTGTTTTATTTTTGGACTTCTGTTTGTTTGTTCATTTGTCATGCAACCTCATTTTGGTAATTTACAACGTTGTAAATTTGTAATACATCCAAAGGCTTAGGCTCACTGTAGGCTTCCATAACTTTCTGTCTTGCTCTTGCTCATTTGTGGATGCTCTATTACCTTTCTAAGTCTGGAAAACAGAAGAAAGGAAGGAAGCGCTGTTATGGGTATTTAGACATGGCCTGGAGTTGTACATAGTCTATAAATGACTGCATTAGATGGTAGAAACTAGCTCAGGAACATTTGTAAAGTTGCTGGTGAAACAAGTCAGAAAAGCTTGCTTCGTTGTAATCATTTCTCCTGTATTGCACCCATAATGCAAACATGTAGAAATAGTGACACTCGTTTTCCTTTAAAAACAAATGTTTCACTGACCTCACCTGCTGTTTTCTTGCAATGCATCTTTGCCTATCCTCCTGGTCTGCTCAGACAGATCAAACAGACATCAGGAGGAATTGTGGGTCGTGTATGGAGTGAAGTTACTGCTGACAGAGTCTAACCTCTTTTCTTCACCTGCAGAGTCAACAAGCGCACCCATACTGATTAAGTTACTAGCCTGGATTTGCCAGGCTTCCCTTGTGAGCTGATTTCTGCAAAATGCAAACAAATTTCAGCCCTTTCAGACTCCATTCCTTTTGTTTACAGGGAGTGGAGGGATGTACAAAACGGGTAATACAAAACTGCATTAATAACTATAGTAGAACAGAAGCATAATGATAATATGATATATATATTAACTTACATATTCTTAAACGTATGCACTGAACTGTAGATAGTCTTTTAGTGAAGATACTTTTACCTGTCTTAGTTTTGAATGCATGTACAGGATTTCCCTGAGCAGTGTAGAGTAAATGCTTTAAAAAAATACAAAGGTGCTTTTAAAACATTGCTGTCTTGGTTTGATTGGCCACCAATGGCAACTAATGGTGTGTGTTTGGGGTGGGACTATTTGTTTGTCCAGCCAATGAAAGACCGGAGTATTACTTGGAAACGTTTCATTGTTAATTTATTAATCATTAAAAAAATCTCAATTTTTGACATATGCTTCGGTAAGCATTACTTTTATTGTTGCTTTTCCTAATCATAATTCTAAATACTACACTTCAAGTTGTTGCTTGTGCCATACCAACATGCCTGTTTTGAATTTTGCTAGTAAACAAACACCCAAACACCATTAACTACTTATTACTACCCTAGCAACAACCCAGAACCCCCATAGCAACATGCTATAAACCACTTAGAACACCTAAGCAACTGCTAGGCAGCACTTTGGCATTGAGGTTTTCACACAGACAAGCATGTCTGTGTGCAAGCATGTCGCTCACATGTCCCCTAGAAAATGTAAAAATGCAGATTTACAGAATGTTACATTAACCTCAGAGGCTGTGCTGTGACTAAATGAATTCACTTGGTGCAGGGTTATCTGTGGTGATTGCGCTTAACAGGCATGCCTGAGAAGCATGCAGTTTAGACAGCTTTAGAAACATCATCAGCTATATTTATGCTTTTGACAATAGCAGATTCCTTTCTGGAACTCGTCTGTGCTTAAGTCAGAGAATGTGTTTCCTTTTTGTGGATTTCGATTGTATTAAGTTGACATGGTCTGATCGGGTTCCCTCCAGGATTGTAATTTTCCAGGCTACGCATCACAAATAAAAGCAGAGAGGGAGGGAAACCTCTAAATGAAGTCTTACGGAGTGGAGGGTGGCAGGAATAACAAAACATACACAGGCCTTTTGGCTTAAATCCTAGTAAACCCCTAAGACATTTATTTTAGGGTAATTTATGAGGATTTTGACCTGTTTTACATCTTAACTGTGACAACAAAAGGAAAGATGATATATTTGTGTTTAGACGCTTTAAAGGCTAAACCAAGCTTGCTAAAAGCCTTCTATTGACATGCATGTCTGAGCTTAAGAGTTTGTGTCTAAAAAGAATGGAGATCCAGTCTCCAGACTGTGTCATTTTGATCTGTAAGTGACACTGGACCATGTAACTCTTATCAAAGGAATGTTAAGCCTGTCTTTTAACTTAACTAAAAGGTGAGTTAAACAATAGAACCAGGGGTCAAGGGTCACCATAGATCTTGTTACGTATTTGCTTCCAGTCTTGCTGTCTTTATTTTGGCATTATTTCTGTTTTGACTAGCTTTGAATATCTCTTTATGTCTGCACAGCCCCCCTCCACACTACTTCCTGTTTGCCTAGTTTTATTAATTACTATAGTGAAAATATTCATATAGTGTTTGTCAGGCTTTGGGAGTTCAAGGTAATGAAAAGCTCTTGTAATTTTTTTTCCCTTCATGCAAAAACATTTTTGGCACAGGCCATGCTGTGTTTTATTACGATAAACACAAGCCATAGGAGGCAATAGCAGAAAAGGGGCCTAATGCCAGAGAATAGGCATGCCATGTTAAACAATACAAACAACACTTAGCGGGCTCTAGAGCTGCATGTACCACTCTGCATGCACTAACACACTTTGCGGTAACATAAGGCGTAATGCTGTGCAGTCTTTGTGTTTATACAATCTATTTTTGGATAAGATTGCAGTGTTACTGGCCTTACAAAAAGGTTCTATGGTAGAGCAATAGCAGAGTGATAGTATCAGATGGTAATGCTGTAATGCAAAATGAACCATATTCATATACTGTGGTCTTTATGTGGTACTTAAGGAAATACTATGGTATTAGCATCACAGTAGTGTCCAAAAATATGCCATCTTCACGGTAACATGATTAATTATTTATACTGTTCAGTGGGAGTGTGTATGTTTTTTTTGGTTTTGTAAGTTATTTTTAAAGTATTTTAAAGTATTGTATAAATGAAGACACGCTTAATAACACACCCAGTCTTCAGAAACCTGCCATTGAACTGAACAATTAACTTATTCCCCCACAGACACATTAACACAAGTACCAGAGATCTCATCTTCAGATAAACTGTACAAAGAACATGCAAATAATGTAAAACATATTGTTATCAGGTCTTTTGATGATGTGCCCTTTCAAAGCTCTAAATGCAATCAAAAGTGCAGAACATTTAAAGTTCCAGGTACCACCGTTCAGGGGATTGGACAATTTTTGATCCGTTTGTACTGATTTGCACCATTAGGCTGTAATATATTATCTGAGGTCTATGGTGGCTCTTGTCTCTATGAAAGGAAGACTAAATCAGCTTCTCTTTTTCTCCTGCTCTCCATTTTGACAACTGACAAAACTCATCTCCTACGGGGAATTGAAATAGAGGGTCCTGTTCTCTTCTGGCAGTTCTTTCAGGAGTCCCATCAATCAGACCAGCTATTGTGTTGGACTAAAAGACCTCTTCTGTATTGAATTCAGCAAAGCCTTCTTAAAATTGATAAAATACAGATACTGAAGTCTTTGATATACACAGAGGTCAACATAATCTCTGTACTCTGATGGAAAGTCAGAAAACTCTGTGCGCTGCAGAATAGAAGATCAACCCCATAGTTTTTTTAACGTATGTTGATTTTTAATGATAGTAAAGGTACTGCGTATTATGCATTTAATGTATTTGTGTGTCATAACAGACCTATACTGGATATTATAGATCTTTCACAATCGGAATTAGCCCAAAGCATTACTTTTGGAATCTTTGAGAAATAACAGTCAAACACACGTTTTCAGGCCAAGATGTGACACGAATTCAAGATTACAAGTATTCTGACATCTGTAATCATATTAGCAATACAAGATATTCTTCCACTGTGGTTCATTACATCAACACAAAATCTACAATCTTAATGCTATAGTTCTATAGTTACACTGCCAATAAAAATATTGGCAAGATGTACCTAGAGCAATAATACGTTTATCATGGCTATACCAAACTCAAAAAATCAGCCTATTAAACAGGCAATTTCTTATCGCAGTGTTCTAGCATAATCAAAGAAAGGTGCTTTAAGGAAGATTTGGATATTAATTTAAGTCACCAAAGACCCTGATGATTGGGACAATTTTCCAGTGTTTAAGAATTGAACACAGAGTAATTTTTCATTCCCAGATAATTTAGTGTCGGTATGGGCCGTGTTGCTGAGTATTGTTGGTCAAAGGGGACATTTTGACTGCTGGATGCCTCAACATTACTGGCAATCCATACAACTGGCCATGACTTGGCCATGACAAATCTAATAGCAACAGTATGTATTTGTGGTAGAAAATGCCAGGAGGTGGTTCACATGAGTTCCAGTGTCTTCTGGTTTAAATGACTTCTGGTCTTTCTGTTTCTGAAAAATACTATATGTCTTAATACTCCTAAAGACCAAGTGAATATAAAGGCATCTAGGAAAGGAAATTCAAAAATAAAATCTCTTAGATATCTCAAATAAGTCTCCTAGACAGTAATAGGATTAAATGGAGAATTTTTCCTAAATCTCCAGATTTTCTCCAAGAAAAGATCCTTCAAATGTTCAAATCTCAATAATATCTCAAGCTTTGCTCAGTTGTGTCAAGACACCAAAGTCTGTGGTTAAAAGTCAGACATTCATTACAAACTCAACATGTTTCATCAAATTCTCATCAGATCAAAATGATCTGAACTACACTGTAAAAATAAATTTTTTAGCCCTATACTCTGTAAAATTGGTCTCATTTGTGACTATTTTTATTTTTTCCTAAAGATTATTAGAATAAACACCAGAGACAAAATTGCTACGTATTTAAAACATTATTCCATTAAGTCCGCTGAGCTATAAAAGAGCAAGCTTTGAGCAATAAAATGTTCCTCTGCGGTGGTGTGTGTGTGTTTAGTGGGGAGGTGGGCTGCTTTTAATTAGGTTACTTTCCCCCATAATGTTTATCACATTTTTTGCTTATTTCCAGCACTAAAAAATATAATTTTAAAGGAACTGCTTCTAATTAGAGCTGGCCGATCAGTCTACCATCAAGACCTGGAGTACATTTATTTCATTATTTTGAGAGAGAACAGAACAGTCAGTGCGGCCCAATATTAGAGTATGTTGGCTTTCGCTAATACAGTTTTGGTGACGTGCCACCAATTTAAGAACGTGAGACAGGGGCTCTTGGCTTCCCGACACCACTGATCGATGAGAAGCCTGGGGTTTTGGGAACACGTGACAGCTTTTGCAGCCTGTTTGGGGATGCTTAAAAAGGAATCAGAGAACAGGTACTTTGTAGGTTTTAATTTGTTGGCACTGCCAGTTGCTGACTGCGGGAGCTACTTTGCATTTGTTGAACGGTAAACAGTGAGTCAGATTTCTGAGAACTTATGGAGCTATTTACATGTTCCCAACCGTCTCAACTTCAATATCGTAAGAAGCAAAGAACCCAAGCAGAAATATACCAGGACAGTCTAATTACTTTTTGTTCTGAAAATTAAAAAAGCAATGAGATGTTGTCAACATGGGCTGTCCTAACAACTGATCCATGCTAAGACGCATGTTTGTTTTTGTAGGTAGTGAGTGTGCAGTATGATTAATTGTATTTAGAATGAGGTCTGCATGATTAGAGACTCAGTCAGCTGGTTGTCGTTAACTGTGGAGATCTGATGTGGGTTTTGCAGTAAGGAGACGCTGCCATTGACAGTTAATGGTATTTGTTGTATCCACATCTGTTCTTGGCGGCACTTGGACCCTCTTGATGCATTGTGGAGTTCACAAAAGCATATTTGCAAGGTAATGCGAAGTGCTGCAGCAGCTGCACAATACAGGGTTTCAAACCCACTTCCATCTGGTCTTGTTTCTGGCTTCTGCAGCTACGCAAATCGAGCATGCTGCATTTATGTGCACCCTGTTCTCAAAATGGTGAAAAAGATGTTTTCACATAAAGAGACTGTTTCTGTTTTTCTTCCTTAGGTGCGGTAAATGATTTAAGAAACACTGTTGAAAACTGAAATCAACACTCAAACAACCAATTTGTTTGAGTGTGTGTATGTGTGTGTGTGTGTGTGTGTGTGTTAGTACTGGCTGTGTAAAAATGAAAGTGAATCAGGCAGTTTACCACAATGCCATCCTAGCCAACGGAGAATGTTCTCAGAATATTGGCTAACATTCTATAAAAGTTCTCTCATTCAGTTTTTGTTACTTAAATGGAAATGTTACAAAAACATTTTTACAACCTAAAATTGTTAGCTGGGATAACACTGTCGTAGCCAGTCAGCATTGTCCCACTCTGTGCCTGTGTTGCATAGCATATTCGTTATTTTGAGGGTGGAGCAATGAAAGGATGGGTGTGTTTATTATGTATATATAAGTATGGTTGCATTCTAGAAAAACAAATTTTTTGCAACAGCATATATTTTAATATTGATTTATTAAATGGACAGTCCTGCATTAGCTAAGTTACTGTCATTAAGATGAACAGGGACAATAACAGATAGCTCTCTCAGGGTAATTCAGGCATCCTTGGTTGTATTGCTCAAAGCAGCAGATAAGTGTTTTTAAAGTTCAAGAAAGCCACAGTGTTTACACTCATCAGGAGGTCAAGCTGTGAATGACTTGTCTCCAGTTGCCTCTGCACAGCAAACTTGGATGAGAGAAGGTATTTTGTTCTTGAATCTCTTGCAGCTTAGATTTACCTTTATGCAGAACCTCAATGGATTATAATTGGGGTGTTAATATTCGATGATTCTTATTTTTGACAGTTTCCAGATAGGAAATACTTTCATTAAGTCTAATTGTGATTGATGTCTCCTTTTTCATAGTTCTTTAATTACTTCCCATATCATCAAAGTTTCAGCATATAAATGAGAAACAGTATTCCACATCATTGCTGACATGCAAGATCTCTCAATTCTCCATTGGCGCTTTGACTGTGTTCTTTTCAACACTCTCTAAATTCCGACCCATCAAAATTCTACCCAAGTACTACCTTGAAAGCAGAACATTCTAGCTCACCTTGTGGTTTTAGACAGAACAAGCTGCCCATTGCCTTAATACGAGCCCAGTCTTCCTTGTTCTAGCTAGCGACATTTTGGTGTAATGGAGGGTTTTGGGCAGACAGCGAACATGTAGCCTACTGGATGTCGGCTTTTATCAACTCGGTCTGTGCATAACAGCTTTGTCAGCACCACAGGGCTGGAGTTAGCGATGACATTTCGGCTAGCACAGTGGCTAAAGAAGAAATGGCTTAGTCTTAGTCAAACATGAGTAATATGTTGATTCATTTCTAGACATGCCTTATTTAAAAGGAATTCTAGCAGCAAACCTAGTGCCTAGTTGCATACAGTAATGAGGGATGGATTTGGGGAAGATTAAATCACCATACCTCCGAAATGGAAATGAGAAATTACACATTGGATGGCAGGTAACTAGCTCAGGTTGTGCGTTTATCACTCAAGGTTGTAAACAGCCCTTCGAGCTGTGCGTGTGACCTTTAAAAGTATGTACCTCATTTCACATGCAAAGTTTGCCACAATCTACAGCACGTCAAACATCAAGAGCTCAATTGACAAGCGAAGACGGACTGTAAAGCTTCAGAGTGACAATACATGCATTTTTTTGCCTTTTCTCTATTGCTCTTCAATCAGATCAAAGGCTCAAGGGGGTTCTGTCACATCACTGTTCTGTTTCTAGTTTTTTATATTTTGTTTCTTGATTGACTGAATGGATTTAAGTGTAGCTGGAAGGTGAGGGCTAATAATCCTCATGCTAAACAAATAGCTGCCTAATTTCAATAAACATAACTAAGCACGTTGGGCCTCATGGCATGACATTTTATAAATATATAAATACATGTGTGTATATATAGAAGAATAAAAAATATGTATTATTATTACAGTTGTATTAACTAATTAACTCTACAGTCTGTCACAGACTCTGGTAGAAACACAGAGAACCCAACTGCAAGCAAAAGAGTGTTTATTACAGTTCACAGCACAGGTGAGTAGTGAAGGGGTAAACAGTCACAGATCCGACGGTATGGAGGTTGTTGGAATCAGGAAGCCAGCTCGGAGCAGACAGGGGAAGGTGGTGATGGCGGGACCTCAGGAGGATTACGGGCGGGGCAGGAGTACAGCTGGCGGCTGGATGCGGCTTGGAGGCAGGACCCAGAGGGAGACAGGAGAGTGAAGCGGTGATCTGGTGACGGCAGGCTCTGGGACTGAGGACAACTCCATGGAGGACTGGGAAATCGGTGAGCAGGGGCACTGAAACATAAACACACAACATGGACAGCCTGAGGCTTCAGACAGGACAGGATGGAACAAAACCTAAGGCTAGTTGCCAGACTATGACTAAGACCTAGGATTACTAAGGATTTCAGACTTGGCTGGAAGCTAAGGCTAAGCTAAGATCTAAGGGGGGGGGGGCAGTTGTAGTTATTGCCGGTGAGGATCTATGGTGCAGTCATAGTGCCGGTGAGGAGGGAGAGACGTAGCCCGGTTACCATGTGGTGCTCGGCCAAAGACATGACGCATATGACGGGGGGAATGTAGTCGGCTGCAAAATGGTCGTCCATGAAGTTGCCCTTGGCCCGGGAGTCCAGCAACGCCTGCCCCGGAGCCGAAACCCCCTGAAACGATACACAAGACTCTAACAAACACAAAGAGAGTTATGAAGAGTCTGCCTCACTGATGAGCCTTGACTTTTACTGGACAAGCTCTGACCAGGTGACCAGCTCTCCCACAGTAGAGGCATAACCCCCGCTCGGCCCGTTGTTGTTTCTTCAGGAGTGAGTTTCAATTGACCGAGCTGCATGGGTTCTGGGTTGCTGACTGGGTCCTCCGCTGCAGGAGAGCGAGGGTTGGCTGCTGCTCCCTCCGGGGTCCAAAATGCACGAGCCACCCGGCGCTGGTCCCTAAGGGTGAGACGGGACTCCACACAAAGGGCCAGCTTGATGGTGTCCTTGAGATTCCGGGGCGGCTCGTGGATGTCGATAAGGTCCTGGATGGACTCCGCCAGGCTCTCTCGGAACCGGGAGCGCAGGGCCTGGTCATTTCAGCCACAGGAGGCCGCGAGCGTCTCAAACTCAATGGAGTAGTTGGTGACGGAGCAGCTCCCCTGTGACAGCCGAGCCAGCCGGGATGCTGCCTCGTTACCCCAGAACAATTGGTCGAACAGCTAAGTCCTCTCCCACCTAAAGTCCTCGAGGATGTCACAGCATGGCGCTCCCGCCTGCCAGACCGCTGTTCCCCCATCGTGGGCCTTCCCAGTGAGGAGGGTAATGATAAAGGCAATCTTGGTCCGGTCGATGGGGAACTGATGCGATTGCAGGGTGAAAACCAAGCAGCACTGGGACAGGAAGGCATAAGTTCCGATCACCATCATAGGTAGGTGGGTTGTTGACGCGGAGCTCCGACCTGAACCCGGCCGGGGCGCAATGGGGGAGGCGATTGACCGGCCCACCGCGACGTCCTGCCGATGCTCTTCGACTGAGACCTGGAATTCCACAATTCCCTCAGTGATCCGCTCCATTTTGGCAGAGTTAGATCCAAACAGAGAGGTGTGCTGGCCCAACAGCAAATCTGTCTGCCTCCCAAATCTGCCATGGTGACAAAGTAAATATCTTGTAGCTGCCAGTTAATTTACAGAAATCATGCTGTTAAAATGGTAAAACTTCCAAATTATAAGCAGATGCCAACCCACCCCTCTTGTTCTCAATTGCAGTCTCTTGTTCTTCTTTACACTGGGTTCCTCTCCTCTCAAAATTGTTTAAGGGCCCTGCAGGCTGGCAAAGTGATAATGTCAGACACAAGTCATTCTGCCAAAGAAAAAGTGAGTGAGATGGAGAGAAAGAGAGGCAGATGATTGGGGAAGGGGATAGTTTGGGGTTAGAGAGACTTGGGTTTGGAATTTCTTTGCTGTTTGTCACACATGCTGAGAAAAGTAAAAGCAGATGGTCGTGAGGGAAGCGAGAGCGAACGATTGAGCGAGAAAGAAAATAAATGCTGCCAAGTTCAGAGATTGTCCTCTAGCAGGCCTCACATGCAGGCACATTAAGCAGAACAAGATCTTTAAATAATATGGTGATGATTGTGTATTTTTTTCATTCCTTAAACTTATAAGAGATTTGTTCCAGCTTTATAGCCAAGGTTAAGTGTCAGTTCCTCTTAAAAGCACTCTTAAGTGGTTTGTCCCCAGAAAATCCCATAGTGTCCCTCTAAGGATTTGATAAACCTTCTCCATTCTGAAATATGTTCCTAATTTCAAAATGCTTTGTTTCAGCTGTCCTCTGCACAGCACGTACTGAAGTTGAGTTTTTAAAAAGGTCCTATTTTGGAATATGCTGATGACCAGTCATAATCCCAGACACAACTTCAGTTAAAAAGAATATTTGGGAGAGCAGCTTTATTAAACATGCTTTTCTCTTGTGGCATTTTAATATTACAGGGAATAGCTAAGCCAAAACAAAAATAAAAAATAATAAAATTCTGTCATCATTTACTTGCTCAAGAGCATAATGTTGTAGTAACAGCATCTACCAGCAGGGCCAAACTGTCCATGCTTACCAGTGAAATCCTATTAAATTTATTGGAAAGAGAGTAGACGTCATCTTTGAGTCATTATTCCCTGAAAATCTCTCCTCTTTCCGTAACTCTCAAATCTTGCAAGGCTTGCACAAATGCTGAGGGAAGAAGATCTGGACAGACACAAATAGCTATGTTTACATGGACACTTTTTTATTCAAAATGAAATCATTTCATTACATGTTCCTAGTATACAATCGTAACTGATTTTCTGACATGCATACACTAAACGATTCTGCAATAAAACATGGTGTTTCTAACTGTTACTTGGCTGAGAGCTCTCTCTCTCTCTCTCTCTCTCTCTCTCTCTCTCTCACACACACACAGATAGAAAACAGAAAGAGAGGAAGAAAAGCAGAGAGGCCAACATACCATGTAGAAATTGTATACGGTTTTCTTGCTTGTTTTTATCTGGTAACATGACAGACAGCATTTGGAACGACCTGTCAGTGTTTTTTTTTTTATTTTGTAAATGATGAAAAACCTTTTTACACAGCCTCTTATCTCAGTGCCTCTTTTGTCATTAACATACACACAATGTCCTAACTGCAGTAAATAATTAGTGTTTTACATGGCTATTATTGAACGGATGGTCAAATCTGTGGTTATACCACCCCTTTCAGTCCAAATTAAATTCCAATCAGATTTTGTTTGATTAATGTTATTTCATGGGATTTTTGTTATCCATACTTGGCAACTTGTCCGACTTAAAGCATTGCGGTTTTTATTGCGGTCCATGTAAAGGCAGCTAATGAAACAAATAGATACTGAGAAAGAAAATAGCATCAACCTGTTGAGCAGAAATAAAGACAATGCACAGAAAACCCAAATGTGTTGTCAGTGTTTCGAGAGTGGTTGCCATTTTACTGCATTGATGAGTTAATAGGCTTTTAAGTGAGTATGTGATGTCTCTTTTATGTTTTTGAGTTTTTAAGGATCCGTGTGTGCTTTGGGTTTATTTGTTGTGAATAAACCTGTGTGTTTAAATGTGTGTGTGCATTTGCAATTATTCACAGTTTCACAGCCGTGGCCTGTGTGCTTTTGATCTTGACCACACTGGTGCTGATTCGTCTCTGCTTTGCAGGAAGTCTGCCATGATTGTTCAATTTTAAAGCAAGAAGGCTGGTGGTAGGGGCTAACTCCAAAGAGCCAGATTCATTTGAGAAATAAATGAGGTCTGTGAGTAATTTGGGAGATAACCTCAACAGTGGCCAAGAATAAATGGAGATAAGAAGCAGCCTCAAAACAAAGACAAGAAAACAAGACAGTTCTTTACCTTTCCTCCTCTAAATTCAACTTTTCCCAGTTTACATTTAACTTTAATTAAAACACACACACAGCTACACTTTAAATTATCCAGCAGTTTCAATTAGAGTGCAAACTGTCAGACATCAACCATACATAACCTCTGCTTAACAACACATCTCATTGTCTGAGGGATTAATCGTTATTTTCGCAGCATCGCAGATTTCCAAGAGTCTTTCTTTCAGTGCTAAAAGATGGCAGTCAGAACAAAAATCTGTGGACAAAACAAAGCCATTTACCCCATCACCCAAAGCCAGACAAATACAGCTGCTCACAAAAAAATATTCAGCTAGATTTTTAGTAAAAATTCTGCTAGACTTTTACTCTCTCTGAAGAAAATGTAAGTGGTGCTTGTCTGCGCAAAACTTACCACCACCACCACCACAATGCTAGGTTGTTATGAGAGGTTGGCAATCATTCCTATAGGGTTACTAAGGTGTTCTAAATGTTTTTTTTAGAATTGCTATGGGGGTTGCTATTGGGGTTGCTGGGATATTATGGGTGGTTGTTTATAGGCCCAGGTCAGAAAACCAACCCCAAATTTCTAGGGGATATCTTGGTCCCCAGTTATAGCTTAGGTCTCTACATTAATGTAAGTATATGGAATATTTTTGTCAGTTTTTTGTCTGTCAGGGGTCATTCTTTTTTTTTAACAGAACTTTGCATGCTCACACAAACTCATAAATAAAACAAACATTCACTAAACACACTTACTACTGTGTAGTGAGGTTTTGAGGTTTTTCTATAATATTTTGCTATACTGCTGGCTCTCCTGTTATCCAGCTAACACGACTGCCAAATATCGTTATTTGTTTTAAAGCCATTATCCTGAGGGTGAGAACTAGTAAAAGTAACATTTGCCTTAGCATCACTTGTTCCTTCATCATTCTGCATATGTCTGTGAGCACAAGTGCTGGAAAAACTTCATTGTTGATGTCATGAATTTTTGTTTGACTGTTAGACCTGGACCCATTTTGACTAATATGAAAATCAGAACTATGAATAATAAAGCAAGAAGGATCAGTGCTCAAAGGTTGGATGCACAGAAAGTTTCCATCAAATTAAGCATTTACAGACACAAGGAGAATGTGATGTGCACAGAGTGGTATTTTGTTTGGCTGTCCTTGCCGTGGCACTAAAGACAAGGTAAAACCGCACAGTTGGATCACAGAGTGGCACTTTCATGCTGCAGTAAAGAGACAGAGTTTTCCTTTACCTAAGTGTGTGTGTTCCAAGTGTCTGTGCATGTGTGTTTTTTGTACATTTGTCTGGTTCCTTTATAAAAGCTAGATTTGTTTGCACAGTGCAGATTTCATGTGGACATATCAGGATGTGAATAAACTCGACTTTATGGAAGCTTATTTGTCCCATTTATCTCAATTGGATCTGATAGCAGAACATCAAAACATCATGTAAATACTGTATGGCTGTCACTTTACTAGGTAATTAAATAGCAAATACTTTCCTTCCACGGTCGTCTGTTTAATGAGAAAAACGAGAAAAAAATCACCTTAATATGTAAAATGTTCAGAACTATTTTCTTTAAATGCCTCTTTTCTTCTATAATAACAGATTGTTTTCTATAAAAAACTGCCTTACTTCCAGAAGGACAGCCAGTCATTTGCCCACATTCATTTGTTGTGTTTATTTGAATAAGATGTGTGTGTGCGTGTGTGTGTGTGTGTGTGTGTGTGTGTGTGTGATGGTCTGCATTACATCCACAAACCTGTGAGTGAGGTCACAAAATCTTCTGTTTAAAGAATGACTGTAGGTCTGGCATCTTGTAAAATTTGCCATGACTTCCTCTACAAACTTAAATAAATGAAAGCTTGGAAAGTGTGTTTTTCTCATGTGTTTTAACTGTTCACACGTGTAGTGAAGTTATTATTGTTAATGCTGGGTCCAGCCTTGGAATATCATGGTCTATTTTAAAGTGTGATTAGTGGAATTTCCATATTTGTGCACAATAATAAAAAATAAGCACTGATGAAAAAGCCTGTATTTACCAGACATCTCTGTTTTCACATGAGAATGATTTAGTTCCTTGTTTGAGGTCAGTCCCTGTATGGGCATTTTAGTCTTCACTGACACAGCCTCTGGCTGTGAGAGTTTTTAGATTTCAGGGTTAAAGATAAAGTGTAATTTTTACTCCTTTAATGTTACCAAAATAAATAGCTAAATTGACTGTCTATATGCCATTGGTCAGACAAATAGGCCCACCTTCAAACATTTGCTATAGACAATATTTAATTTTAAACCAATGACAAAAGAAATTAAATGATGAAAAGAAAGTAGTGATGAAATCAGAAACCCCTCGAAATCCAAACCCAGATGGTCACAGGAGACACATATGAGATGTGGGGTTTCCAGGTTTGGTTGGTCCTCAAAAAAAGACAATATTTTGAAAGCACTACAAAACTGTAGTATATACACTCTTCAATTTTTCAACATCCAAAAAATTATACTTCATCTTTAAATTTTGCATAGCAATCAGGCAGTGGCCAGGCAAGATAGTGTTTTTAATAATTTCACGTGGGTCTTAGCAGTGTGTACTCAGAGAGGGGTTGGCTGAGGTCTGGGCACTGGAGGAGATGGTATGTGTGGAGAATTGTGATTGTCACCCTTATTAAAGAGGCTTCAGGCAGATCTAAGCCAAGACTGCCTCCTGTAACGAAACATCAGACGAAGTCGGATCCATGTGCAGCAGTATTTATTATTGTGGTCAAGCAGGCAGGGGTCAAAACACAGGCAGTAAACACAACGTGGGTTAAGCGGAGCAGAATCAGAAAACAGGCAATGGTCAAGGCAGGCAGCAAACAATAAAAAAAAGAGTTATGAAACAATAAGTCAGGGCAGGCAGCAAACAAGCAAGGGTAATACATAATCCAAATTGATACACAAGAGTAACAAATAGGAAAACCCGTTCGGAATTATTGCCAGAGCAAAACAAGACTTCGCAATGAGTCCCATAGAAACTGCCGCTTAATTAGCGAGAGTCAATGAGAAACAGGTGCCCGTACTTAGTCACAGGTGTGGTAAATTCTGGGAAGTGTAGTCCGGAAGAGCATGAATTAAAACTCGGGTGACTGTTCCCTCTGGTGGCGCGGGGGAGGCGGAGTAGGAGCCTTTACCGTGACACCTACCAGCCTGACAGCAGAGATTCCTATCTTCAGGATTTGAGGGTGACCTGCTTCACCTCCCCGCATTTAAAGCTGCTGTGCCAACAGCAAACTGTGAAGCGATATTAGAACATGCATTAAACTACCCCATTTCACCTGCTCCGAAGGGTATCAGGAGACAACAGATTTCCAACAGGTGACATCATACAGAACTAGTGATTATGCTTCCTCGTTATTACTCCTGGTGGAAAATTGTGGTCTTCTGCCACAAAGTGTTTTATTGCTTTCCAATCATCTGGTCAATTTATCAAGGATGTGCTGGAATTGATAGTCTATTATCCTGAGCATCAAATGTAATCGCTTGAGGCTGATCTTTGGCCCAGGACTGTTAGATTACCTGTCTTTGTGGGGGTATTCTGCTTCATGTGTTTTTCCCCAAGCCCTGGCAATGATGGGTCCATGTTCCCTGCTGAAATTCACAGTGTGTTGTTTGCAGTCTGAAAGAAAGTGTTAGTTCAACCAAGAATAGGAATTCTTCTCATAATTTACTCAACCTGTAGATCCAAACCCATGACTTTCTTTCTTCAATGAAACAAAAAAATCAAGTTGAGAGGATTTTCCAGGTGCCCTTTTCCATAGAAAGAAAGTGAATGTTGAGTATCCAAAATAACAAAAACAAAAAACATAATAAAGTACCATAAAAGTAGTCACAACACAACAAATATAGCTTTTTGTAAGGTAAAGAGTCTGTATGTGTTAAAAATCTTGCCCATATGGGATTTTAGAAAGAGCTCTAAAATCTCATTTGGATCAGCACATATTCAAACATGGCATATCTACGTCGCATCAGGTAATGAAATTTTCAGTGAAAAGAAATACAGCAAAATCATTTTTAGACCAATATGAGGGTGTACAACTGATGACAAAAATTTAATATTCAGATGAACTGTTCCTTTAATCAGGAGACACAGAGAAAATCAATGAACTGAATGCACATTGTAATGTTGCTGGTGCCCATTAATGGTGCTACAGCTGTTGTGAGCATTTGCTTAACTTTGTTGGCCATGTGTTCGGCAGTGCACAATTGCTCTTTTGTCTGTAACGCTCCCTGTGACTCAGCACCAGCTTTCCCTCATATTGTTGATTTTTTCTCCTTGTAATGGAGCCAAACTACTTCTCACATTCTTTACTCTGTCTTCACTTTAAAATTCATCATTCTATACTGCTCAACAATTTCCCTGTACTCACTCAGGTTGTAATTTTTGGCTAAGGATGGGAAAAGAGCTCAAGAGGAAATACATTCTGGATTGGAGAGCATGCTTGAGTGTTTTTTTAACAATAAGGGAAGGTGTGGATCAAGCATTGCATTTTTAAGATAGAAGGGAAGGGCTACTGAGATAAAGGATAAACTAGAGAGAGATAGGGTTTCATACCATTAACAAGTTAATGTCTGGAGTGTGTTATCTGTCTCAGTTGTTGTGTTTTCAAAGAGATGAAAGACCCGACATTCATACCCTGAATAGGATACATTGCTGGCATTCTCAAAGGTCTAACATACAAGTTTGCCAGCTATAAACCCTGTGAACAAATTGCTTCATAAACCACAGCGTGCACTTTCCAGTTGATTAAGCGCATCCATATTCCTTTCACAATGATGGGAAAGACGTGTGAAAAACAGCTTTGCTTTGCACACAATCCCTTAAGCACTTAAGGAAAACATCAGGAAAATAGTGGAAATATATTGGATTATTGTACTTTCTCCATAAATCTTATGAAACAATGCAAACTGAAGTTTTGTATTTAGCGTTGTACCAGCTTGACCTTGTGTGGGTTTACTGTACATTTCCACATATGCTGAAAAAAAATTCATTAACGTTATTATGTTCTCATCATGAGGACTGATCTAATGAATCTGCACATCCATTTTTTAATTGACCAGAAATGTCTTTGATTGAAAAACACATCTGGCTTTGCAGAACAGTAATTCAACTGAGAACTTTTGACCTGGAATGGGATTGATTGACACATTCAAAAGGTACTGTACATTTATGCATCTGGCAGATGCTTTTATTTATTGTGATTTACTGCACATTCAAGGATTTTTAATTACTATGTGCTTTCACTATGCTAAAGGAAAGCTTACTGAACTCTGTGGTATTGCCATGGTACCATGTCAGAAAACACTTTATATTTTAAGATGAATTGCCAGAAACAGGAAATGATATAGAAACGTTTAATGCAAAGATTCAAAGAGAAATAATAATTCAAAGAGCAGCTTGCCTCAGTTTTAGCTCATGATATATTTATATGAGATGAGAGTGGGAGGTGAAAGCCAGTACTCTTTACGTACAGTCCAGAAGGACAGCCTGCACTTACTGTACCTAGAGTGGAGAAATTGAAAACCGTCTGCAAACATATATATGACACCTACCATGAAATGGTTAACTGGAGTCAGAAATTAAAGCACTGACCTCTTGATTCTAGCCGTGGAAATGCTCGCTTGTAGGAAAAGCAATTTTTTCTAACAAAAAGGGAAAGAGAGTTAAAATGAGGTGAATGGGAGAGCACAGTATCTAAATACTGTTGTTACCCTGTTTTGAAAAGATAGATGACCTAAAATTAACATTCAGTTGGCGTAGTAAGGATAACAGCAGGGTGGAGAGGGCTTAGGGGGTCTGCGCATGCAGGTAGTACTGAAACACATTTCTGCATGAATTGAACATTTTTCCATCATATAAAAATCTAACAGCTGACCTTGGACCAGGAAAGCATTAAGGAGACATATCAGAGCCTCTCAAGAACAGGAAATGGGTCTCACCTTGTAATAACTTGAACTTCATATGATGCTGTAATATTTTCTCATGGTTGTGTGGATGGTATTACCAAGACAGCACTTTAACGACATAGTTTCTCTTGTGCGGAGCATAAGGGCAACATGTTCAGCTTTTAATAATACTGTACACTCCTTTAAGTCTCAGTAAGCAACTTATATTTACTGCAGTTTTATTGGCTGATATCATTTATGGTCCTTTTAGTTGCTGCCAATTCACTTTATTTTGCACGCTTGTCAACGACTCCAAAAATCGATCCAAAAGCTACACTGGCCATATGTGCACAAGGTCGGCATGTCAAATTTAGATTGGGATACCATGATTGAGATGAGAGCAACATATGGAGCCACATGCAGTCTTTTCAGTGGAGCTCAGATGTGTTTCAGAACAGACTCTTGATAGTCTATGATGAAGAGTAGAGCTGCTGGAAATATTTTATTATCTTCTGACAGTAGTCCTGTGCCCTGTCAACTTACAGCTCAAATAAGTAAATCTTGCTACAGTACCTCAAGATGATTCAGAGGAATACATGACAGAGTTCTTGATGTTCTCCAGCAGTTTAATTAGAGTGCAATATATGTGTAATTCTAGCTGTCAAAGGGACGATATGTCTCCCGCCATCCTTTAGACAGTGTGATCACTCATTTGTACCGACAAATGCAGGGTTTGTTTATGCCCACCTCATAAGACCCAAAGGACAGATCCTGAGACTATGGCCTCAAGCTGAGAGGCTTACTATGGACCAACACATGAAAACAAGCCACGGCAGATTTAAAATTGATATAGCACAGAATAGCGCTTGAATATGTGCCAGTCACTGCTGGCACAATATGAAATAAATGAATAAAAGAGAAACATAATCTGTTCCCTGGGCCCCTCCTCAGCAGTAATAGTGCCTGAATGAACTTATAGAATGCTGTTCCAATAGCTCAACTGGTTCTGGAAAGCATTGAACTACAGCAGCAATGCCAAGCTTATGGACTTGATTTCCAGGGAACATATAAACTGATCAAATGTATAGTTTGAATGGACTGCGATTTGGATATATAAAAATAATATATTACTGTAGCAGTTTAAAATTTCCATTATTTGGACATTACATCTCACAGCTGACAAGAGGGGGGTCCTGTTTGCTTAGTACCTGTAAGGCAAACAGGTCTCTGTGGGTTGGTCAAATACTTAAAATTTATCTTATGATACATACAACCTTTTTGTTTATACTCTCTGTGACATTGGGCTAAGGTGGATGGAACATTCATCTAGAGCTAGTTAGCTAGATCCAGCCTGTTGGGAAATCTTGGGTTGCTTAGTTTGTGCCGTTTCAATGATCTATTATATTTAAGGGATGGTTATCTGTAGTCAGAGCTCTCCTGCTAACCATACTTCACTGACATGGACTGTAGACAGTAAATGGTCTATTTTCAATTGTATGCTCACAATATACTGTTACTTGCTTACCCATTTATTTTCCATCTCTGTTTGGTGATAAGAGGTGTAGAGGACTAATCATTAGCATTCGTGCACAGAAGGGCTTTAATTACAAAAGCATTACTCATTTTGAATAGAACGCTCCATGTAAAACATGTTACTAAGTTTCATCTATTGTACAGTGTTTGACTGGAACTAGACTAATGTGTATGAATTGCTTCACCTTAGAAAACTTGTAAAAGAAAACATTTCCGATATTATTAAAAGCCCCACTGTCTTGTAACAAGGTATAGCAGCTGGGGATTTTTTATTGCCTTTTATTTGTTTATGGTGCACAAAGAGGCAGAATGGCCCGTGGGTTTCTACCTCGTACCAGAGCATTCAGAAGCCAATAATGTGCCAGGTTCTGTCTTAATAAACACATACCAGGTGTTAGCGATTTGTCCTTAATGAAGTGTTGCCCTCTGCAGAGTGGTGAAGAATAACTATCAGAAACAATCAGAATAGCTCTCCCAGAAGGCCATGCGTTGGGCTGAGACGAAAGGGGCTGTATGGATGACAGGGGATGGAGGGGCGGGACGAGGCAAGCTGCTTTGCTCCATGGAACTTCAGTGGGAAAGCTGCAATGGAAAAGATGATGACATCAAGATCTTGCGGTCATAAAGGAGACATGCTTAAAAACGTGTAACTTTAATAAGAGTGTAGATTTAGCCCAGAGTGGGCGGGAGTCGGGTGAATGAGGAGGGGAAGGATCAGCAGACACCCTAAGTGGTGCTCGAAGTTGGCAGCAAATAACACAGATTTATGAACTTCATTAAACCACATTTCTGTTTCTTTATTGAGGCCTGTGTTATTTGGCCCACATGGAAAAAAACAAGGAAATAAAAAAGGAGCAATGCTACTCTGCATAAATTGCTTGCAGATTTTTTTATATCCACACTGTTCCTCATCCATGTTTCTTTCTCTTGAAGCAGTTTTGTTTTTCAAGTTCTCGGTGTCTTGGCACCAACAGTGTGAGGTTGTAATAACATACCCATCGTTGTAGTCTTTGGAACAGGTGGCTAACATTGGCAGACACATTCTCTTTTTATTGCCATGATGGCATGACAAAGTAACTAAACAAAGTTACTTCAATCTGTCCACTTGAAAGGTACCCAAGAGTTCTGGGGAGGGGCATGGGGAAGCCATTTTCAAAGTTCTGCGGTAAGCAGTAGAGAACCAGGTTCCACTGAAAAACAATTCAGCCCAATTTGAATTCTTCAGATAATCAAAAGCTCTATTTTTTACTGGAGACATGCATTTTTAGCTGCATTCTGCCATTTGATGTAAAATAAATGGGAGAAAAGCTGAGCAATTAATGGAACTTAATAAACCAATCAGTGCAGAAATTTATGAGGGCAGATACAAAATGGTACAGTGAGGGGTCAATGTAATGAAGTCAATAAATGAATTTAATTTAACAATTCCAATTACTTAAAAAAGGTGGTATACACCCTACACTCTGTGACTGGCAGACCACAGTCTGTCAGGATCGGAAATAAAACCTCAGCCACCATCTCAATGAACATTGGCACTCCACAAGGGTGTGTTCTCAGTCCCATCCTCTACACCCTGCTCACACATGATTGTGTCGCCTCCAATAAGGACAACATCATCCTGAAGTTCGCTGATGACACAGCAGTGATAGGATGCATTACAGGCGGGGATGAAGTGGCCTACAGGACAGAGGTAGCCAGTCTTGTGACATGGTGTGAGGACAACAACCTCACCCTCAACACAGACAAGACAAAGGAGATGACCGAGGAAAGGACATGAGACATGAGGAAAGGAACTAAAACTCACCTTCTCCACTTTTTACCCGGGAGCTTGAAGTGTAGAGGGTGAGCAGCTTCAAATATTTAGGAGTTCACATCAGCGAGGACCTCACTTGGTCGTTTAACACCTCTGAACTGGTCAAGAAGGCTCAACAGGCTCAACAGCACTACTGCGAGGGATCGCAGACAACTGCAGAGAGTGGTGAAGACTGCTGAGAGGATCACCAGGATTCCACTGGCCTCTGCAAAAAATCTACCAGCGTAGAACCCACAGGAGAGCTGCCTCCATCATTAAGGACCCCACCCACAACATGGACTGTTCACACTCCTACCCTCAGGACAGAGGTACAGGAATGTAAAATGCAGCATCACAAGACTGAGGGACTCTTTCTTTCCCTCAGCCATAAGACTTTTAAACCAGTAGCTGAATAAACAGATTCCACTACTGCTGGACTGTTTATCACCATTATATGCATCCCATCATCTCTTTTATGCACCTTAGTCACATTATCATTTTGCACATGGCTTCAAGTCATATCGCTGCTATCTACCCTTCTAGGGTATAACTACCCTTCAGTTTGCACATGTTTATTCAATTTGCACATTATTCATTTGCACTGTTTATTTTGCACATCATCCTATATTCAGAGTGTATTTATTATTTTATGTCCTCTTTGTATATTTTTCCCCTTATTGTATATTTTGCCCCGTATTGTATATTTTTCCCCTTATTGTATATTTCTTATATTTCTTAAACGTTTTTTTTTGCTGTACTTTAATCTATATAACTGTCCTGGCATTCACTGTGGACAGCAAAGTAAGAGTTGCAGTTCATTGCACAGGGAAACCTGTTTCCTCACTGTGCATATGACAATAAACGCTTTGAATCCTTGAATCCAAAAGAAATGTCAATTCAAAATCTGAACCATTTTCTCTTCACTCATCCTAATACTGTACATGTTCTTATTGCATTGGTCTTATTGCACACCATTCAATGTGCCTGTTATTCCAAAAACATAGAAGTTTGTCATATTTTTTGAAAATGTAATTTTCTTTGAAGTGACCTTTTTTGTCATTTTCAGTCCCTCCCCTCCAACCATCTGGCTCAGTTCTGCTATACAAATCCCATTTTTCATTATTCAATTAATTGTCATTGAATGCAATCAAGTTTTGCCCTTACCCATTATTTAGAAGAAGATCCTTTATTTACTCAAAAATATCCATGTAAAATATCTGGAATGGCAGGTTTACCAGTGTAGAGTATGCTTGACCAACATTACTTTCTCAGTTTACCATCTTAACATATTAGCAACAAAGAATACACTGAGTTAGGGTTAATCTAAGGTATGATTAGAAAACACAGCTGTTGAACAAAGCAGTTACTACAGTAAGCCTACTCATACAGACCAAATGAACAGCATCATGTAGAATAGGCCGAGTACATTTGGAACATGTGTACAGTTGAAATACCTTAAATAATGTGAACACATATTTTTGCTGCGCAGATGTGCCTTTCAAATTTCCCACAATCAAAGAGAATGCTAATCTGCATGTGCAGAGCAAAAAACATGGCTAGTGCTTCCTGTGCACAAAAGTAAGGTGTTTTAACTGTACACACATATCCCAGATGTACTCAGTGTACCCTTCATACCACATTACAGCATTCTGCTTTCATATATTTTTCCACAAAAGTCTAGATTTGTAAACATAGATACAAATATTTATAAGAATGGATTGCAGGGAGTCTGGTAAGAGAGCACTTTCAGTAGCTGATGGAACCTGCTTTCATTTAAGACTAGCCAGCATGCCAGTCATGGTGATAGGCTGTTAGCTGGTTGGAAGAGGTCTGGTCCAGGTGGGCCAAGCTGATTTTAGGGTCTTTCATTTTAATGCACGCCTCATGCTGCAATGTGTGACTAACATGCTACAGTGTAGTCTTGCCACTTTGAACCTGTAAAGACTTTAGCATATGGGTAAAAGGCCAGACTGGAAAATTCCCAGCTGTAGGTTAACAGTGCTCTTCACATTGCACACTAAATGCCTGTTCTCAATGCCTTTCTATCTCATTTTCACACCAAACGTGCATGCTGTGCATAAGATGTGCAGTCACGACACTGCGCCTGCTAATTTAAGATGCATGCATGTTTGCAGCGCTCATTCCTAACATGATCTGACAGATTGTAGATCATGTTTACATTGTACAATAGTTCTGTTCCACAACCGAGTGAGCTGACAACTATTTTTATTGGCTGCTGTTATGTTCTAAGGTGCCTTCTTTAAGCTATATTCCACGGTAGTATCACATATCCTTGACAGTGATAGCAATCCCAGAATGCACTGCAAGTTTAGTAAAAAATGTGTTTCCAAAATAATGGACAAGAAAATGTACATTAGAAAAATATTCAAAAAGTATCATTAAAAATAATGTAGTTTATGAAAAGTTCAGCACATCCAATGTTACATGTGTTTATTAAATATCTTTGCCAGTTTAATACTGCATTTAGCTACTAATGAGAATGCCATACTCTCAGCTCTGTTAAACACATTTTACCATATTCAAATTTGTTCCACTGAATTTCACAGACGTGCTTCAAAACACAAATGGAAGTTTAAAGTAAAAACTTCAGCAGATTCCATCTGGGCTTGTTATGAGCTTCCATTTTAGTTCATTTCAGGTTGCTGCCTTAGAATGCTGCTGCTTTTGTAGGCAGTATACCGTCAGTCAGCTTACTACTGCAGGTTTTGAAAGAGAGGTAATATGTTAATAATTAAAAAGTGGTTGCCCATGATTATCTCATCACTCTTTATGCAAAATGATACTGTGAAACAGTAAATACTGTTTATGACAAGCAGTATGAAATCATCAGTAATTATTTTGGAACTTGAAGTGGTCACATAAACTGTGTATTGAAAGGTCATTGCTAACTAGTAACAGATTCTTTACAGTGTGGTGGTTTTAAGAATATTCCACTAATATAGAAATGCAAATCAGATTAACCCAGCCCATGTACCCCCCATCCCCCATATCTCTGTATATTAAACTGAGAGAGAAAAGCCCACCATGACCATCATGCATTAATATACCAGCCTGACTCTTGATTTAACAAAACAGAAATCTGATTCCTCTTAGCATGATATAAAAGACAGAATATGATTTTACATCTGCAGTGTGAGAGACAGACATGCTTTGCTGGTGTCTTGATGTTAACTCTCACACACTCATGTCTGGCATGTTCTGTACATGAATTATGTCAGTAAAAATTGATGGTTTAATTACCACAAAGATAAGAGCATGGCACTTTTATATACACTATGGTACTGTATGATTGCTTATATTGTCCCTATGAAAGATTACCTTATTAATTTACCACCATATTTATTAACCTTGTTGTTGTACTCTTAGATACTTTCAAAGAATACCATGGTGTTACTTAGAACTACAATGTATCATCTTCAAAAGCTTTGGCAATATCTTGAAACTTTACAATGACATCATATGTGACATCAGTCTACAATAATAATACAATGATGAGAGATCAACATTGTATTGCTAATTTATATACTGTTATTGACATGGTACTGCTGGTCATTCCAAGGTCTCAAGAAATACCATGGCATTACCTTAGAACATGTCTCAAAACATGGTTGTACAACCATGGTATGGTTTTCGGAAAACATTAAACTTTTGGTGACATTAAAGAGAACCGATTTAAAAATATTGGTATGTTATTATATATAAATAAAAATATACCAAATGTTATCTTACATGAAAGAATCATAAGGAGCTAAGATTAGAGGTTGCTATGGAGCCACTCAAAGGGCTCTAAGGACATTAGCAGGTTTGACAGGTGATGGAGGTGTCTGCCACCTAGGAGCAGACTGCATCACTAATCATCAAGGTCGTATCCAGGAGGGGCAGACACATCACTTTGTTGACAGCGATGCCACAGGTCTATATGTGGGTGGACTTTCTGCTCTCATTGAAAATCGCTTACAATTTTTCTCACTCCGAGGCAGCACAGAAGTTGCGACGTTTTCATAAATGCTGTGATTAGAAAAACAAACATTTAATTACTTGAATTTTTTGGGGTTTTCTAATGTTTTGCTTTTTATAATGAATCTTTTGATGGCTTAAATTGACAAAGCAAAGGCTGAAAATATCATCAGGGCTTTTATAGGACAAAATATATATTCACGTCAAACCGTAAAAAATTCTTTGAACTGTAAGAATGTGTAGAAAACCAAAGAGTTTTTCCTGAAATGCTATAAGTTTATCAGATCTACTCTTGCGGTAACTCACTCGTGATCTTCTTCAAATGGACTTTCTATTGTTGTCCCGTGGCCACAAATGTCAAAACAAATAGAATCTGCAATTAGTTTGCTCACTGAAGAGCCTTAACTGAACAATCATAGCAGAAAGGCTTTCGAATACCGCCCCTGTAAATCTTCTTTTATGATCCACAAACAGGCTGTCATGCTTTGGAGACGGGTGGGAGATCACGCCACTGGCCTGCCAACCCAACCGCCTGTTGAAAGTTTATAGTGCATTACAAGCCTATTGATCACAGCCCTGGGCAGGTCTGTTGCTTTTATGGTGGAAAAGAGCCTGTTGTCTGTAATGCAGCTGGACTGATGGGCCATTATTTAAGTCTGACATAATTCAATGGCCCTTACCACACGCAACCGCAACAAGTAAAGAATAATACCAAGTCCCTTGAGTTGGCCTTAAAGCAGTGCTTCTTAATCCTGGTGACCCAGAGCACTGTAATTCATCTTTATTTAATGCACCTGATTCAGATTATCAGCTCATTAGCAGAGAGATCCACAAACTGAACTGGGTGTGTCAGATAGGGAGACATGCAAAATGTAAAGTTCTGTGGGTTTCTCAGATCTGAAATGGCTAGCAAAGTAATTGTGATGTCATTTCTGCTTCTGTCAGCTTTATACCTTAATCTCTGGGTTGCAGATACTAAAGAGTCAGGTTATGGTTAAGAGTTACGTCCAATGTACCATCCTGGAGGAACATTTTATGAGTAAAAGGTTGCATTTTCATAGCTCTATTATTCTTGGTTTTGTTTCATTTAAATGTCTGAGTGAATTAGAGCGACAACAATTTCTCCCCCTGTGTTATGTAATGGCTCCAACTCCACTCCAGGTTTTCCATTTCAATGGTGAGAAACTTTAAACCCACTCAGAGGATTCTCCATTGCAAAATTTGCATCCAGTTACTGTCCATGACTTCGGTGGACCTTAGATTCACAGGTGTTGCATAATATCAGTTCCCAGGCAAGGCCACAAGCAATTTATTCAAAAAGGAGATCATACCTTCAAAAGTAATGGGAAAAGTTGAGCCCAAAAGATGTTGTAATACATCTAGTGTTCACTCTCACAGCAATGCTCTCTCGAGTTTAATTGAATCCTCCAGCATGCATGGCTTTGCTACTGTAACACTTTTTCTGCAACAGCTAATTGAATTTCCTGCTGTATGCTTAGCTATACATTTTGAGAAGCAAATTGATTTTTTCCATCCCTCATGGATCTAGGTCTTGAACAAGATGATTAATAAGAATTGCTGTAACAAAGCCTTGCTTCATCTCTCACCATAGTGACAGAGTCATTTTAGCCCTCTGGACCATAGCTGCACAACTCTCTACAAGATTGGACTTTAGTGATTTTATCTTTTTCTTTTTTTGTCCTTTGAAAGATGGATAAGACAGTAAGACTTTATTTCCTTTGAGCACCAAAACTTGCTGGTAGTGTAGTATTTCATTGTAAATATCATTTTCCTAATCAATATTTTTTGTCTTGTTTTCTAATAAAAGTACAGCAACATCCTTAAAACAAAATATTGTGCATTGCCTTGTTAATGCAAACAAGATTCATACTTTATTTTTATTTTGGTTAGATGGTTCAACAATCTGGGTATCTGACAAAGAGACACAAAAAAAACTTAATCCTTACTATTGTAGTTTAGACATCTAAAGTTCCAAAACAGGAAAAATTGCATTTTGACCCTTTTGGTTTTCTTTGTGTGTTTATGTTATATAACACAACATTGTGTCTGGCTGCTCCATTATGGCAATGGAAAGCAGGCCCAAAGGGCGTCTACATTTTTAGGAATAAAACTCACAGCAGGGAGCCCCTTCTGCTTATCTCTCTAACATGCAAAATCTCGCTGCTGAGTGTCACACTTATTTCTGGTCTTTTATGTCCTTTAACACAATATGTCACCTTAAAAGGATCTGCAGATTGTAAAATAAACTGGCATTTACAACAAATAGGGTAGAAAATAGGGAAAATGCTTTTCTTATAAAACAAATAGTCAGGTGGTGCTTAGCATTTAAACTGTTAATTGTCAAGCACAGGGATTCAAAATAATATGTCCTTGTAGTAGTTGATTATTTGTTTATTTGTATGTTTAAATCAGTTTTAAACCCTGATTTGTGTGATGTTGGAATTTTGTAATGATAATTGGTAAAAAGTATTGAAAACTGAAACAAAAAACTAAAAAAAAGGTAAAATTAGTAACAGGTATGCAAATTTATCTTAAATGAAGTTAGTGGAGTGGAGTGGAGTTGCCAGGGAACAAATTGTTGTTTTGTGATTACTGAAAGACATATTTTACCCATTAATTAAAAATAAATATAAAGCAAATTTAAAATACAATTAATGCAATTATACTATTAATACATAGGGCAGAAATTTGATGTTTAACGCTAGCTACTCTTTTACAGTTACCTAACATACCTTGTTCAAGGAAAGCGGCATGTATTTTTCTCTCAATTTGGAGATTTCAGACAACATGACTTTTAAGAACGCAACAGGAAGCCCAGTGACAGAGGTCAACACAGGCCCTGAAAGCAGTCGCCCCTAAAGTGACATATAATCGCTTACACAATCCACACTGAGCGTCAGGCACAAAGTGTGCGTTGGGGAGATGGGGGGGTTGCGCTGCCATTGTAAGGCTTTATGTGAAGTGGTGCTCGGCGTGTCCGTCATTGTGCTCTGGAGAGACTCAGCCATGCGGACAGGAGCTGTCGGGGGCGAAAAACACCCCTGGGACAGAAGCTTTATCCTGTCAGTGAAGACGGTCACAGTCAGATAATAATGAAGACATCACGGGGGCCTATAGATAGGAGTCTAACTCAGTGGAGTCTTAAAAGTGTTTAAAGATTCTCCCTGCACTAGGAGAACAGCCACTGATTCAGCCCCAGGTTTGTCTTATTGAGGCTGGCAGAGCGTTTGAGAATGGAATCCTAATGCCGCTCAGTTGTGTAGTTCTCACTCTGAGACATTGTGCCTTGATGTTTGATGGAGAAGTCGCTAGTTAAACATTCATGAGAATGCATTTTGTATTCTTCTTCTTTGGTACTAGTGTATTAATGAAAATACATGCACTTTATAATTATATGATTTTTTCATAATAATTATTATGATTTTGGCTAGGATGAAACTATACATTTGGGATTATAATCTTAGATCATACAGTGATTTAGGATTAAGGTTCGGATTTGTGGTTCGCTCTTACTTACTAACAATAATAGTCGTATAATCATTATGTCTGTTATTCATATTGCTTATTTTTAAGGCATATCTAAAATATATAAAATAATTTCTAATCATGTTAATTTCTAATCATATTTTTTCTGATTTGTTTTTCATACCAATTCATACCTTGTTATAAAGCAATAAAAACTCCTCTACATGCCTAATATCAGATCCAAATGTATTTCTTGGCTCAGCTCCCAGAGTGTTCTCATAATCTTAGAAATGAGTCTACACATACTCAAAGTTGACATGCTCTTTAGATTTTTCTTTTTAAGAAAAGACCCCAGTAATGTGTCTCCACGACTAAGTGATCTGAGCTACACTCTCTATATTATATATGTTGTAGCTATCCTCCATCTTCTCTCTGCATGACAGCAATTGTTTAAATGGTAGTTTGGAGCATGGAGAATCATCTCAGACAAGGTTGATACTTGATACTGAGAAATTTTCTGAGCCATGAAAGTGCAACAAAATTTTGAAAGCCTAATAATTCTTATGGACTTTAGTGCTTCAAAAGCACTACTTCAGTAAGTATATCAATCCCAGCAGCAAATTGATGAAATTCAACACTCAGAGGACACGCTTAACATTAGTTATTGGAAGCTTCTAGAAATCCCCAACGGAACAACTCAGTATCAGATGTATTGCGAAAACAGGCCAGAATATCATTAACCAAAACAGTTAAAAGTTATTTATGACATCAGCATTAGAAATGGCACCCAAGCCACAAAGACCTTTTCTATTTTCCTTTATTGTGTTCAAATAGTTTACGTTTCTTGGCCCAGCTTCTGTTTATAATAATTCTGTCATCTGCTGTATTTAGTGATGAACTTTGAGTTTTATATGTCTGCTCATAATTTGGATCACTGTGGTGTGTTCGGAGGCTGAATTTATAACGTGACTGACTGCAGTGCCTATGACGCCACACTGCTCACTCTCACCCCCTGCTGGGCATATGTCACACTGCGCCGGCTTTATAAGACACCCTTGAGAGTGAAATCACAGTCAATTTGACATTCTCTGCCAGCATTGACTGTTTTTGACACAAACTGGAGTCCGATCATAAAGTCAGCAACAGCTGTCGTGGTCTTCTTAACAGAATTACTCCAGGGTTCTGCCAAAAAAAATCCACAGGCTTCACACCCGCAAGCAGCTGCTTAGTTGGGTTACATGTGTAAATGTGCTTTTGCTGGAACGTATTATGGCTGATTGTTTTTGTTGGCATTTTGGGACAAATATTAAGGTTTAAATCACAACCTTCTCATGCACAAGTTCATGCACGTTTATCAAGCCCACATGCTAAAAATAATCATTCATAAACAAAAATTATTCTTTCAGCAGCTCTTTTATAATATTTAAATGGCTGTTTGACTGCATGACTTAAACAAACTTCTAGGTTACTAAGGTAAAGGCCAACCGCCCAATCTAGCAGGAAGCTTGTAATACCACAGCACTGCAGTGTTGCTTTTGATTTTGGGTCTGGACTTTTTGTATTGAAAATACAAAGGGATTTTCAGACTGATTTCAGTCCTGATTTAAGGATTACAGATGAAACTCTGACATTCACACATATATTTACTATTTGTCTCAAAGGTTTGGAGGATGTGGCCTCTGTGTTTGCCAGTGTAGTGTGAAAGTGCTGAATAATAACATTAAGGAGGTTATTGCAGATATATTCACACTTACTAGTATTTCATGTGAAAGAATAATTATATTTTTTACACTTTTACACTTAAGCTGTTAGCGTGGAGCCTGTTTGACGTCAGAGATTAGTGGGTGTGAATGTAGTTTTCCAAACATATGGCAAATAGCTACGTATGGGGGCCAGGAGGAGATGGGGGGATTTAACTTTCATTTGGACCAAGCACTCAATATATATGTTGAGTATAAAGCCTTACAAGACATTAATTGGTTTGAATGCTGTTTACACTGTGAAATCTGTTCTCAATATCTTAATTAGATGGGGTAATGTTAAAACTGCTTATTTATTTATTCAAGTACATAAACAAATCAACAAGTAAACATAGAAGAATGTTTCATCCCATGTTGCATTTTCTCCATGCTAGGTGGGCATACAGGCATGAAGCAATGTAAACACAGGGATGTTTTCATTGTCTGTGGTCGGCTGGTGCTGTGCCAACCTGGAACGTCTTTGTGATTAAAAGTCTTTGAACATCTAATCCTGGAGGGATGCTTTTGCAAGGAGAGTCGAGACCTAATTTTACAATTAATAATTATTTTTCTTTCTCTTCTGCAGAAAAACCAATGGCCCAGGGTCCTCCCGGTGGTATTTTTGGCATCTTAGGAGTGGTGGTGGTGGCTGGTCTGATCGTAGGAGTGGTGGCCACAATCTGTATGGTCTACAGAAGAGGACAGAAACCTCGTACAGAAACCGACAATGACCTGTAAGTACATTAGCATAAATTCAGAATGCATCTGCTAGAACGACTAGCATGAATTTCCATATTGTTCCAAGATGTTTCAATGGCTTGGTGCTTGGCAAGCTGCTGGATCAGCAATGCCTAGCTGATGAGGCTGGACCACCAGAGTGCTTCTGAGGAGATTTGAGAAAGGAAGTTCAAATGATAATTCAGAACCTGTCAGTGTTACCAAAAGACTCCACTGGAGTAAATGCTTTTAAACATTTAGGAGATCAGTGGCCGTCACAAAGATTATTTATCTATACAGCATCCTGTCAGGACTTAATGAGCAAACAACCTTCAATACTTTGAGGTCATTACGTTTAAAATATCATAGAAAAAGCATTTATGCATCTGCTGCTAGTGGATACACTTGATTACTTAAGAGCATGTTACCTATTTGTTAAAGAGGCTTCCTGATTGCTGTGTAGACCTCATTTGTCCATTTCTGAGTTTGAGAGACAGGTGTTTCAATCAGGGCTGATTGCAGGAGGCACATCAGATTAGCACCACAGCCTGTCAAATCCCAAGCGTGCTAGATAAACAGAACACTTGACAGTCACCAGCTTTAAATGCACACTTCTCAAAATTTAGGGCTGGGAACTTTGAGAGGCTGAGAAGTTTGGCCAGTCTTGAGTACCTGCTGCCTGCAGTGCTGTGCAAGTGTTTATGTTTGAGAAGGGTTATTGTTAGATCAAAGTACTTTACTATAGTGTAGAACCCTAATCTTTTTTCTGTTCAATCAATGAGATGAAACTTATCAATAAGTGAAACTTATATTTAGACAGTAGTATTATCAATGACTACCTATGTCTATATTCGCAAAGGTGCATCTAAAGTGGCCTTTAGGTGTATCTACACAGACTTAGAGGTTGTATATATGTATTTATACAAAAATGGCAGTTGCATAAGTAATGTTATGGGAGTAATGTTTTAAATATAAAGTTATAAATATAGAAATATTACATTCTAAATGATTAAATATTTGCTCTGTCAGGAAGTTTAAGGCTACCTAGATGCGTTTATTTACACAGAACTAAGGCAGCATCAATTCCTGCCTTAAGTCAGTTGTGTAAAGGGTAAATTACCAATATAAGATCACTTCATTTATGCAGTTCAAACAAGCAGATGGCGCTTCAATCAGCAATGTGTGCAGTTATGGAATGCTAATCCCTGACCTGTTGTGGTCCCAATAGGTTCTCAAGTTGGACATTATTTACTTAACATAAGATGACATACTGCACAGGATGTCTATTTTTTCCCTGCAACCAGTTTTGAGCTAAGTAGTTTGCATTCCCTCTGAGACACTTCCTAAAATGTTTAGATCACCAAGCAGGTCAAAATCCAATATGATCATTGCTCTCATAAAAAATATAAATAATGAGAAGTGAGTTTTTGGACATATGGCTTTTTCTGCAATATGGAGACTTGGAGTCACCCTCCAATTGGTGCACGATTGGTAGTCATGCTTCGGTATATTTAAATGTGGGTACTTGCACAGCCTCATATTAGTTTCAACCCACATTGGAGCCACTGGGATCAGTCAGAGGAATACATTACAGTTTATCATTATTTAACTCTTTGGTTTTTTGAAGTTAGCACTGGCTTGTTCTTCTGAGAGGATAATTAATCCCTTGCATGAGGGAACACTGGATTATGTCCTTCACAGGGATATCACCCCAGGAAACCACTGTGAGACTGCGTAAAATCTGGCACAAGACCCACCTGAGTTTCTAATTACCTCACTGATGAAATTAGGACCCTCATTTGAGAGATCAAAATCCAAGACAGCGTTTTAAGATTCGAAAGCTTGATATTTCAGTTGGGATGGTGGTTTGTGAAACTTTTGACAGGAACCTTTTTTTAAAATGCTTATTTCCTGTTTCTTTAAGCTTGTATGTGCATGAGTTCAACTTCTTCTTATGTTTAGGTCTATTGCTATATGTTTGCTTTACTTTGGTGAACATTTTTTCCTTTTGCCACAACTCTCATTATTTTTGAAGGAAAACTAAGAGGTTATTTAAATTATTATACTTTAACATGTGGCACAGTTGTTTTCCCTCAAAAATTCTAAATTTGCCACCCAGCAATAAATGGAGTGCTTGTGTTTGCCAGAGAATGTAAATCACCCTGTGCAGCAGCAATAAATGTCAAAATCAAGAGTTTGGTCATATTTCTAAAACGCATACGGTCGCACCTTTTATACGCGTTAGGGGTCAGTGCGTTTCGGCAGACCCTATTAGAAGGCCACCAAGATGGAAGAGTCTGCACATACTCGTACTTTGTTTCTTGCAATCAATCCACATGCCTAAAGAAGCAAACAAAAATGCTTATTTCGTCTCAGAGGAATGAATTAAGAACAAATGAGGCACTCTGTTTCTCATCTCCCCCTGTTTAGCTATTGCTCTTTACTGCTGTGCTTCAGTAATCTCTCTCTCTTTTTCTCTCTCTCTGGATCTCAGCATTGCAGTGGCTGATAGCTGTGTGACAAAGACTGAGGCCCCTGGGACTGAGGCCCCAGATAAGCCTGAATCCCTCACCAGGAAAGTAAAGGCCACAGCCTTTCCCAGTCAACCCTTTTTTTGAATCTTCCCTGACAGAGTTTCTGTGGCATGACATGACAGCCTCTGATTTTGTCTGTTGAGCTCAGTCTGAGCAGCATTTGAGCATTAATTTGAAATCTTGTCTTGAATTTCAGGTAAACCACTAAAGATCAGTTATTTTGTAGACAAGTCTCCGAAAAGAATTAATTCCTTATGTTTTTTCATTTACTTTTAATTGCAAGCAGATTTGGAATGTAGTTATTTTCCAGTGGGTCACGTTGTTGATCCAAGTGGGTCCAGTGGTTGATCAGCCAATGACCAGCTTGGACCTTCCAAGTAGGTCCAATAATTTAAACTACACTTTCATCATGCTTTCCTTTGATAAAAAGTTATTTGTGTAGCAGTTTCCTGGGCGATTTCTCATGTAGTTTCATTTCCAAAACGAACTACTCAAAGTTACTGACCCACGGCATTAAAATTCACACTGCTCAATATGCTAACCATGTCTCCCTAAAAACTCTTTTCTCCTTGTGTTGCCTTGCAAGCATGTTCCTGTCTGCATGTTTATCATATGAATCCCTGATAAACAGCAGTTGTCATGCTTGTTGCTGATGCCTCATTGACAGTAGATCTGTCATCTCTATGCTTGTATGTGTTTATTAATCATTTATAATTTAAAGTGCATTCTTAGATTCTGACATACGGCATGATGTTTATGCAGTATTAATTCTAAACTGAGCCATCCTGAAATCAAAAGCACAAACAGGGTTGGTGCTACTACATACAGTAACCCCACTGACAGACCACAATGCTGATGCTTTTATCTAAAACACTTCAGCTACACATTTTATGAGCAGATATGTTCCCTGCCATCTATTTCACAATGCTTTAACAGTTGTGCTACAGGAGTAAAAAGTTTTGGACTATGTGTTTTACCATTTTATTAATACTTTTATACGAATAACTATGTATATACTTTTATACTAATAATTATACTAATTATTATACTAATAAATTTGTAAATGAATTGTGGCACTATTTGGTTTGACCATCTGTTTGCTGATCTTGGCATATGCATATTATCTCTGAGGCAGAATGAGGTGCTGTGTGCAGAAATAGTAGCTCTCTTCAAATACATGCATTAGCGTTATAGAGACATCAAAGCACCCTAAAACTGCTGGAGGATCTTAACACTCAAGTAGTTCCATTTTTATGATTTAAACATTCCCATTTATTCATTTAGCAGATGCTTTTATACAAAGTGATTTACAAATGAGGAAAAACACAAGCAATTTAGCCTAAAGTAGCCAGTAAAATTAGCAGTGCCACAATACTGAATTTCAACAGTAGACATGTATTAAAGGACAGATAGGGACAGACAGATAGATAGCTATTTCAGTTCATTAAAATGGACAGCTGCAGTGTATGGTCTGGATCTGGATTTTGTTGAAGATTTCATTTGAATCTTGGACTTGATGGGACTAATCATAAACTAGATCTGGGCTGTCAGGAGCCTGGTCTGGTCTTGGAGTTATCTCTGTCTGTTTCTGTTCTTCGAGGGGTCTAGTCTTAATCTGGGTCTGGATCTAGAGGATCTGATTTTGGTCTGGATCTGGTCTGATATGTATCCTAATAAAATCCCAAATTCTCCTTTTCTTTTTTAAAATACTTTTGTATTTATTAGAAATGTAATTAAGAAAGAGCAGTAGAGAATCGCACCATTTTCATTTTTCTTGAGTCCCTCAAAGTTTTGCCCAGTCTGTTTTCCTGTTTCATTAGATGTAGATAATGAGCTAAAACAACGAATCACAGATCACTGACTCCTCCTCCTGCACCCCCCTCCCCCAATTGAGCAATTAAAAGTACCATTAGCATTTAAATGACTAAATAAGATTGTGATCAACAGAGATCAATAGAGGCACCTATAGATCAAGCTCCACATTCAAGATTCAAGATTCAAAGCGTTTATTGTCATATGCACAGTGAGGAAACAGGTTTCCCTGTGCAATGAAATTCTTACTTTGCTGTCCATAGTGAATGCCAGGACAGTTATATAGACAAGAAAGGAATAAAAAATAAAAACTTTAAGAAATATAAGAAATATACAACAAGGGGGAAAATATACAATACAATACAATACAATGGGCAAAAATATACAAAGGACATTAAATAATAAATACACTATGATCCACATCGTAGTTCTCCAACATGGCCAAGCTAAGATCTGGACCTCTCTCTTTTCTAATTTGAAGCCATACAGAAATGCTAAATAACATGTTTTCAGGCTCATATTGTTGTTCTGATTGTAGACATAAAGCAAAGAAACAAACAACAATCTTCATTAAGCATTTTCTTCTCTGTGGATTTAGATGGCATCTTCCAACTGATAGCCTCACTTCCTTTGTCAAAGGATCCCAAAAAGTAATTTTCCATTTCTCTCTGTTTCTCCACCTTTCTTCCTAAACCCTTTCTCATAGATTACTCTTTTCAGTGCAGGGATTAGCTATGTTTTTCTCTCTATCCCTGTCAAATCTTCCTTGTTAAGCTGCCCTGAGCCGCTCATAGCCGACAGACCGGGAGAGAAGGGCAGGTCGCTAAGGTGGCCAGATACCCTTCCAAAACCCCCATTCCTGGATCTCCCACCAACAATGGTTTCATCAACATTACTGTAGGTGCCAGCATTCAGACGCACCAATCAGCCTTCATTCATGTTAAAATACTTTTAAGCTTACTTAATGTAACTCTGCATTCACATTTGCATTAGACACAGACAAAGGATTTACAGTTCTTAACCTCCGAAACCCAGCCTTACATCATAATACATGAATAGACTGCAGCTGTATCCAAAACATGTTTACTCTAGGATTTTAGCTGACTTACATTAAATAATTGCTCAGAAGTTAGCATATCATTTCATATGAAGACATGCTGTATAACCAAAACATTTAAGAGATCTCTGAAAGATGTAATTTCATGTCACCTAATGACACTTGGGTACATGTTAAATTTCAGGTGTAAATGACAACATGTTTACAATTTATATTTAAAAAGCAAAATAAATGTTAAATGTTAATGTTAATACACTTAAATGTTAATACACTTAAATGCATTATATTCCATTTTAAATTTAATTCCTTAATTCCACAATTTACAAAATCCTGTTTCTACCTCAATTCAAATACAGTATTTAAAAAAATACTGTAAAAATACTGTAAAAAAAGACATTCCTAATTCAACATTGTTATACATTGTTTGCGTGGCAGAAGATCATTTAATTTAGAAATGTTGATGGCAGGCCTCAGTTGGTGTGTTGACACCATTACGTTGTGATTTAATTAAATCAAAGTGTAACAAAACCCATAATATTTTCACATGTAGATGATGACAAACCAGCTAATTTGCAAAATGTTCTTCCTTCCTTCATTTAAAAAAGGTATAATCACATTTAGAATATTTCCTATTAGATTTTCGAGTGTTTGATTATAGTGTATAGTGTATGCCACTGCAGCTGAAATGCAATAGACCTAATTTCATTGGATAGAGATGTGACTTATTTTCCACTTGATGCGTCTGGGGTCTTTATTTTCTGATGTTTTTTAAGTGACCAAATCAATTGTTCAGTGCTGTGATTCATGCCTGGTACACATTTGAATTAAAGCACTATTCTGCTTCTCTGCTTGATACTCAATAAGAGAAAAAGGTAAACCGTGGTGGTACCTCATATGTCTAATTGGATCAATAATTACATCAATTTTCTCTATAGAGCGAGCATTTGGAATTTAGAATGGGATCAAAGAGGGAGTGATCCTTTTCCTCAGAAAAGCGAAGCGAGATGGAGGCAGTGGAAAGTTTCTGAATTATTTTGCTGCCTTTCATTATCGTGTCCCTTTGAAGAAAAATAATGGTGCATCTGGAACTGGCACTGTCAGTCAAGGCTTATCCTGCTGTAAATCTTTCTCTCACACACAAACACAGTAAAACTTACTTTGGTTTTCCTACTATGTGTAGTATGGCGATCCCTTATTGAGTCTAGGCTCTTTTCCAAAATCTACAGTAGTGAGCTGCTTACATAAGTAGCATTTTAAGGCATCATGTAGTAGGTTTTCCCCTGGTGTGAAGGTATACATTCCAAAATGTAAGGTGGTTTCGCATGTATTCTTTATAGAAATCCCAGAATTCATTGCAGGATCAGAGGGAAACTCCAGGTGGATGTTTTTACTTAAAATATAAAAATGTAGTGTCATTGCCCATGTAGAGTGTTCCAACTCAGTCTCTTATAAGGTTCCATTTAGGTTTTAATGCAAAGGCAGATCTTAGCGGTCTCTAGGCTTTAAACAGAGCTTTTGTATATCAAGCTTTTTTGTATCTTGTTAGAGCTATTGCCCTGCAAGTGAAATGATTCTGTCATCATTGATTTATTTATGAGCAAGTAATTTAAAAACAAATGTGTTCCTATTTTACGTTATGTAAAACATTCAATCAATGTTAGAAGCATTAATTGTTTATGTAAATCCTGTGAAATCCAGGTACTGATAGAATCTATACAGAAGAACATGTCGGTGTTGGAACAGCAGGCAGCTGCTGATTGGATCATCACTGTGGTACATCTGTCTCCAGCTGTGGCCAGTTGGGAACAGCTTCTAAGGACACGGGTCAGGATGACCCAGTCTGCTCTAATTGCACTGTGTGCGTGTCTGATATTAACATAGAAACACGGCTGGGCACACATGAAGTAATTTTCTCTCTTTAACAGTGATAGTATATCAAAACATTATTCTTGCAAAGCCAGACTTTCCATTAAAAAGTCTGGCTTTAAAAGGCATAAAATCTTGCCTACATTGCTGCTTATTTTAACAAAGAGGCAATCACAGGAATTGGGGTTGTCTGACTGACGTTGAGTGTCTCATACAAAACTCTGATTATCTCAAACATGCTACAAACGTTATTTGAATTTGCATTCAAATATCAATCAGATTAAAGCTTGCGCAGATTAAGGGCTAAGACTGGGACAGTGCACAAAGATATTTAGACTGTGTTAAACTGTGATTTTTTAGTTTCATACAAGTCTGATACTTTGCATATAAGAAGGTGAATCTAAACAACAAACAGTGAATGAGAGCAAAAGGCCTCCACAGTGTGGTAATAAAAACTCTTTTGCTTCAAAATAATTACTTCATACATTGTCCATCACAACCCAGTGTCTACAACAGCAGTTACATTACTTTTATTTAGAGTAGCCTCAGTCATTTTCACGCTTATGCAGATTTGTGAATTGCTGGATTTATGGACTCTTTGCAGTGTTAATGATATTTATAATATAACATGCTGTGTAATTGCTGTCAGTGAAAAGCATGTACATATGACATTTTTTCAAATATTTATCTTGGCTGAGTTGGCTTTTCAGCTGAGTTGGCTTTTCAGCTGATGTTTGTGCATACTACATCTATGTTGGTCATTTATGTTTCATTTTAAAGGGGCCATTTGAGAAATTCAATTTTTTCTTGATCTTTTGAGATGCATGTTCTTTTAACTCAGACTATTTTCCTTGTCCAAAAAGACAATTTATTGAAACCATCAAAAACATCCACAACATATTGACATAACTGAACACATCTACTTTCTGACCCCTATATAGAATGTTCAGAAACTCCCACTCAGTTATGGTGAGAGTAATATATGACTAGGTGTCAACCCTCATGCTGTTGCTATGCCTATCCTTTTGAAGGATTCTAATGTTAGAAAAGAGTGACTTAAGTTTATTTTATTATAGGATCTCTAAACAATTTAGACTGATCTTAACCGTTTAATAGCACATTTCAGCAAGGATTCAACGCAAAATTCTACAATTTTACCATAGAACAGGTAAAACTATATTGTAAATGTCAGTAAACACATAAATGCAATTTTAATTTTACAGCAAGGGTCAGAGGGAGATTGAATAGTGGTCATAAAATACTAAATTATGACTGCTTTGGTTACAAAATAGTGACATACCTTATAAGTGAACTAAAATATATTTGTTAAACGCATGATATGATCCCTTTTAAGTAAATTACTACCTACTTATTTTGGTCACCGTCCTCCAAATGTGACTCTGGGCTTAGTGCTTTGGGTACAATAAGCACTGGAACTTTAAAAAAATCTGTAAAAAAAATTTCACAACATGTCACCCCAAAACAGAAAGAAAAGAAAAAATATATAATATATAAAGTCTTTTTTGGATCACTTAGGACCATCATACTAAAAATGAACCTTAATAGTATTGTCATCACCGTAAAAGTGAAATTATAATAATGACAATATTGGTACATTTCTAAACTTTATACAGGTAAAACAGGTAGAAATTACAAAAACATTTTGTATGCACTATAGTAATTAATCATGTAATCATAATTTGTTTTGTTACTGTATATAATGTGGGCGGGGGTTACGCTTTCTTAATTGTTATATGAATGTTATATAAAAACCTGGTACAAAACAAAAGTCTTTTTTAAGATAAATATAATTTTCTTTTGAAGTTGAGGTAAAATTATTTTCATGAGTCACTTATTTCTGTGTGCTTATGTGTTTATTGGTGCTGAGTATTGATATGGGCAGTGTATGCTATCATGTGCCAGTGTCATTCCTTTGTTGTGCTGCAAAAAGAGATGATGTAAAGTGGAAGTGATGGTTGTGAAAGAAGAAATAGAGGGAAGCACTCATGCGCAAAGCAGCACTGACTTTACAGAGGCCATTTGGCCTTGTGGCCATTTGGCCTTGTGGAAAGGTCATGCAACTCACCAGCAACATGAGACACTGCACTCGTCTGCAGAATGTGCATGTTTATAGCACATTTGTGTATGTTGTAGGAGAGGGATGCTGTCTCTCTTATCTCTCCCGGTTTTGCACTCTCGCTCTCTCTCACACACACACACACACACAAAGTGCTTTATTATCTATCAGCAGCGACATCTTGTCAGAATGACTCGGATGATGTCTGACTGCTAACATGTTTGAGGAAAGAGATTTTCTCTTTCTGGAAATTAGATGGCAACTTCTGTGTAGCTCACCTGTCAGGGAGGATTATTTGTTTTTTTTAAGGGATGCAACTAATGACACTCAATACTTATTTAAGTGTGTGTGTGTGTGTATGTACGCACACACATGCATTTGTGTATGCATCTGCAATCCTGTAACAGTTTGCGTGGGTGCTTAAGTGGTTGGATGCGTGAGCTTGTGTGCCATTGTGGCAGTTTGACATCTGCTTTTGAGTTTTGTCTGAGCTTCACTCTGGGAACTAGCTTTTATTTGAATTTTCAAGCTTTATGAATAAAATTACAGTGCAGATAATTGGAGAGTTTATGACTCGCCAGATGTTGTTCCTAACTTTGTGCTAAACTCCATGATTTGTGGCTTATTTCAGGCAAAATGGAATATTGAGTGTTTGTCTGAACTCTGTTAAACCTCATCAGGTGTGTCATAACCTAGGTGAGTTGGCGTGTCTACAGAAAGGTCATGGGTAGTGCCAAACATCGCTTGATTGGTTGCTCTTCCCTGCAGTGTTTCTCCTGGGGTCGCCTGCACAAGCCGTGCTCAAGTTATAACTTAGTGTCCATTTGTGCTTGAACTAGAATGTGTCACAGCTTGCACACTACTAAATATGTGTGTTGAACTACTGAAGATAAAACCTAACCCCATTTATAGTTAAACATTTATGGAAGCCTTTTAGAAAAACAGCTGGAATGAAATGGCAGACTAATTGGATTAGGATCAGTAAGCTGCGATGAGATGCATTTAGTTTAGCTAACAGGCTTTAATTCTTTAATCATATATTATAACTTTGACATTTACATTCATTTATTTTATAAGAGAGATTATGTTAAGTGAATAACTGATGTGTTAGTGGTTGGTCTATAGCATGATGCTTGCATAAATGGTACACTTTCCCTAATTTGGTGACTTGTGAGACAGGTTACACTAGGCCTGTGTCATTAATATTTAAATTAACTACATGTAACACACACACACACACAAATAAATATTAAATGTTATGGTTTGTTTATTATTATGAAATAAATTCTGACTGGATGAGTCGTGTTCAGATCTGTTGTCAACTGACAATTCTAATAGGATCAATAAAGATTAATGGTGAAGTGTGTCATTTCTGCAACACTATTGTCTGCAGAATGGAACAGCACAAATAATGACCAGTTCAAACTCATCCTGACATGCTAATAATGTTGACTAGCTAGCAGAACCACAACAACATACAGAGTCCTTCACTAGTGACTATGCTGAGCTCAAAGACAGGAGGAGTTTCCAATATTTCTCCTGGGGCATCATCACTCTGCAGTGTTTAGTTCCAACCCAGCTTTAACATAACTGCTCATAATTTTCAAGTAATCCTGAAGACCTTGATTAGCTTTCTCAGGTGTATCTGCTGCGGTTTGGAGCTAAAGTTTGCAGGAGGGTGGCCCTCCAGCAGCAAGGATTGACAGCCCTGGTTTAACTTAACAATACTAACAAGCCAGTCCCCGACCCCTCGGATCAGCCCTGCATGCTCTGTTTGCTGCCTTTGTCTGAAACCTGGATTGATGGGGACATTGGTCAGCTATAATTTAAACCCCTTCTTGTTCTACGCTTTATCCCCCCATCTACTCCCACCATATCTCTCTCTTTCTCCTTTCTATTTTGCCCATTACAATCCGGTTTCATTATCTCTCCCTCCAATGGCTAGTGGGAGCCATTGAAAGGGCAGGGCTGAAATGGCAGCAGCTACAACAAAGGCAGCATAAGAAGATGCCTATCAAACCCCTGACACGCAGGAGAGCCAGACGTGGGCAGGGCTCCTCATTACGTCCATTCACACAAGGCTAAGGCCATGGCTGCATGAAAGCTCTCTCAGGGTACCGGATGTCAGTCTTTTTTCTCTTTTCCTCCTACAGGACCGACCTCCCACCAGCTCACAAGCCGGCCCCTCCACCACCCAAGAAAAAAAGCAGCAACATGAAAGGGGACCTGACGTCTGACGAGATCCAGGTAGGGCGTCTTCCTATTTTAGCTTGCAATGTCTCGGGAAACACTTATAGATGCAGCCACCAACCAGGATCCTGGTTGCAGCTGAATCATTACTTTCAGCTATGTCAAACTTTATAAAAAGTTTTACTGCTTTTTTTTACTTAAACAATGTTTCTGCTGTGCTAGGTGTCTGTGATCATCTCAGGCTATATGCAACTGTGGTGAAAACGGTGCCAGAAATAGCTGCATTGTATTGTGCTTGTTGGAGCGTGCTTAATTAGTCTTACTAGTAAACTAGTGTTACAGAGAAATAGTCAACTAGTTGGCAGGTCAGTGCTTACCTTTTGCAAATGACTCCCAGCATGCCATGCAGCTTCAGCAGTCCTGCAAGTTTTCAGCACTGTGTTGACAGAGAGTGTGTGAGATGCAGGTGAGATATGAAGGCGTGTGTGTGTCTCTATCGCCACTCTGCCAGCATTGTCATAAATGCTGCAAAAAACAAGATGTCTCACTCGCCTAAAGTTTCTGTCAACCCATGGGTTACACTTGATTTTTTTAAAACGGTTCACAAGAATTTAGGCTTGTATGTGACAGACACCCAATTGTCCTATCAGGTCTTTTAAAGATCAAGTTAAATTGCACTGCTTATATAATTAAAACATTACCTTATGCCATTCCACATGAATCACTCACTATTAGCTATATGTAGCTATGTCAACATTTATTTTTTATGCATATATTGCATTTTGCTATAATGTTTTTACTTGTATGTGTTACAAACAACCTGGGGCAAATTCACTATTTAACAATTGCATGACTTTTGACGTTTTAAACTTTAAACAAAAACATACACTATATTGCCAAAAGTATTCGCTCATGTGCCTTTAGATACATATGAAATTAAGTGACATGCCATTGTTAATCTATAGGGTTTAATATGACATCGGCCCACCTTTTGCAGTTATAACAGCTTCAACTCTTCTGGGAAGGCTTTCCACAAGGTTTAGAAGTGTGTGTATGGGAATTTTTTACTATTAAAAGTAAAAATTGGGCGGCCTGGCTCGCAGTCTTCGCTCTAATTCATCCCAAAGGTGTTCTATCGGGTTGAGGTCAGAATTCTGCAGGCCAGTCAAGTTCTTCCACACCAAAATTGCTCATCCATGTCTTTATGGACCTTGCTTTGTGCACTGGTGCGCAGTCATGTTGTAGCAGGAAGGGGCCATCCCCAAACTGTTCCCACAAAGTTGGGAGCATGGAATTATCAAAATCTCCGACTGGACTTGTGGCACAGGTTGTTCTCTTGTTCACTGAGCTCCTGAGAGCGACCCATTCTTTCACAAATGTTTGTAGAAGCAGTCTGCGTGCCTAGGTGCTTCATTTTATACATCTGTGGTCATGGAAGTGATTGGAATACCGGAATTCAATTATTTGGCAATATAGTGTACCTTCTTGCTAATTGAACTATAAACTACAAACTACTGATTGCACAAAATATTCTATAATTTACATATATATATATATATATATATACATTTATATATAATTTATATATTATATATGATATTCATGAAAGACAGATATGTTTGCCTACCGCAATGAATTCTGCTATATTTAGCAGGTAAATAAAATTTGGTGCATTGAGATTTTGAGATGCATTTGGTGCAAGAGCAAGAGGTGCATGTTTTAGTGCCCATGGCAGCAGATTTATAACTATCCTGCTGTTATAACTAGGAAAAACATTAAAATTTGCAGTGCACTTTGAACACAGTATTTTAAACAGATGATACATTTGCCTGAATATACTGTACTGAAGAAAGTGTGGAAATGTATGTGGAAAAAGTTAACACAACAGGTTTCAAAACAGGTGCATATGCATTTGTTTTTACCCGTTCTAATGTTGATGAATCTGGACCGTTTCAAATAAGGGGGACCACAGTTAGTTATTTGCATTATACACACCCAAACAATCGGCATATAGGGCTGTCAACACAACTTCCCCTGCACAGCTATCCATCACTTTCTGTAAACATACAGTATCTCTACAAGTCAAGTGTTTCCTTGACACACATTTTAAGCCCTTTTAAACACCTTTTAAGCCCTTATAATTACCATCACCTAACATCAGTGCATGACCTGATCCCTGCAGCCAAGTTTTGTGGAAGTGGAAGCTGTTTTAGCAGTAATGGTACAACTGACTCCTTATTGATGCCAATAGTTTTAAACTTAAATGGTTAAGCACATGTTTACACATAATTTTGGCCATCTCGTCAAGAGTGATAAAAGCAGGAACGCATAATATAAAACACATGACACTACAAGAAGGTGGCACTAAACCAATGTGTGAGAGGTATCTCACAAGTTTTTTTGCCACACCCTCATACTTTCAACAGATTTAGCAACTGATGTGAACTGCTCATTAGCAATGTAAATTACGTAATTAGAGTAAACCTATGCAGTGCTAGCCAGATCCATTTTAATTTATGAAAATACTCCATGTTGACATACCTTGTCATTTGTGAGATTACGTGACGATGTCCAATACTGTAATTAGTATTCATGGCACGTCCTCTGGTGCATTTGCATTTGTGTTTCGCTGTGTACTCAGGATGAGGTTTGTTATCATGCAGACAATGGTAATTTTAAAGGAAGCCTAGCAAAATCAACTTCCCTAAATCGATAGTGTCTTCTGAAGGTCACAGTGGTTAATACTAAATTCTCACGACCTTTCAGAATGCTTCTGGCAACAGCTCTAGCTGTGCTGTTTAAAAGCGCAGATTCTGTGCAGGTGCAGGCAGGTGCATGCAATTGTAAAAAGGCAGCAAACATGTTTAGGATAGCATCTCCATGATAGCATTTGTGTGTATTCTTACATTATGTTCATGTGTTTTGATAGACACTGCTAATGTACAATATTACCATATGGCATCATCATAAACATAAACAATTTTAAGTTCATTTTATGCTCAGCTTTGGGGGGGGGGCACTCCATAAATGCTTCTGTGACTTCTCTTGCTATGTAAAATGCTTGGAATTTGGTTGACTAGAAGCACTAGTCTAATATGTCCAACCCCTACTTCCTGTTAAATAGGAAATACGACAACACAGGAAAGAAAAGTGTGCTCATCAAGCCATTTCATTATGTGTTTAAACACAGTACTGCTTTATTACACAATACAATGCAGCATACACTGGGCTTAAATTTAGTTCAACAGGAGAGACCTTTTTGCAGAATCTTCCAAAGTTAAACAATAACATAGAGAATAACGTACCTGCACCAATACGATAAGCAGAATGCAGACATGAAAGTCCACTTTAAGCTTGACTGACGACACTCCCATGTTTCTTTTTGGTAATGAGAGAACCCGTTCAAACCTCCATGGTTTTCTCTTCCCTTGCCATTCCTCTCAGCATGGCCCCAGGGTAGAGATAACAGCAAACAAAATAGCTGGCTGCCTTAACAAAGAGGTAGCAAAGCCTTTTATTCTTCCTTTAAATTGAATTTTTCCACTGTCTCAAAAATCTTCCGCAAAGCTAAAGTCCTCTTTACAGTGAATTGATATTCCTCAGAAATGTGACATAGACAGGCTGCAATTGTTGGAAATCTTTACTCAAAGACTGTCTTTTCTGGAGGATTATCCCACATTTAAACATTTCAATTCAGTCACACCAATCCACTAAAACAGGCCTCCGAGCCAAACAACCACCCAGCTACACGTATGAGGGTCTCTGTCTTTTTTTTTTGTTGTTTTCATTTAGTTTCCCTTTCTTCTATTCATAAGAAAATACAATAGGCTTTTGCTATCTTTCCCCACCGCTTGATTGTTCTCTTACCGTCTACTTTCTTTCTAAGACAGTCACAATTTCAAGTAGCTCCAGACATTTTATTTGGGTTTGGAAAATACTTTTTGCTTTAGTACTTAAGGGCTGAGAAACTATCCCATCCTAAACTTCTAAACGCATTGGCCTTACTGGCAGTGAAGCATCAAACGCAGGAAGTTTTCTCTGAAAAAACTTCCCACTTTCAGAGTTCGCTTTCTCTGAAAGCAAACTGTACATGTAATGAAAACCGCTCTCAAAACAATGAAGAAAATGAGTCCTGTACTGGGCTCACTCACTCAGCTCAGGCGTTGTGTTGTCTAGCAGTTAGTTGGAAGAGGTTTTGCACACCCCATTAACCATGACGGAATGAAAGCTTTCGTCTCCTGTGTTCATTTTCATAGGCAAGAAATGTGTATAGCAGTTGTTTGGTCAGCTGTCCCATCATTATTTTTGCCACCCTTAGCGTATTGAATGTATCTCTACTTATTTTATGTGTACCTTAATCAACTGTATTTTCTTATTTTCTCTGGAGATTCTTTGCTTGTCAAACAACTTAGAACCTTGTGTTTACGTAAACATGTTTGTGTGCATGTTTGATATACTATCTATCAAAGCATTTTTATCCATCATGCAGTTTATTTTCTTCGGTATGCGATACATAGAGATCAGCAGGAGCCAGCAGCCCTCTTAATGAAGATCATCAGTTTTAGAGAAACATTCCACTGTTATGGGTTCACTTTAAACAACAACATGCCTGTAGATCATTCATTTGATCACTTAAATGGCAGCAGGGATTCAATTTGTAAGCAGTTCTCCCAGTGAAATCTTTCTATAAAACAAATCCTAATTGTTACATGAAGAAAAGGTCAATAACATATTCTATATCAAGAACTGCTTATGATGTATTCACACAAAGAGGAAACTGTCAGTTCAAAATCCCAATGCTCCCAGTGTGACCATTTAAACTGATCAAACAATGCAATACTGTGCATACTGTAGGTCTCTGTAATTCACTTTGTGAAGCAAAAAGAAAATCTAGCATGTCCATCTGTTGATATCATTATATACAAGTATGTGAAGATGAATGCCTTATAGTAGCAACAAACAATCAGAGTGAGAATAAGACCAGAAGCAAGACAACACATCTATTACATTTTGGTAAATGACTGTGTTTCTGTAATCTATATTGTCAGATAGGTTGTATTTTACATGACAAATGGAATAAGGCACAGTCAAGCCTGTCCATTATTGCAAAATAAATATATGTTGATCAGAACCGGACGAGAGTTACCCTTTCTTTATCAAATTAATTAATTGTACATTTGTGAGATTAGTGTTAATTAACTAAATAAATTAAGGTGAAATATTAATCTGATCTTAAATTTAGTTTAAAATGAATTATTTTATAATGAATCAATTACTAGGTGCTAAAAGGCCGGGGGGTATAATTAAAGCATTTGACTAACAGAATACATTCTATTTTTATTTTGTTTTAAGAAACAAATGTTCACCTTGGTGTTAGTTAAACAAAAATTGTCTGTGATTGTAATGTGTGATTTTAGTATTGCAATGTAAATGTAAAAAAAGGTCTTTGTGTGAAAAGGCCTTACCCCAAATTTTTTTATTGCTAAAAAATGTTTTTGTACAAAGTGTTTTGTCAGATTCTCTGCTCAAAAGGGTAAGTATACCGGTAGGCAGACAGGTCAATAAAAAATGTCAGGTGGCTAACACTAAATTGAATGGATTCTTCATCTCAAGTTCTGTTGCCTCAGGTTGTTCATCTGGACAAGGAGGATGAGATACAGAAGGTTCCTCTTCAGCCACCATATTATGACATGGCACAGTCTGAGACCACCGCGTTCACTGATAAGCCCGTAAGTAGTGCTGCTAAACTCATTGCTGTTTGTTTTCTTGGTAGTATCAGTCAATGTAAGCATCTGAAGTCCGGCTGCTAGAAGCTACATCAACTTATGCATGTTGTAGGAGATGAACTGCCTTTAGAAAGGAGTTTACATTAGAGGAGGAACCCAAGGGGACTTATTTTCAGGATTGTATTGTGTCAACTGAGAACAGATGACAAGTGTAGCAGGGATAAGCAATTCAGCTTATGCTGCAGAAGGTTTGGGGTTTCTCACATATCAAGGGATTCCTTAAAGCTACAGGCATACAGTATTCACATTCTGGCTCTGTTTCAAACTCTATAAAGCAGGCTTGCTTAGAATGTTTCAAAAGGAGCATCCTAACTGAAATTGAACCTCATAAATATCTGATTTGGAACACACTACACACACAAATAAAACTTCTCGCAAAAGGAAGTAGAACATTTACCAAATGTGAAAAAATCCCACAATGCAACAGGAACCATTTATGCCCACTAAGTTTCCTTACAAAAATTTCACTAAAGCCTTTTAGTCTGAGATCACAGGAGCCAACTTAAGCACCATAAGCATCATGACCAGCTGTAGAAGACACACATCGATAGAGAGTGAACACAATATAGTTGACATTTATAATTCATATATATGGCTGAAAGGATATGTAACAGATCAAAGTGGTCTCTTAAAGTAGCTACTTTATAGAACAGCTATTCAGTCAGAAGCATGCTGCTGCCTACATAGCCAGCTCACTAGCTTTTGGAATAGAGCCTCTTTCTGTCGGTTCTCTGCAGAGGAATGACGCTATGCAGTATGGGAAGGCAGTTCTTCAAGCTGTTTATTTACAATAGCACCTGCACTACAAATCAAATATAAAACACTTGGTGAAATCCAATCTCACTCTCTCCTTATACTGAGCTTATAATTAAGACAGCAGTTACCGAGCAAACCCTGTGTGGATAGATTGTAAGGCACTTTATCATACTGGGTTGTCAGTTCCTCAGCCTTGTTATCCCAGATGCGTTTGCTTCTCTGTAAATCTATGCTGTACGCTTCTTTAGGAGTCACAGTCTCTAGCCTGCTATAGGCTTGTTGTTTGCCATCTATTCCACCTATTCTCTGGCTTTGTTTGACTTGTTGTGTGCATAAATGTCACATTTGTCAGTATTTTCAACAGCACTGGCTCCCATTGACTTCCATTGTATGAATACAAAACCACTGAGCCATTTCTCTAATTATCTTTCACAGAAGAAAGTCATATAGGTTTGAAATAACATGAGGGTGAGTAAATGATGAAAAAATGTTAGTTTCTGTGTGAACTATCCCCTTTAATTGAAGAAAATCCCCTGTTTTAAGGAGTTTCACATTCTGGCAGGAGTGTTTCTGAGTGAATCTGGTGTTGTGCATTACCTGTTGAAGGTATGTAATGTTAATTTAGTCCACTTTGTCTCCAGCTGTACACAGCCTTTATGACAGTCATTCTATACTAGAGGTACCGTGGAGATGGCTGTACTACAGAACAGCAGGACACTATTGCTGCACTGTTGCTAATGTACAGCCAGGCTAACACAAATGTTCTGTCATGTGACTGCACTGAGACTGGCTTTATATAGCTGTGCCAGTCTCAGAGGTAAATGTGCTCTATATGACGCAAATCTGTCAACCACTGATTACACAACAACTGTACACATCATTTGGGTTAGCATGAATTCATGTGGGATCATACATTGGCATGATTTCAATATAACAGAATCCGCAGCACCCATAAATAAAGAGTTAGTTTAAGATTAATCTAGTTTAATGTGCATGACGCCTCTGTTTGTGTCTGCAAAGGTCCATGGGTATGTATTGATCACCTACAGTACATACAGAGAATGAAAAATTACATAACATTGTGACACTGTATGCAATAAAAAACACATTTATTGTCTGTGATGTCAAAGTGACAATGAGGGTGCTTAAGTTCTTAGTGTTCTCGCAAATGAAAAGAGCTGGAGACTAATGAAGGAGCTTTTCCGAGCCAGAGCGCAAGCTCCCAGAGGAAACAGATGCCCCCACTCCTCCCAAAGGCTGACGTGACTGTAATTAGCTTGACTAGCATGTCTATTGTGTTCACTAGAATTTACTTCAGTTGTGGAAAAAGGCAGAAACATCACTGGCTTGTAGAAGTGATTGGTTTGTGAGGCTAAAAAGCCATTTCAGATGGGGTCTCAAGTAATCAATGTCTAATTCCTTAGAGTTTCATCCATCTCAATTGCTGTCCTTGGCTCTACAGTAAGACTTATAGGGTAATACTTCCTGTGTTGTTTTCAGAGAATGTGGCGGCATACCAATTGCAAATACTTTTGCTACATAGTAAATTTATGCAAACATACTTTATTTGGTGATAATCCCTTTGCGTACTGTTTATATTTGTATGTTAGCTACAATTAACATTTACGCTTAAACATTTAAAAATATTAAAACTTTAGAGTGTGATACTCGTAAATTGTCATTTGTTTTGCTGAAGTATACTGAAATATTTGAGGGGCCCTGTTTTACAAAAAAGTTTATATATCTGATCATAAAAAGAACAGTTTACACACATACAATTTATATGATTTTCCTTTTTGTCATCTACATTTAAATTTGCTGATCTTAATATTAACGGCATTAATGTTACATTAAAACATTGAAAAAAACATTGTTTACAAAACTTTGTAAACAAAGTAGGCCTGTGATATACTTAAGACTTTTTAGAAATTCCATGATTTGCTTTCAGGAGGTCATTTAGGGGCATCCTACCTCACCATGTTCCAGTGGATATTGAGAACTGTCTAAAATTTCTCCTGAGTAGCGCAAGGAGTTGTGGTAATGTAAGTCCAAACATGGATGCACACTTTGCCATGCACTTTTGGCATACAGTTTTTAACCTACTATGATCTGAATTGCACAACTTTTAATCTGGCAAACGATGCTATGTGAAACACACTGTGTTTGCTTTGTCTCTCAGCTTAAGTAAAAAGAGCCAGGAGAGTCAAACTCACCCAGTTCAGCACTGCACCAAAGCAATACCATGCTCACTGCAGAGCCTCGTTTGCTATTCACAAAGTGCATCACCTGCAGGAGATACCTTACGGAACGTCCTTTTGCATTACTGTCACCAAGACATCAAAACCTATATCTACACCATCTGTTCAAATATAATGATACCGGCTCAAAAACTAGTGTATTACCAAATATAATAAGCCTCTTCCTCCGCTGCAGCATCGCTCAGATAGGAATTTGTCATTTGAATCTGAATGAAACAATTATCTGCTAGATGTTATCTATGAGATATGGGAACTATGAGATATAAAGAGGGCTGGAACTGTGAAAAGTGAAAATCCTGCTGCGGCAGAAAATGAAGGGATAGTGGCGATAAAGGAAGATGACAGTTAATGTCTCTGGTTTGAATATAAAGTGCCACCACAGAGAGATTATAGAATTCCACCAGAGTGTTCATTAGCTCCTCAGCAGTGATTGGATAATGGCTAAAGTGCCACCACATTAATGCAGTCTGTGGGTGAAATTCTCTGTATTACTCAAAAACTGTCAATTCTTTTATTATCATTCAAAGCAGATAATTATGTTTTATGAAAATCAAATTGACTTGTAAAATATTATGGGCAAAATAATTTCAAAATATTGCCACCTCATCTAATGTTCTTTGGTCCAAGATTGTTTTGAAATGTCTTTGGTTTTTATTAATTTATTTTGTTTTTATGTTGTACTTGTCATATTCGATGTCCGATTTTGTGCAGCGTGAGTGATTTGTTTTTGATTGTGGTGTTTTTGTAATTGGTCAGTATTTTCATTATGTATGCGATACATCTACCTTTCTGTGTTAATCGAAGCGGCCCTGTCTCATTATGGCACATCTATTTAGCGATACTGTGTCCCCAGAATGTATTTTGACACATAAGACATCTAAAACTATATGACTTACATTTCTTTACATAACAAAATATCAAACCAAGTGACATTAATTTTTAAAGAACTTTTTTTACATTTACTAATAATTTACATTGAATAGCGCCCGAAATTTTGAAGCTCTAAAAGTGGCATCTATTCATTACAAAAGTAATCCATATTGCTTCAGCAGGTTAATAAATTAAGTGAAACTATGTTTTTGAGAGAAAGCAACTTATATTTTGAGCTTATTAGGCATATTTTTTTATTTTTTGGTTTTGTCTAACACTTCGGGAAGCATTAATGTTCAAACCTCAAATGCAGTCACACACATTTCTGACTATCTCTAACTGTTGTGATATGAAATACACCTGTGGTTACTCTGCTGTGACATCTGTGTGAACTTGAGGGGAACAGACTTCATACACCCACAAAAATCACCTTGGGACCAGTTGTTTAAAGGTCATTGTAAAAATAGCTCAAAAAGTAAAGATAGTTCTAAGAAAAGGTCTTTGTTTGCATATGCCACTTTGTTTGATATTTTGTTATCTAATGCAGTGACATTCAGACATTTTTAAATGTGTCCAATACATTTTGTGGTTGTTGTATGTCAACGCTGCCCATCCCTTTTCGTAAACACAGACTCATGTAGGTTGTTCTAGCTCGATTGATTGATCTGTTCCACGCAGGACCATTTGTTCGTGCATGAAAACCTGACCATGTCTGTTTTCTGTTTTATCATTATCATACTACGGAATGTCTGTCCATTTATCTTATCTCTATTCTTCAATGGCACTTCACTGAAGGACTGTCATATTGCCAGAGCTACATGATAGGCAGCTGTGCAGAAAGAAGGCAGTCATAAAATACAATATGTTTACACCATTAGAGTTGAATGTAATTCAGTAGAATAAGAATACAGGTTGATGGTTTCTCTGTCAATAACAGGCCACGTTGAGGTCAATCTCACAAAAGCTGTGTGGATCATATTTACCCCAAAATCTATTTTCTATCTATCAAATAAATTTAAAATAAAATAAAAAACATTTCGATTTCTATTTTTAAAAGAACTTCTACATTCTACTATAAGGACACTTTTTTGTATTTTGTAATTCAAAATCATTCTAGTTTCTATAATGTGGAGAAAAGTTACATAAATTGTAAAAGATCCATTTATTATGGTAGTATTTGCTGTAATGTATATTGCCATGAATTTAAAATTAGGTACTCTTCCTGTCCCTAGTTCTCACTTCTATGGTGCACAATGCAAAAAATTATAACATTGGCCATAAGACTAGAGTTCCTCAGTGAAGTTTTCTCATTTCACTTACCTGCAGTCAGTGCTCTCTGATTGGAGTGACAGCTCCGGCCCATCGCTCTCTTCTCCTCTATGCTCAATCTTTATCTTTGTCACTCTTTCTGTTGGAGCTTCACTCCTCACACATCCTCTCCACCTCTCTTATCTCCAGAACTCTGGTCACAAGGACTGTGATGTCCAGTATGCGGAACTGGATACTGCAGCTTTGGCTTCCAGTCCCAGCCCACGAAGCTCTGTCCACACAGCCGGGGACCTTGTCGAATATGCAACCATCCAGCCTAGCTCACACTAACGCATGCCATTGTAGGCCTTTATCTTATGAAGGTACACAGACTAATGCACTCCTGTTTTCCTCTGTTTTAATTTCTGTTTATTTTTGTCCTCAATGTCTGTCACTGAGCACTGAATTCCCTGTGTGATTCCTGTGTTTGTCATATTTTTCTGTAGCGTTCATTTGTTTGGGTTTGGTTTTATCTCAAAATCTACTGTTATGTTGTTGCCCTCTACTTGACATAGTTTGATAATTATATTGGTAAAAAGATCACACTTCCTGTGTGAACTTGACTGGCTTCATACATCCACTAAAATAAAAAAATGAAGCTCAAAATGGCACCTCAAAGTGAAGTAGCAGGTTTTGGTATCAAAACTAAGGTTGTCTTTTTACACAGCCTGAATTCTTTCCCATAACTGCGTAACGATCACTTTCTGTTTTAGAGTATTTCCTGTTTGGCAGATTCTGCCAGTGTCTAGTTTAGATGCATGTTGCACATGTGGCTTGATTCAGGCACTTGTGCTGTCTGAAGAGTGCTATTTTTACAGCTGGGATTGATTACATGCAAGCAAATGATGCTTTATGTGTTATTCAAGGACTTGATTAGGTGAGAAAAACCAGGTTTAATGAGGATTCGGAAGAGATATAATAGTGGACATTTGATTAATTGCAATTGTGATTGCCATATGTTAAACTCCTGCCTTCAATGTAACTAAATGCTGAAGCTTCTTAATTAGATCTAATGAGCTACCATGATAGTGACATGATAACATGACGGGGTTTGATGGGGTAACCTACTTAAAGACAATTTTTTCCCATGTTAAAATACTTTCAGCTGTATTAACATAATGTGACAACTATAAATTAAACACCTGGAATCAGTCATTGTTTTTGCAGTTCTGTTTGGTTACGCATGTAGCAAAATTAATACACAGCACCTTTAATATGTTACAGCATGTTATATGGACATCAAATAAAAAAATATTTTTTTTTACTGAAAACACAGGTGTATTAGATTTTCTTATGGAGGTCAGTAACTTTGAATCCTATATATATATATATATATATATATATAAATGATTGAAATGATATTTCAATCAACTACACCAACCACATTTAACAAACTATGTTCTTTAGATCTCAGTTTTCAACCTGGAATTGGGTGCAACTCTAAGTCTAACATTTGCACCTTTTATCTTTAACATTTTCTTATTTTTCTTGCTCAGTAGGTCTCAAAGAGTCCTTTTTACTGTTATCTTCACTGTGTAAGATAAATATACAGAAGGGTGCCTGCTGCCATCCCAGTGTACAGGAGATTTCCCATCAGTTCACAAACTCATCTCTTCTTTCAGATAAAAGCAGGAAGAAGAAAACCTCAAAAATAAATAAATAAAATACTAAATTCTCAAGGGTGATGTCTGAGGCAGCTCTCTGTTAAAACAAGCAATTAATATCACACAGTTCTCTGAGTGTCACCACTGCTAAGTAGAACCATCATAAAACAAGAAAAATGAATAAATAAACAGCTTAACAAAAGGGATGTGATGAACTATAGATCCTATAAGTTACTTTTAATGACAAGGACTAATCTAAATTATAGCATTGCTAGTTCAGTGCTGGCACTAACAACAAGTGCTATGGTACGGTCTTGTTTCTATAGACATGCATTACGGTATTATTATGGTCTTTCCAGTACTATGAAAATACAGTGATGTACATATGGTATTCATGTATCATATAGTGCCGTGGTATACATCCAAGTACCATGGTACTATAGCAGCATCAGATACCATCGGCCACAGGCGAGATTAATGCTCAGTACTTCAAATCAAGGACATCATTATATATTAATATAATAATTTGTTTCTCTTTAAGGTATTAGTCACAGTTAAGAAACTGGTATCATAAGTCGAGAATTAAAGTTAATATTTTACTCTAAACCAATGATTATGCTGCGTGGTTAAAATATGAACATGAATGTTTACATTTTGAAAAAAATAATAACAAGAAATGTTATTCCAGCCTGAATGTTGTCCACGTATATGCATTTATGCATTTATGCATTGGACAGGAACCTTTATATTCAAGAAAATGAAAAAAAAAACTGAAAATTTGAGATCAAGCACAAAAAATTTAAACTACACACTTAACTAGATGGAATATCTTAAACCTGTCAACAATATGTTTTTATGTTGACATTTTAGGTTTTGCAGCTACCAAAATTGTCAGAGTGCTAGTAGATGTGAATCTTTGAATACATTAGGGAGTCATTAGTAACTCCATTAGGAAAATGGAGTTTCTCTTTTTCTTGCTTAGGACTGGGATGTATTTTCTCTAATTGCTTAAATGATGCAATTACATTTGCTTTGAATTGCAATTTCCAACTGTTTTTATTTTCCATTAGTACTTATTAACATTAATGAGATTCAATTTCATTTGTAATGCCATTCAAGACCAACTTTGGCCTTTAAAAATGATAATTGCTTCTCCAGCTTATGCCTCAAATAAGGCTTTAGCCATTTGACCCATATTACCATAATGATTAATGACTGACATTCTAATATCTGTCATTAGAGACCAAACATGTTTTTATCTCTGGTCCTGTCCAAGCAATGAAAAAACATGAAAAAACGTACAGTCTGAAATATCTGTCTGGCATCTGGCATCTAAAAGATTTTACAGTGACTCTTCAGAATTATGCATCAGGGTTTACATCTTGTTGTGCTTTGTTTTATTCATCTGACATCACGCTTGTCAGATGAATAAAACGTTGAGATCACGCTTGCTAGCTCTGTGAAGTTTCCTCCAAACGTTGCACTGCTTTTGTTGGCAAATCCTGTCTTGATCATCTTGATATGGAACACAATGTGTGCCTATGTGTGCATGCATGTTTATTGTGCGTGAAAGAAAGAGCAGCAGGATAGGCAGAAAGTTAGAGAAATGTCTGTGTTTTAAACTAATCTAAGTTAAACTAAGTTGTTTGGACTAATCTGATGATAAATGTTTGAAATGAATAATATTAAATTATAATTTTTTTCATTCTTATGGGTTGCCTTGTTTCTAGGGTAATGTGTCATTCTGTAATGCACTTGATGTGCCATGCTGTAATGTAGGTGCACTTGACTGGCACTTAGACTCAGACTTCCATCTTAAAACTCGCAGAAATCTGGATGTCTGATTTTGCCAGGTGCACAATGTCACAGCAACATGGGGACACTCAGAGGTATACATAGTTTGATAACATGATAAATATCGACTTATAAACAAATGTTCCTATAGCTTAGGTAGAGTATGAGCATGGTGCCAGCAATGCCAAATTCATGGGTTCAAGGGAAATTCCAGAGAACACACAAGCTAATAAAATGTACAACCTGAAGTTGCTGTGATTTAAAGCATCTGCCAAATGCATAATTGCAAAGCGTTAATACTAGCCAGTATTAGTATAATGCTCAGTGAGCGCATATTATTCTTGCTGTTTTGCTCTTTATTCTACATTAACTCCACTGAAAGTTCACTTCTTTTGCTTAACTATTGTCTTCTATTCTGTGCAAACTTTTTTCCTCCCCTTGTTAGTGTTCGTTCCTGGGTTTTGGTGTTGCTCATTTAATTGCACACTCCAGTGACCTTTTCTGAAAGAGTGGACGGGATTATAAGTGATGTAGCCAGTAAATAACCTGGCAGAGGAGAAAGAAGTTAAGAAACTCAGAGACGGAATGTGGAGCACGGATCCAGCAGACAGCCTGGGGTACTTGTAATTGAGCCGCAGAACAGATGTTCTTAGACAAGAGATGGCTAATGATAACAAGTTCATTACTTGGTGGTTGTACTGTTTATCGATGAGAGGGAGGGCGTACACTGTTAAATTGTGCTGTGGAAAAGTTATGATATATCTTGGGAATTTGCAGAGAGAATTAGCCACACTTGTGTGTCTCATGGATTTGGCACTGAATATGTCTTACGTTGCAGTACGATATCTACAAGATCTGAACTGCCTGTTATACGCACACACCTTAGTTAATAAGAAATTCATGTTTTTCTTGGCAAATTATAACAACCCATGTGAATTTAATCTTACTTTAGCACTATTATGTATTATATCCCAAAATAAGCTTTCAAAATAAGAGATTTGCCTGCATTGACATCATTATCAATATGAAAACCCTCCAGGGCAGAGTTTCCACAGTATACCTCATTGTTTTTTTTAAACAGATGTGGAAAAACAACCCTGGTCGGGCTTATTGGTGGTTCTAGCTATATCAGACCTAGCTATTACTGTTGTTCATAGGTAGAATTAAGGTTTGAACATACCTTTAACCTCAAGTATTATATTTCGGCTCCATGTATGAATAATACTTATACTCTTATACCACCAGTCTTGTGGTTTATAGAGTAAATGTCAGCTTTTATAAGTAATTTGGATTATCAGATATTTGACCACTAAATGGGTAAAAATAATCCTATACTGTAGATTAAACTGAAGGAAAGATCCAAGATAGAAACCAGGCTATTAGAAAGATTTGGGTTGGCTCCTTTGAACACTAACCACATAGCAATATGGTAAAAGGCACTTTACCTACATATCACAACACATTGGCTACACCCTGGAAACCATATATAATATAAATATATTAATGTATATTATTATATCTATATATTTATTTATATATTTATATTTGTATCACTAAAGGCCTTATGGTTTTTAAGCATTTTTAATGATGGTCTTTGCACAGATGCCCGAAGACAGACAGGTGCCACACCAGTCATCCATTCTAAGGGGCTACCATGCACCTAGAGATCTTCACAAAGGAATTTATGCTGTACACAAGCCTATAAAAATCCTTTTGGGGTTCCTCGTTTTCTCAGAAAAACAGGCTTTTTCTTCCAAAAAGTGTCCCTCTGAACCACTGTAGGCCAACTGATGTAGAGCTTTAAGATATGGCTATGCATTTCTATTTATGGCTATATGTTTTTTTTTATTTGTGGTACAGTTTCTTTATGTATTCTGTATAGCGGAGCACAGAAAGTTCCACAGTTCAGGTCAATAAAAGAAAAATTAAGCCATGTTTTACATTGTCAAAGAAGCTTTAAAAATGACGGATATATAAACTCTGGAATCCACCTTTTTTAATTCGCTACAAAAAAGAGGTCCATTTCAATCAGTACATATTATTTGATAGCATTTTCAATCAGCATTGAAACTAGCTTTATGTAGAGCTACTAGAGAGGCCAGAAGGTCAAACTCCTTCTATGAAGACAGCGAAATAATTGCTTTGGCAAATTCCGAAGTTCCAAAGAACTCAGCAAAGCTGCAACAGGAGACTTATTACATTGTCAGAGGAGATAAAAGAAGCCTATTTAGGTTAAATTCCCTACGGTGGACTATTGGTCCCCATTCGCCTACCTCACTGCTAAGGGTATGGCAATAAAAGGACTTTTCATTCAGTCAGTGATTTTCATTTAGATTAGTGCTGCATTTGTGTGAAGAAATCTGTGAAGAAAGTGCTGTCAAAATGTTCCACCAACTCCATCTGTAGACGTTCCATTACTTATTCTTTTTAAGAAAACAAGGCTGATTTCAAATGAAGCAGATATCTGTTTTCGTGTTTGTGTGTGCGTGCGTGCGTATGTTTGTTTGTTTCAGCGCATGTCGAAGAATCTCAATAGTCTTGTAATATCAGTACAAAACAAAGACTTGAAATCAAAGTCTAGTTCCACAGCATTGTTGAGTTGCATATTAGTTCAGCTAACATTAAAACTTCAGCATTTTTCTTTGTTTAATTTCCCAAGGCAGCAAATGAACCCTCTTAATTCTTATCTGTTCACTGTAAATGCGTATAAACATTATTTCTTTCTCCTTTTCATACTGGAGGGGCTATAGAATCACACTCCTCCAGTTCCCCCTAAATGAATTCTAATTGCATTTAATATTAATTAAAAAGCTTTTTCCCAATTATTTCCCTTTGTAATCAGATAAAGAAAATCAACACTGCTAATTAATGAGTCACACTTCTAACTTTGTTTGTATTGTTTTATTATTTTTATTTATATATATATCATGGGGTCATCTGTGCCTTATGTAATGTACATACAAACATTTGTCTCATAATTAATTGTCAAACTTCTAAACCAGTGCAATGAACACACTGTTTAAACATTTGTCTTAGGGCTAATCTCACTTAGTCTGTTTCCCTGGCGACCAATTAAATAACACCACAACCAATAAAGACCAGCAAATTCCTGGAAATAAAGTAATATTTATTATAGTTATAGGAAAGCTTAAAAGGCAGGTCTTGATGCCCAATATGTATATTTAAACCAATAATGCTGTTTTATTTGGCTTTAACTCTGAGATTTAATCCATAAACACAGATGCAGATGATGGCTTGAAAGCAAATCATTATTTCAGCACCTTTAGTGTTAACAGCACCATCAGATGAAATGATTTAAGTTCAAATCTCCCTGCTGGATGAAAGAAAACACCTCCTGCTTTATCAAGTATCTGATTATAGGCAAGTTTAAAGCCAAGTAGTGCTTTCATTCTTCTCTACAAATAAGAAGCCACTGAACTATTAACAAAGGGTTGTCCCTGTGCACAAGAGCATAAAGATGTTTAACACTGAATAACTTGATTTTCATTGCTGTATTGATTGCTTTCTTTTTCCCATTGTCCACAATAATCGGCCTCACTCGCAATTTCTAACCAATAAAATATTTTAGAGTTTGGCATGACTAGAAAGATGTATATTCGTTACAAAAATAGCCAAACACAAAGACACTTTATTTTTAGTTATTTTAGCTTATTTTATCACTTGTTTGGTCTTGAAATCAAAAGAGAAACACTGTTTTAACCACTGCAGAAGATTTTTACTGAGTAAATATGTTTTTAATGGTCAGGCATATGATAATTTATTGTGTAGTTTCCATGCTGCTGTTACAGAGTATCTAACATATTGCCACATTATAGCATCCTATGTATAATGTCAACAAAACAGCCATGACCCAGACACAATTAAGGGTTTTCCTGTGCATTCAAAGATGTGCACTGATACATGTGTGGTCAGATTCTTTCATACATCCATCTGTCCATCTCCACACAGTGGTTTCACATGTCATTTAAACCTTATGTGTCAAGTTTGTGTCCTTCACTGTCAGTTATAAGAAGGGAAGGTGGCCCAGTATTGAGCCTTGGGGTACACTATTCGGTATTTAAAAATGTTCCTCCTTCCATTAACCTATTGCTCACAGCTTGGGAATCATCATTATCATAGATGTAAATATGGGATTATGCAATAATAAGGGATTATGCATGTCATCTTTCCATCTTTCATTTTTATGTTTATCACTTTGACCATGTATACACCTGATATTAATGTTTGTGTATACAAGTGTACATGGGGTCCAATAGAGTTCGTCACGCAAAGCAGATCATCTACTGTACTTCCAGTGCTCCTGTAGCTCAGCTGGCAGTGGCAGCTGAGCTAGTGGTCAAGTTAATAATGACCTTTTCCAACATGAGTTTTCCAGAGCTGCTTTAATGATTTGATACAGTAAGTAATGGTATTGAATTATCTTACCTATACCTGTAAAGTTGTAGGCTTTATTCCAGAAATTCTTAGTTTAAGACTGTATTTTACAATCAAACAGGACATATTGTAATAAAAACTAAGGATTTTCTAGATTTTACCTCAATATGGTATTGGGGTCCATGATAATATTGTTGCAGTTCATGGATTAATTTGGAGTTATGTAAAACAAATAATAAAATTATAAAATAAAAAGTGTGGTTCATTTGTTCTGGTCTTAATTGTTTACAGTGTAAAATTATCAATCTTTTTTTTTCGGACAATACTGTGGTACATTAATCAGAACATGTACAAGTATTTAAAGGTAGTTAAAACTAGGTCAAGTAGCTTTAAATTATATTTATTAATGTTATCAGTAAAAGACATTAGACATTGTTTCTAGAATATTATGTTTTTTTATATTGATGGTCCCTGAGTTGGCAGAAAGTCTGGGCCCCTGGCCCAGAAAATGTTTATAGCATTTGCTTTTTTGTACATCTGCATGAAATGTAAAGTTTTCTTTTGTACCTGTGTGTTGTTTACTTAAATATTAGTTAATTCACCTACACTGGTTGCTCTCATTTTCTTTTTTCCACAGAGCTCTGGGAACGAAGAGCTACCGGCCCCAGCTGACTATTTGAACTACCATCACCCAGGCAACCAGAAACAATTTGTTGATCCACCGCTACCTTCTGCCTACCCACCTGTTTCCTACCTTCCCCAGAACCCTTACACCCAACACCCAACTAATACCCCAATGTACACCTTTCAGCCCAATGCTGCCCCTTCTGCCCCCCGACCTCCTTTTAACTACCCCAAAGAGCAGTCTGTCTAGACCCAGGGCCCTCTGAGCTGTGAAAGGCCCCCCAAGACAGCCCCAGTTGCCCTGTACAGGATAGCCATTACAAGTCACAACTGGAGAGAACAACACCACCTTCCTCTTTGCTGTTGTCTTACATTGGTCACATCAGGATGCAGATGGTCTCTTGGATAGATGAAATAAAGTGTTAGTATTTTTAGTGGACCTGAAACCATGTGTATTGTGCACTGCATGTTTCACTACGAGGTTGTGGTTAGAATCCCCTAGTCTTGTGCTGTAATTATAGGGACATCTCACCACGAGTTCAACCCCTCCCCTCACAACAGCACACCTCACTTCTCCTAAACACAGGGTATCGGCCTTTGCTTTGTCTATAACCTCACTTAGATATTACCTCCCTTTGTTTCTATTTTGCCAAGTGTCTGACCATTTACCATATTTAAAGAAACAGTACACCCAAAAATAAAAATTCAATCATCATTCATTCAACCTCATGTTATTCCAAACCCAAACCTGTATGCTGTATTTTTTCAGTGCTCTACAAATCCAAATACTTTTAGGAACATGTATGTAGCTCTTCAGAGTGACTACAGATGTCAAACAAGCTCAAATAAGACATTCAAAGCACCATAACATTAAGATACTGTAGTGTGCTTTATTCCTTACTTTATTCCTTACTAAGGTAAGTCATTATCCTCTGATACGCTTCCTGTCCAATGAAGCTTTGAAATCTTGTTTGCACTTAGATTCAAAGTTTGTGTGTTGACCTGAAACATAATTTGTACACATGGGAACTGAAGAGTCTTCAAAGAATTAATCCAAAAAGTAACAACATACAGGTTTGGAATGGCATTAGTTCAGAACCTAGTGACATTGTTATTTTTGGGTGAACTATTCCTTTAGCATCGTTTCACTTTTTTTTCATCATTTATCATTTAAAAAATAGTTACGTTTAAATGATTGTTTTAAAATCTGTGTGTTACTCTTCACCCTTCTACTTTGCAGATTATATTTGCTTGCTTCCTGTTGTACATGCTTGAGTGACTGTTAAAGTAAATAATGTTTTTATTTTTCTCATGACGTTTCTTCAAAATAACGACATGGCCCATGTCTGCAACAATCATACGTACTTTGAATAATTATAAAGGTAAATTATTAGTCACTGATATCGTAACAGTATCAAAAGGTATCAAAATAATATTTGGTCATTGTAATCTAAAATTTGAATGTTCCGTTTGTTCTAAACAAGAAATAAAAGGGCTTACATCTGCTCATACGATATCATCTCAACATCACAAGTCTTTACTAAAAGTTTGGTAACAGAAACGCTATAATTGATTTTGCTTGTGGTTATCAAACAGAGTATTCCATATTTGCTTTACACAAATGTTTACATTTGGTATTATCAAAGATTGAAAGGAACAACATCATGTTCATCAGAACACTGATTTTAGTGTCATGCGACAGAGATAATCACAATTTCATGCATCAATTTATTTCCTCAATCATTTGTTGTTTAAAGATAAGAAAGTGTTTAATTTCAGTTGCTGCTGTATTTATAAGTGTAGGTTGTCTTTGGAAAATGCATGTGTTGCCATGCAATCCACATTCCTTTGTTTTAATCTCTGAATAGTCTAATCTAGTTTAGTTTGACTGGTTGACCTACACAAAGTGTTTTCAGGGACAATCCACCTCTTTCTTCCTTATCGAGCTATTTTTGAAAGAAATGCATATGTTGACATATTTTTTTAAAGAACGATCCTCAGCATACGATTAACCTTCTAGAACATATTTCAGTACCATATAAAGAGCCAATACAAATCACTGCTGCCCTGTTAACAACCTCAAGCAGACCTCTTTATGTAATAAGATCCTTTGATAAGAATGATGCTCCTGTTGTCAGGCCATGTCAAATGTACATGCTGGAAAAGAATAAAAAACATTTTGTGGTAATGTTCGTGCTCAATGTGAAAGTTAACAGTGAAAAAGAGAAACCCTTTAGAGTTGTTCAGGATTGGTTTTGAAAATGTATCTTTTTGGGTAACATTGGCTTTTAGGCTACGGTACAATATGTAAAGCTACCTGCCGTGCACACCTTTTTGTCTGGAATTAATTTCTGTGCGTGTACTAGTGTAGCATTAGAGTCATCTGTAGTTCCTGGGTTGCATTGCTGGAAAAAGTACATGTCCTCATGTCACATATTTTTCATTATCGCTGCAGCCTGTATTGTTGTTATTATTATTGTTATTTTCAACATTTAAGATCATGCATTGCCACTAGTGTTTGGTTGTCCGACTGCCTCAGATAATTTTCAGTTATTATTTGTTTTACTTTATATTTTGAAATTGTGAAATTATTTGACTTAATTTCTATGTTTGCAGTCCTGACATATTTGTTTTATACATGTGAACTGTAGATTATTTTTTTTTAATTTTTGAACACTATGTATGCAATATATCTTCATGTCTGTAAATGAAAATTATTGTCAGAGTATTTGTGAACGTGTCACTGCTAGTTATTCCATATGTGAAGCATTTTGACTTTTTGTCTTTTTTACATGGGGAATATGTTTGGTGTAAAAATTAACTTTATGTACCAGATGTGTGAAACAAAACTCATGCAAATGAACATTAAACCTCACAAAATCATACACAACATCCCTGTTTTTGCCGTTTTTGGGCTTTAATACTGATAATAATACTGAACTCATATTTTAGTATTAGGCTAATGCTGGACTTTTAATGCTTAACTACAAGTTACTCATAATCTAGTAACTAGTAACTAAAGGTTTAGAATGTTTGTTAGCTACTACACTATAGCTATTTCTAATAAATCTCAGTTAAAGTATCACACTTGAACGTAATGTTACACTAAAAACTACTAAAACACAGTGTTGTTAAGTATAATATGGTTTATAATAATAACAATCAATTGACAAAGTTAAAGCTCATTTGAACTGGCTTTTAAATATACCTCAGTCTGTCTGAGTCAGAGTAAGAAATATGTGCCATAATAACATTAATGTAGCATTCTGTCACGGCACACAGCTAGTCACCGTAACCTTTCAAAATATTAAAAAGATGGCCGTCTGTGACACTACTCAAGTTAGTGTTGTGAAGTTAGCAGACACCCTACACTTGTGAAAGGTCTCATACAAGCCACTATAGTTATATTAAAGCATGGTAGATAAGAAGGAACCAACCTGTTGCTTTCAATTATACTATTCTTGTTCATTACAATTACCTTCGTTAACAGCATATATTTATTATTTACAGCATCTATGTATGTATGTATTATCATGCATATTGTCATTGGCATTATGTGCCTGTTGCATATACAATCTGTCTACAAGTGTTAGTACAGACAAAACAATTTCATCTCCATTGTGCTTGAGCACTCAGTTTGGACGAGTCTCTATTCATCTCTGTACAGACATTCAGAAGTTTCCCACAAGTTACCATTTCTTTTGGACCTTTTTTCCACAGTGGAACTTTCAATACCTTAATTTTTTTGGCTCATTTCCCTCAAAATATGTTATATGTGATGACAACGTGTCAAGCTGCACATTCCCAGCTAACATTTTCCTAATTTTTCCATTAAGTAACAAAAATGTTAAAAATTTTATTTTTTTAAATTTTTAACTGTTTTGTTAATGTCATTGCTTCGTTATAAGAACGTTATTTAAACTTTTATTCTGTAAAGTTCTCAAAGTGTTCCAGTAACAACTTAAGAATAACCTTTTTTATATATGATATAACGTGAAAAAGTTCAGCTAACTTTACTGCAAGAATGTCTTTGATAACTTTGTAAAAACTTATAGAGAATGTTAGCCAATGTTCTGAGATTGTTTCTTGCTAGCTGGGTAAGTGCTATAAAGGTGTTTGTTGCTAAATATATTGTTTTGAGAGAGAATTAAATCAAAAGGATCTTAAGTCCTTCTTCATGCCACAAAGTACAGACCCTGCTTCACATAACAGAAATCAGAAAAGTAATAATTATCAAGTTAGCATATCATGACATCAAATCAGTGGCTATATTGTAAAAATGTGACATATCTTAAAATGATAAGCTGAAACACTTTCAGCACTTTTACTTTTCAAACTGTGAAAGTGTTAACATTAAGCGTTGAAGACTCATTCAGGTTTTACGGCTCACAAGGCATTAATTCTCATTTAATTGGGAAGCGGGTGCTTTTCTCTGTGGCTGTGATGTGCCATTAAATCCATCACAAAGCTGTTTCTTCCCTGTGGCCACCAAGGCGCCAGGCATAGCCAGACATCAGTTCTCTCACTGATTGGGAATTTGGTAGCACGGCTAAATCCCGCACAGTATAAATGATTTCCTGTCCCAAATCGCCTCTAATGTTTTGGTGTCTTCTGACAGTTGCTTTGAATGCATTCTGATACAAAAATATTTCCTTACAAATTATATTTGCTTGATTGCTTGAATATCAGCTGACCAATAATCTGAATATTTGGAAGGACCTTCAATGTCTAAGGTTGTCTTTTTATACTATATTCTTCCAATAAAAGAGAAATGAAGTTTGGTTGGTCAAAATCTGTTGACCATCTATCTCTTCTAGCAGATAGATAATATATACATTTAAAACTATACATTTTTAAAAAATAAAAGCTGATCAAAAATATTAAATGACTTCTCTTGAAATTATGGGTATATTTAAATTTTAGTTTTAGAAATATTTAAGTAAATCCTCCCCCTTCTACCTCTGACTAGAAACAGACAGCAGAAATTCATAATTTATGGCTGTGATCGTTCATGATTAAAGCTATTAGTTATTTAAATAAACTGGTGAGCCCTTTGATATGCCAACTCAACGTCCTGTTTAAGTAGAAAATGTGTCCACTCTGTAACAACAAAGAAAACTCAATACATTTAAAGGGCTCTTTAAAAGATCTTACTACCAGAGCACAAACGAGTAACCAAACAAAATTCTGAAATGTCAAAAAATACATATTTTTTTCACTAGCGCTCAGGTTTCATGCTATTTCTGTAGGCTGAAATTTTGTCACATCAAAAAACTGACATCCTGGTTTAACCCTACCTTCCATACTGTTAAAATGTCTCTGTATACCCAACTTTTATACCAGTCATCAAACTTAAAGTGTAAGTGAGGGACAAGTGTCAGAAAATTAATATGATAGCTTCTTGTAAAACCATGTGAGACCTTTTTGAACCAGCTCACATATTTACAACTGTGATAACTGCATCACTATAATGGCTGCTCTGTAAGACAGCAACAATCACATCATCTCAATTGGTGATGACACCACAGTAATTTTGTCTAATCAACAACAAAACAGCATACAGAGAGCAGGTGGCGTTTCTGACGATGCGTAGCAATGAGAACGACCTAACTTTGAACATCTGCAGAACAGCCGGTCTCATCGCAGATTTCAGCAAACACGAACAGTATGTACAGCAGGTGTCACAAAATGGTGAACATGTCACTAAAACTGCAATCTGCTAGCACAACACACCACAGCATCTTATTCTGATACACTAATACATGTTACCACAATTCAAGAAGTTCAAGAATTCTAAATAGTGGCCAGCAATTATTAAACATTAAACATTTTACACTTTGTTCTGTAATAGCATCTTAAAACTGCAGCAAACTTAACATTTAACTGCTAAATCTACTTAACATTTATGCTAAAATCCATGACAACATTCAGATTTATAAAAAGAATCTATGACATAGAAAAGTGCTTACCATTTTAGGTTTAAGCGGGCATACACACATGGAAATACATATTTTGAAATCTAAGAAGCAAATATAATAGTAAGAAGATCTGTCTGGACAATGAGATCACAAGGCCCCCTTTTAAAGGCCCCCCAAATACAGAAATTGTATCAAAATCATTTTACATACTCATTTTGAGTTGGGTTTAAAGTTCTCCTTGGGGTCATTGTGAATAATGTTGGGTTTGCATTTTTAAGATGGCTGTTACAGTATTCGTATCCAAGAGAAGTGCAAGGAAACAGGAAGCTCTCAAAACACACCTTTAATAACCTGAAGGGGAACCAAATGCCATACTCAACCACAAACACACATTGGAATTTTTTAGTGTGTGTGCCAAAGTGATACAGATTTAACAGAAGGTTTAGGTGTGACACTGTAATCTGATGTTAAGCAGAGATGCAGAACCTGTCAGTTCAGTGCACTTCTACCCTGCTTGTCATACTGACACCTTTTAATAAGCATTAATTGCAGTTATTAGTAATCCAGAGCACAACCCTCATTATATCATACTTCCAAAGTCATTATAGTTTAACAGGACATTAGGCAGCCACTGACACAGAGCAGCTACAGGAGCCTGGGAGGAGGATTAGGAGGCAGAGCTGGGTGAAGGTTTCAGCCCATTTGGCAACCTTTTGGGATCAGGTACACCTCCAGATACAGACTCAAACATTCGCCCCATACTAAATCAAGACATCACTGCAGGAGTATTTAAGATTAACAGAAACATGCCAAAGGGGGTAGAACTTAAAGGAATGTTTTGGCTGGAATCACAAATGGCTGTGAGATCCAAAACAGCAGAACTCTGCTTGGGTGATATTAGTAAACATTTTTTTTATAATTACCATAATGAAACAAAAGTGAAACCATAAGATGGAATTTTGGTCTGTCACTCAGAAACGTTTATTGCCAGTAGGTACACACAAATTCTTTTACTAAATTGCTCCATATCTTTTGCGTTTAGGCTACAGTGTAAAAGGGAAAGGAATGTGTAATGAAATAAACAGACTACAGTAAAGCTCAGAGAATGTTGGATTAATCGCAGGCTAAACTAACGAGGTTTTGTGAAAAATCCTGCTACAGATAAGATTCTAATTTTCAAATTCTGAATAAAAGAAAAGGAACCAGAAACACATAATCACATCAGTTCAGTTCAAGCAGAAGCTCTTTGTTATGAATTGCTTGCCTTGAGAGGTGAAATCCCAGGCCTTGTTCAACACAGGTTTTAACAGAATTATCTCCAGCTTAAGAAAGAGGTGACACAGGGAACACAATGAATTATCTCAAGGGCATAAATGTTTTGTCTTTAGGTGGCATGCAGTTTAGGCCCCAATTTACTTCAAATGAAATGACAGAATGAACAATTATGATATTTCAAATTAAATTTAGCCAAAAGATGCTGTTTTTCGGTGGAATGTACCTGAGATCTTTTGTATTACCAGGTATAGATACTGCGGATGGAATAAAATATTAAATTACAGTTAAAAATCAATATAAATTTCTCTGAATTCTCAATCTGCACATTATTAATCTCTTTAAAGCAACACAAATTGAAACTCAACTAGCTTCATGTCACTCTATCAAAAGGTGCTGGAATCTTTAGCTCCAATTATTTAAAAAACACATTCCCCTTATGTCAGTGATTGGTCCTGTGTTCCATTTAACAAGCCTCAGAAGATCAGCCATTAACCAGATTTAAGTAATTAACAAAAGTGCAAGTTGCATTTTGTCGAGAGTGTTAATAAAACATTTAAGGCCCTTTCGCATGGCTCTCATAAGCATTACTCAATGCATTGACTTCTACAGACAGAAGTGTCCGCTCCCTTTGTTGTACACCAATCAAGCGTTGGTGATTTATATTTACATGATGTCCTCGGGAGCACAAACTGTCTGTTTATAAATGAATCTTAAATTCCTCAATTTCATTTCATTTATATACACTTACCATATTGTTTCTAAAAGCATTTTAGGACCTCGTTGTTTTTGAGTTTGGATCTGGCCACAAATTAAAATGTAATTTTAGTTCACAACATGCGACCAGACAGTAAGAATGTTTAAGTCTTTTTTCTTCTTTTGCCATGACATTTGTTCTGTTCAAATACAAGTTTTATTGTGTACACTCACTGCTTCGGTTACCCAGCAGCCTTGTAAAATCACTTTTCTGTGAAGCTATCTGTAATGCTTTTCGTGTGGAGGGGAAAGTTGTGTATGAAGCAAACTTTGAACAGCGTGTCAAGGACGACACAACACAAGTCATATGAAAGGCCAGTTAGAAAAAAATCCATCAGTATTTAAAGGTTAACTGTGTCATGTATGCAGCACTAGTGGCACAAAATGGAATTGCCAAAAAAAAATACTGCCTGTCTAGTAGCAGTGGAAAACACGTCCTGAAACTTATTAGACTGTCAGACTAGTCAGAATAAAAGACCAATATTACTATATTGTCTAATACAGTCTTCTTTTTGTAAAATTTTTGTAAAATTCATTTGTCTTGATCCATTTTAAAATATACTTTTCTTGTTTTTGTTTAAACTTTTTTCAAAATTCCAAAACTATTTGCCAATAGGGTAATAAACAAATTCTCTTTAACCAGTCTTAATATTTGTATGTAGTTTTGCTTCTCCAGTAAGAGTATAATCCATGTTTAAATATTTTATTGAAATTTTTGCCAGTGTTCAGGGGAATCAACCTACTTAAAGCTTAAAGCTTAAAGTTGCCTCAGCATATTAGGGCGGGCTAGAATAAGTACAGACACAATCTTTACTCTTACACTCTTCAGCTTTAACACTAATATTACAAAATTCAGGATAATAGCAGAAATATGTCTAGATGATACTAGCAGGCAGAGCTGCGTTCTTTCAGGGCTGTTTGACCACTTGAGCACTGAGAACCCGGCGATGACCTGCACATTGAATACATCAGTTTGTTTAACAATCAATAAATGCAGAATACATCAGCTGCAGCAGACTGAGAACACGCAGGTAAGCCAAGGTTTGTACATTTAGCCTAATTTGCTTTTTAATATCTCACTCCAGCCAAAGATTACGGGTCTGTTGTTTAAATGTCAGTGAAAAGCAAAAATGAAAGGATGCTGGAGCGTGTCACATGAATCGACGTGGCGAAACATCGCTGTCTAGGGAACTATCTGTGACAAGGGCAACAGGCAGGGGTAAGGGCAAAAGGAGACAGAGAGAGAGAATTTTCCCAAGTATTTTTTGCTGTATAAGAATGTTTATCGGTCCATATTTTTGTGTAAAAGGTTCAAATTTGTATTAAATTGTAAAATGCATTACTGATTAAAACATTGGAAAATAGTAACTTTTTACTTGGCGATGTGGATTTTTTATATAATAACGTTCTGAAAACATTCAAGCGTTCAAAACAAATGCTGTGAAATTTAGATTAGACTAAGATTTTTTAAACAAAATGATATTAAACAGACTGCACTTCATCCCTTCCAGCCTTGATTTCACTCACATCAAATACAATATGGTGTCTTGTAGGGTATATTGACAATGTGTGACTTTTAAAAAGAATTTCTGCATGTAATATCAGGATGCAATCTGTTGAAGTTTGTCTTGTGCATCCTAATTTGTCTTTGGCAGCACTGTTAGCCAAGCGTTAACAACTCTGATGTACCATTTTTGAAATAAGTTTAGTTTTATTGTTATCCATGTAAAAAAGAAGTCTATACATTCATAAATGATCACAGCATCTTAGTGTTTAATCTTTGTAATTACTGTAACATCTAAAAATGCTAATGAAATGTTAATGTGCTATATATAATTAAAATGCACTCTGACTACTGGTCTATGGATTCCTGTACCTGTTTTTTTATATCTAATCTAGCATTTGAGTGTAAAACTAATAAATCTAGTTTAATAAGAGAAACTCTGTCCGCAAATCTTAATAGAGAGGTTAAAATGAGAGAATATCTTTTCATTCAACTGCCAAAAGATATTTGTTCATCTTTATTGATTCAGACTTTAGTAATGCCTTTTCTAATCTGCTGTTATCATCTGGCACCTTGGATGCTCAGCCAAAATAAATATTTTTTTCTTGATTTTAAACCTCCTAAAATTCTTGTGAAGAAGTCTGAACTGTGGCCTTACACTTGAGTGGTAATCAAATAGCTTAGCATGTTGAAAAAGCGGCAGATTAAGTAAATATAAACCAAGCAATTTATAAGTCACTGATGAAGACAAATTTACATTCCAGAGATGGAGTTCATTTAGAGGCATTAGAGAGCAATCACAGTTCAAGACACTAGCTTTGCTTTCTCTCTGTTTGATGTGAACACCCAAGGCAAAGGTTCAAGCACAGCACTATATAAAATCTATACAGGAATTCAGATTCTATTTTCTCCTCAACAGGATTTACATTAAGGGGGTAGATGCTCCGAGGTCTTGGCTACCTATACAATGCTGGATGGGGTGGGGGGGGGGGGTTTGTATAGCAATGAAGAAATAAATCCACCAGGCCTGCTCTTTGACAGCAGATTTTAATACATCTTCAAGTATGGTCCACTAATGCTACATAGATGGGAGGCCCTTTACTTCAAATCTTCAGAACATGAGAACATTGTTAAACGTGACCTAGTGCCCTGTTTTAACCTTTACACACAGGTCTGTAACATGTAAAAACAGCCAAAGTACTTGTTATTGATCTGAGCTCTCCTGTGTGGTTTCACAGTCGAATCAGAGGAAACATCACTTCCATCATTTGCAATTATGTCAGTGTAGTTGAGTGACATTTCCAGACTGTGGGATATGTCTTTGTGAGTAGTTGTGAGGTTAACAGCAGACCCTCAGCCCAACAGTGTCACCTCACACTGCAGTGCTCCTTAAATTGGCCCATCAAAGAGCTGATGTCAAAAGGCTGGTAAAAGAGGAGTGGCTCGCTCATTCTGAGGTTTGACTGACAGGGACCTTTAAGAGTTCTGATGACAGATCACAGGATAGCGGAGTGCAAGTCTCTGCTGCCTCTTTTCCCACTCAATAAGTGTTATTTATTCACTCAAACAGTGATGAAATGGCTGTTGGTTCAAAGTCAACTTTACTCTGACAGATGGTTTATCTCCTGACACTAGTAGGCATCACCTGACGTCGAGTTTGACTTGGGAAATAAGGTAAGACAGATTGTAGGGCTCCACAGAGATGGTGAGAGAGCTTTAGTCATGAAGGACAGATTACAGCTGGGGCCCAGGGCCACTGACTGTCAGGGGCCTAAAGATGAAACGCCCACAGTGGAAATAACACTTGGAAATAAGCCACTGCAGATGTAAATTTCATATAGATAGTAGAAACCAAAGCAGTCATAGGGGGAATGACATCTGGATTTTTGCCAGTAGTGATGTTGAAGGTGCAAAAAGTACAACTAAAAACTGTGTTTAGGAACAAGAATAAAACAGGTAAATATAAATTACAACACAAACACCAACCTTGTCTTTCTTCAGATTTATAGAATGACCTTTAGTGGTTTCTCCTCTGGATTAAACAATGAATATGACTATAACAAACATTTAAGCAGTTAAAGTTCTATTCAAAAGACTGTTCCTCACAAACAGTGCCATTGATTGTTGTCAGTGTGAATTAAATAGGAAATGTATCTGTTCTTGGTCTCTCCTCAGGACTAATAGTGTCTTCTGAACATCTTATAGCAGCTTTGAGAATGCTGGCCATGGTACATGTCATGCTCCATTGTATTACACAGATGGCATGTTTATGCTCATAACTGCCACTTTATGTCCCACCGGTGTGAATATTTTTTATATTTATGTTGTATTTTCTTATTATTTGGACAATACAGCTTGCAACTGCACCAAGAGGGGGTCTCTACAGAAGCCGACAACGCAGAGCATTGCAAAATCCAGATCTCTCCTGGCATTGACCTCTTTTTCTAGAGTAGGGTTTATTGCTCTTTCTGGTAACCTGACAGGTCAGAATCCTAACCACTACATGGCGTCGCTCCTGACTGGTAGAAGAAAAGAAAAATTTGACACTCAAACCTACCGGTTGCCCTCTCTCAGGAGTGAGGAATAGGTTAAGTACAGCGATTGTTGCACCGAGACACCGGACTTGCTTGAGAACCCATCCGGAAAAGCCCAAGCTGATTGGATTGGGTGAATTCTTCTGGAACGAATCCTCTGTCACTGTTTATATAAGTGGCAACACTCTCTTTTTGTCTCCTTCACTCTGTGTTGTTGTGTTATCACTCAGACTATCTCACCCTAGATTTTTTAAATCGGTGGTTCTAACTTATAATGCTGATTTTCAGTGAATGCAAAGAGACGTTTTAGTGGAGGATATAAGATCCAACATTTAATGGGGCCCAGATCCCAGGATAGACCTCAGACCTGCAGCATAAAATACAACAGTCGTTTTTCATGTCCACGCGATCGGAGACAAACAGCTATTTGCAACAAAATACGCCCCTGGAACCATAAAAACATTTCTTTCATTATGTTTTCTGATAATTTAAGGGAAGCTATTTCCCTTCAACACTTGACCTTTCCGGGGAAGATATTAAATGCATTAATGTTAATGTGTTTGTGTGTGAGAGGTAGTATCATTTCTGTTTTTAATCCACAGATATAATTTTAGATATTTGATTGTGTTTTCAAGTGCAAATAATAGCATGTGTATCAAACCAGGTATGTGTTATCTGAAAGCATCCAAATGGACTTGCTGAACATGTCTTAAGGGCTAAGGTATTTGCAAGTTGCCAAATATTCAATAATGCATTTGTATTTGCTTTTTTTAATCCAAATTCATAATAGAGTTCATACCTTGACATATCTCATCAGAGACGGCTTAGTTGCTGTAGAATGCCCCAGCCTGCCTTGTAGGAGATGGGCATCAAGACCATTTTTTCTCATAACCTATCTGCCATATTTTAATAATGTGCCCAACTTATTGGGAATGCATAAGGGAGAAAGGAGGAAATGGAGATGAAATTGACTGATTCGCTGCCTGGCACAAATAGAAATAAATTCCAAGTGACACAGGGAATTCAAATGACGAAAGTTCCCGGTGGAGAAAGAGAGGGAGAGAGAGAGAAATGGGGGTTTCTACTCACTTACATCATTTCCGCAATATGTGGTAGGCTGCCTGGATAACAATTTAGTAGTTGCATGAAATTGACCTTTGCAGCTTACATATCACATATATATATATATATATATATATATATATATACATATACATATACATATACATATATAACATATACATATATAATATACTCAATATTTTTTGTTATATCTACTCAATCATGAGTGAGACAATCCAACCAACCACATTTAAAAAGTCATTTTTGGGGGCCAGTGTTGTGTTTTTATTTAGATAAGGTATCAGGTTTGTGCATATATGTCAGGAGACATGAAGCTACGCATAACTGAGGCTAAATCCCAAATTGTATCAATAAACTACTTAAATCCTCTGGATTGAGTTAGATTTAAGTATAGCAAGCATAAAGAGTTTGTGAGTCTGTCTCTGCCCATGTAACCCGTGCCCTTGAAAGGCATCTTTATTCAAATAGTAGGTGAGTAGTCAATTCCATTATTTTGTTGTCTCGTTGATATGCAATATTAGGGTTATAGGGCATGTTTAACATGTTCCTGCTGAGTTCAGCATGTACCATGAATTGGTACATGCTGAATTGGTAAGAACTGGTAAGAAGTGTTGGTGTAGGCGCTGCTACAGTATTCAGATCACGAAACCATGTTAATTTGCTAATGACCCTCACATTAGTTGATTAACATCTTGACCTGAACATGACCAGGGTGACAGAAATGCGAAATACACTGGCTGTTTTAATTGCATCACACAGTGTTAAGTGCTGTGGCATTACTAATCATATTAGGTACTCAATGATGGTGCATTAAGAAGTTCAAAACCATCAGATGTCTTGAAATAGGAAACCTGTAAGTAATTTCGAACTTCCTTCTTTTGGACCTTTAGAACCTTTAGAATAAGTTGTCTTAAATATATTTAGATCATTATTCCCTACAAATTTACCCTAAACAAATCTATTGTTCCATGTGTCATAATCAAACTACTGTGTATTCGGTTAAGCTGCTTATGGGAAGCAATGGGAGTTTGGCATCAATGATGTGTATCCATGACATTTCTGCATAAGATGATTTTATGGTGTTCATAAACAACGGAGAACTTTTTAGTTATATCCCCTCTGATGACAGCCTAAACCATATTTTCATTATCCAAAGAACTGTGATTTATAGACAAAAATGCATTTAGCACATGATCGAAGATTGAATTGTAGTTTTTACAAGCAATTTGCTATGTAAGTTATACTTTGTCATAATGTGTTCATGGTAATAATCATGTTTAAATTTCAGTCAGAAAACTGCAATCATGTTTTAGACTTGCATTTCTGGAGATTTTGCAGGGACCCAGAATGTGAACATTGAGATTTAGTTTGGCAGCCAAAAATGTGATTGTTGTTTTGTTCCTGCCTTTGAGGGAGAGCAAGTGAACCGCTTCACCATGTGTCTGTCATTGGCTTCGTCTGAACTGTTTTTATTTTTGACTTTACTTTATAATTCACTTTGACTTCTCCATCCCTCTGGTCTATGTAAAATCTTGGCTTGATTTAAAAATAAACCAATCGCTTATTAAATATATATATATATATATATATATATTATTTCAACAAGGCAACAAGGCTCTCTGCTTTAGAATTGAGAGAATTAGATCTGCCTCTTAGGATAAATGTAACACTGTAGTCTGACCTCTGGTGGCTTACATTCGGAGCCAGGAAAACTTGGGGGGTGGTGTACAAGGAGGGTCAGACATTCTAAGGCAACAAGCCAAAATAAATTTTAAATAATTCTCTTGTTGACAGTCACCATTCTTTTAGCACAAATACATACTGTAGGTATTTTTACTGATTCTGAATAGGATCTGACCATTGTTGTCTGGTGCATCACGGTCTTCTGAGGTCTTTCTAGGTATTGGTCTAATTTATTCCCTTGATGCACAAGTCCTGGGGTTTGTGTACAAGGTGCTATTCAATAGTTTACCTTCCTTTTGTTTTCTCCAGCTGGAAATATCAAACACAGCAAATGTGTTTTATTTTCTCCTTAATAACCTTTTCTATTTGAGTTAAGTGACCACTTGGGTTCACACGCTCCCCTGTTCACTGTTTAAGCACATGTTGTTGTGTGTAATACGAGCTCCCCATGTTGTTGTCTTTGTGTTCGATTGTGGATGTGTAAACAAAAAACAAAACGAGAGGAGATGATGTTCCATGCCAATTTAGAAGAGACGACACAAGCATGTCAACAAGCTGGGATAATTTTTTCTTAACTTCCTCACTGACGACATCACTGCAGGCTTGCCAGGAAACTAATAACATTTTACTCATTCCATCCACTAGCAGCAAAAATTAATCCATTTAAAATCACCCTAGGAAATTATGTGTAGTAAAAACCAGCAGCAGATTTTTGACAGTTTTTACATTTAAATTGTTCTAAATTTCCTTCCAGTCTCATTAACATTGTATCTGGGCTTTTAAACTACTCTAAAATCAACATATATCTCAATATGAGAATGGAGAATGTTGTCCTGAACCCTGAAGCAGAGGGATGCTGTAGTTACAGATAAATGGAATGTTTGCCACAGGTTATGTGTTCCAGTTAATGTTATAATACTCTGAAAAACGACATGTATGTCATTAATATATAAAACGTCTTGGTTACATATGTAACCCCCGTTCCCTCACGCCGGAAGCGGGGTGTATAAAGCCGGCCGGCACTCGCTTTCATTCAGGTTCTTGCTGAGGAGCCGAGATGTGTCCCGGCCATTCAGCGGTGAGTCAGG